>BSAI01003527.1:0-38824 GCA_036245035.1 Adrianichthys oophorus | reverse complement strand
TAGAATATTCTTAAAATTTACCAAAAAAAATGTTTATAGAATATTCTTAAAATTTACCCCTAAAAAAAGGTTTATAGAATATTCTTAAAATTTACAGCAAAAAAAAGGTTTATAGAATATTCTTAAAATTTACCCAAAAAAAGGTTTATATAATATTCTAAAAATTTACCAAAAAAAATGTTTATAGAATATTCTGAAAATTTACCCAAAAAAAGGTTTATAGAATATTCTTAAAATTTACCAAAAAAAAGGTTTATAGAATATTCTCAAAATTTACAAAATAAAGGTTTATAGAATATTCTTAAAATTTACAAAAAAAAAAGATTTATAGAATATTCTTAAAATTTACCCAAAAAAGGTTTATAGAATATTTTTAAAATTTACAATAAAAAAAAGATTTATAGAATATTCTTAGAATTTACCCAAAAAAAGGTTTATAGAATATTCTTAATATTTACAAAAAAAAAGGTTTATACAATATTCTTAAAATTTACAAAAAAAAAAGGTTTATAGAATGTTCTTAAAATTTACCCAAAAAAAGGTTTATAGAATATTCTTAAGATTTACCCAAAAAAAGGTTTATATAATATTCTTAAAATTTACCAAAAAAAAGGTTTATAGAATATTCTTAAAATTTACAGCAAAAAAAGGCTTATAGAATATTCTTAAAATTTACAGCAAAAAAAAGGTTTATAGAATATTCTTAAAATTTACAGCAAAAAAAAGGTTTATAGAACATTCCTAAAATTGACAGCAAAAAAAAGGGTTATAGAATATTCTTAAAATTTACAAAAAAAAGGTTTATAGAATATTCTTGAAATTTACAGCAAAAAAAAAGGTTTATAGGATATTTTTGCAATTTACAGCAATTCACATTCAGTTATAATATATATATTCATACAAATATAAATTCAAAAAAGTTTCTAAAAAAAATGCAGTTCCTTTAAGATGTTAAATCTTTTGGAAGCCTTCAGATTTCGCATATGTTCTAATTTTTATAATATGATTTAAAGTCCAGAAAAAATACATTAAAATAGGGTTGTTAATTGGACCATTTACAGTTGTGAATATGGAATTTTCCCAAAATAATTAACAGTTAAATAACAAAAATGTAATTCTTGGATAAACCATATGTTTCAAAATATAACATGACATCAGACATATTAATTCTTATATTGACATTCAGTCTTGTTATTATAAAGTCTTCAACAACAGACTAAAATTTTCTGGTGTAAAAACAGTGAAAGAATGAATCAAAAATTGTCTCTTTGTTCAAGTGACAAAAACACAAGAGTCATTTATGTTAATTTTAAATCTTCTTAATGTATCTTTGACTGGATAAATTTGATGCAATATTGTAAATTAAACTTCTTTTAGTTTATTATGAATACAGTATTTATAGATCGTGGTATTTCCTTTATCTGATATTAAGCACCCCATGATTTACTACCAAAAAAATTTTGCAGCAGGAGGAGCCGAACAAGATATTTGATTTCTGATATATTTATTGATGCATCTTTTCTTGGTAATTTCTATCTCTCCAATAAAAAAATATGATTAATTTCAGCAGTATAATCAGTTGGGCTGGGAATCACTGGGTACCTCACGATACGATAAGTGATACATGGATCACATTGTCGATAACATCACAATACTGCGATAATTGGTAAAAATAATCTCTAATGACTCACAATATACAGAACACATGTTTTTTTTTCATAATAATATATCCCCATTCATTTTTTTGTTTGAACACAATCACAACAAACAAGTTGTGTCTTATTTGGTGCATCAAATAACAGACACTTCTGTGCAACATTGCTGAAGTCAGTAATCCTTTGTCTTTAAAAGCAATGACACCGACTGAATTATCTGTAAAATCCAGTGTTGACATGTTAGTAAACATGAACAACAGGGCCACTACTTCGTGCAAAATTGTTGTAAACAACAGAACAACAAATGTAATCATTAATTTAAGTAGCTGCCAGGCACAACTTTAGTAAAACAAAACCATTGCTGTAAAATTTTGTAAACAAATTCATGTGTATTTGTTAATAATGTGACAACATTCAGTACAAATGAGGTGTAAACAAAACTAAAAATCTCCTAGGAAATAAAATCAAGTTGCAGCTAGGTACTTTCATTTAAATTCAGTTTAGACATAAAACCTTTAGCCTACTGCTTTCAAATTAAAATGATCACAGATAAAATATATTCAAGTGCATCTAAAAGGAAACATCTGTGAGAACCAAAACATGTTGTTCATCTTAGTCTGTTTTATAACCAGCTATTGTTTACTTTTACATGTTTAATAATCTTTTTTGCTTCTTGCAATATATTGATAATCAGTCCAATGAGACGGCTATGGCTGTGATATTGGGCTATAGAAATAAAATTGAATTGAATTGAATTTGGGGAACAGCTGCATGTGATGTATATTCTATATGTTCATATTTTTCTTGAGAAAGAGCAGTTGGTCAGCCTGTTCTGGAGTGAGTGAACTTCTTTGGGCCCTAATAATATCTCCTTTAGTTGAAAAAACTCTCTCAGCTGCAATTGTAGTCCTGCATGGAAAACACAAATGCATACGGGCCAGTTTGGAGAGGAGAGGGAACACATGCTGTTGAGTCTTGAGATATCATTCTCTGTCAGTGCAGTCAGTCACATTCTTTCTCACTCCCTTAAGAAAATACAAAGACATTCAAATTCCAGTGCTTTAATTAAGTTAATTTTTTTAATCAATTATCAATTATAACTATAATGTTAGTGTTTATGAGTAATATTAATGTATTCCTATTTATTTTTATGTGTCATTTAATTGTATGCATTTTTTCATTATGAAAGATAAATTGTGCATTGGTATTTATTTATTCATATTACATTTTATCCACAATATTCATACAAACTAAGACTACAACTTTGCACATTTCTTACTTCAGGTGATGAGAGGGCAGAACAGAGAGCTGGCTGCTTCTTTCAGGGCACGCTGGAATGCCAGATTGAAAACATGAGCAAAACATCTAACATTTTGGGAGCCTGTTTGCTCCAGTGCTACACACATGTTACATGCATTGTCAGTGACAACCACTGGCTTTTTAGCGTCAAGACGCCACTCATCTGCGGCTGATGTCAGTACATCTGAAATGTGTGCAGCGGTGTGGGATTCGTGCATTGCTCAGGTTTGTAGACTTTATTTCCCAGTCCTCGTTAATAAAATGTACCGTGAACGTCATCTAGGACTCTGTTGCCCTCAAAGTCCAGCCGTCCAGCGCCATCTCAACTTTAGCTCTGGTCTGGGCGTACAGTGCAGTATTTCCCAGAGGGAATGCCAAAGCGTGGCTCTAATATATTATTTTAAAAAAACAGAATCCCTCGTTTTCCACCTCCCTGTAGGGACGGAGCCCCTTGCACATGTAAACAGCGATCCCGTTTGTTGCTGCTTTTGCCCTCACTGAAGATGGTGGCAGCTTCGCCTGGAAAACGGCATCCACGCCAGGCTGTGTCGGCTGTGAGCCAACAAGAACGACGCCTTTCTCACACAACTCCGGGTGATACCGTGACAGGTGACTGTGCATGTTGGTTGTATTTCCAGTGTACCGAACTTTTGCAAAACAATTCTTGCAAATTGCAGTCTCACAACGCACGCCCCCTATCTACCTCTGAAGAAACGTCTCACCAAAGGATGACGAATATAACCTTTTACAGTCTCTTCAAACAAAAATAAAAGATTGATGCTTAGTGAGAACCCATCGAGAATCAATCACGGGACTCAATGTCACGATATATCGCAATATCGATATTTTGGTACGCCCCTAAAATCAACAATCACATTTATATATCATATGAACCAGACAGGAAAGTATTAATTCATTCCTTAATAATGTATTCCTATGAAGGTTAAATGAGAATTAAATCTCAAACTCACCGCTCTCATTGGCTGAACTTCATGAAGCTCTGTTGCTGATGCCCAACAACAAAGCTCCAGGGCCTGATGGCTTTCCTGCTGAGTTTTATAAGGAATTCTGGGAACAGCTGGCACAAACTTTTTATAAAATGGTTGCTTTTATCAAGGAAAGCCAATCAGTGCCACCTCACATGAATTCAGCTAACATAATCCTCCTTCTCAAACCAGAAAATGATTCCACAATTCCTTCAAGCTATCGCCCCATTTCTCTAATCAATGCAGATGTAAAAATTATTTGCAAAGTACTAGCACAGAGAATATTAAAAAAAATCACTCCTCATTAGCCCTGCACAATATGAGAAAAATCTGCGATATGCAATGTCTGTGTTTGAAACTGCAATGACTGAATGAATTGCCAGAAATAGACAAATGGCAAAACAAAAATACTAAGACATTTTAATTTTACTGTGACAGTTTTATTTAAATAATTTTTAGTTTTCTGGACGTTTTGTGTTGTACCTAGTACATTTGTATAGATGCTTGGAGAACATCGCCTGTCCTGAAACCAAAGTATCGCCAAATAACCGACATTAGGGGTGTAGCAAATCCCAAAACCCACGATTTGGATCATATAAAGTTTTTAGAGTCTCGGTTCGAATCATTTTTCAAATCAGTAAAAAAAAAAGGGGGGGGGTGGAAAACTAACTACATTAAAGCTACAAAATTATTTTTTAATCGTTTTACAACAAATATTTTCAATAAAACATATATAATGTACTTCAAAACACAAACACACATATATTATATCAAAAATGTGCTCATTGAGGCTTATTTATAAAAACAAAACACAAATAACATCTTTGATCTCATGAAATTCCTATAAAAAATACTAAATATGTTCATATAAACAAAAGTGCATCATTGGGCACTGCATCCTTAAATAAATAAGATGGATGGAAGAATTTACAACTTTAAGTTTTTCAGTGTCCTCTACTGCTGCAATAATCTCCCCCTGCATCCCTCCCCCCCATCACTGAGCACATGCAGCTGCCAGGGATTTTTTCTATGGCGTCACATCTCTGCCATTAATTGAAGGGCGCGTATTTGATAACTGAGTGAGCGTATCTTACAACTGCAAGGTGCTCTCGTTAAGTCCGTAATGTCGCCCAACCGACGGTAACTAAAGTCTCCATGTATATTTACCTAATAAAGTGATTTACACGAGTCAAACTTAAAGCACAAAAAAACCCGCTGGACTTTTTTATCTTGTTCTTGGTCGTTCTTTAACGTTTTAATCCACGTTTCATCCGCCGTTTTTTTTTTTCTATTAAAGCAGATTAAAAAAAATTGAAAGACCCGCCCCGTTGCCTCGCAGATTTGACCAGAAATTTCGACCAATCAGATCAACCAGAAAGGTTACCACCCCCTGAGTGACAAAAACACCCCCTGAAACTGAACGAGTGAAGAAAAAAACTGAGCGTGCGTGGTGAGAGTTCTGCGCGCCCGCTCAGTTAGGGCAAAAAAAAAAAATGAGTGCGCGCGCTGAGTGCTCTGCTCACGCTCATTTCGGACTGCGCGGTGCAGTTGTAAGATACGCTCACTCAGTTATCAAATACACGCCCTTCAATTAATGGCAGAGATGTGGCGCCATATTTTTCCACAGGACAGAGACATACCAGGAAAATCTTTGGATAGCCTAAAAAACCCGGACAAGGAAACGTGTTTACCAATGTTTTTGTAGAATAAATAAACCTGATCTCTCATCATCCGTGTCTTATGAGTTAAACTCCTCCCACACGCGGCGGAAGAGTCCGATTTTTTTTTTAGACACACTTTCCAACAAGCGTCAGGCAGCGACTTTAACGCACGTTAAATTATAGACGGACTCGAATTGGATGTGCGAATTGTGTGCTGTTTGATCAGAAAATTGATTTAAATGATGCACACCAGCATGTGTGCAAATGGAGACCATTTATGCCTCCTTTTGCGGTAAGCATACCGGACTGGGCTGATACTGCGATGAAGATGAATTTGCGGTTTATTGTGTAGGCCTACTCCTCATATACTTCACCATGATCAAACTGGATTCATCAATACCAGACACTCAAGTGACAATGTGCGCAGACTTGTTAAAATAAACAACTTTGCCACTATATAAACCAAAAATGACTATACACTTGTTACATGCTGAAAAAAGCATTTAAGTAAATTGGAAGATCCTCACTGCTTCCCTCCATAAGTTTGGGTTTGGGGAATCAATAATTGATAGAATTAAAATATTCGATCAAAACCCAAATGCATCAGTCAAAACTAAAAAACAGAAACAAGGACAAGACTGGGTTGTCCACTCTCCCCTTCTCTTTTTGCTGTATTTATTGAACCTCTGGCTGCATTAATAAGACAGCGTGAGAGTATTAAAGGAATTAAAACAAAACACAGCCTTCATAAAATTAGTCCCTATGCAGATGACATAGTCCCATAGGGAGGCGTCCAGGGGGCATCTGAACCAAATGCCTGAGCCACCTCAACTGGCTCCTCTCAGTTTGGAGCAGAAGCAGCTCTACTCCGAGCTCCTCCCAGGTGTCTGAGCTTTTCACCCTATTTCTAAGGGAGCGCCCAGCCACCCTACGGAGGAAGCTCCTTTCGGCGCTTGTATCCGGGACCTCGTTCCTTCGGTCAAGACCCAGAGCTCATGGCCATAGGTGAGTATTGGGGTGTAGATCAACCGGTAAATTGAGAGCTTTGCTTTCTGGCTTAGCTCTCTTCACCACAACAGACCGGAACAGCGACCGCATGACTGTGGACACTGCATCAATCCACCTGTCGATCTCATGCTCAGATCTTCCCCCACTTGTGACCTAGACCCAAAGATACTTAAACTCCTCCACCAGAGGAAGGAGCACTCCACCCACCCAGAGAGGACAAACTACCTTTCTCCGGTCGAGAACAATGGCCTCAGACTTAGTGGTGCTGACCCTCATCCCATCCCTTCACACTCGACTGCAAACCGTTCCAATGCATGCTGGAGGTCCTGGCTAGATGAAGCCAACAGGACAACATCATCTGCAAAGAGCACAGTCGTGCACTGCACAAATCTGAACTGTATGGAAGAGTGGCAAGAAGAAAACCATTGTTAAAAGAAAACCACAAGATGTCCTGTTTGCAGTTTACCATAAACCATGAGAGTGACCCAGCAAACATGTGGAAGAAGGTGTTCTGGTCAGATCAGTCCAAAATTGAACTTTCTGGTCTAAATACAAAGAGCTATGTTTGGAAATCTAACACTGCACATCACTCTGAACACACCATACCCAATGTCAAATATGGTGGTGGCAGCATCATGCTCTGGGGCTGCTTCTCTTGAGCAGGAACAGGGAATCTGGTTAGAGTTGATGGGAAGATGGATGGAGCCAAATCCAGAGCAATATTGGAAGAAAACTTGTTGAAGTCTGAACAACACTTGAGACTGGAGCGGAGATTCACCTTCCAACAGGACAACCACCCTAAACAGAAAGCCAAAGCTACAATGGAATGGTCAAAATGAAACGGATTCATGTGTTGGAATGGTCCAGTCAAAGTACAGACAGACTCAGCTTGAATTGTTTTTTAAGGAAGAATGGACAAAGATTTCAGTCTCTTTAAAGCTGGTAGATACATGCCCCAAAAACTTGCAGCTGGAATTGCAGCAACAATATGTTCCACAAAGGATTGTCTCAGGGGACTGAATACTTTTGAACACTGCACTTTTAAAATTTTTATTTGTAAAAAAAAAAAAAGAATTTTTGCAGATACAAGATCTCTCAGGAGACTTGGGCAGCCAAATGAAGGACTGAATCCAGTCATTTATTGGAATTTCGGTCATGAGTGATGAAAGCACTAACATCACAGATGTTGCACAACTGGGTATAACACACAACTATAAGTGATGTCAGCACTCTCATTACTGCGCCAGACAATGTGGAGTGAACTGGTCTCGATGTCAGTCTGGCCAGTGATGGTGCCTTTTCAGTGGTCAGGAAGAAGGCAGATATTGCCACAAAATTTTGGCAGACAATGCAGGAAAAGATTTTTGGACATTTCATTGTACTTTGCACACTTGAATGACATGAAATGTGTTGCTACACAGGATTTGAATCCTGATATCGATGGCGTGGTAAAGGTCAAACCATGCAGAGTTTCAGGAGAGAAAGGAAAGTTAAGTCCAAATTCTCGTTATGTTCACAAATGTTTGCAAGTTTATTTTAATTAAATTTTTCATTGATTTGCACATTTATGTTTTAGGCTGGGTGTTTAATTTTTTTTCTTTTGATCCCTCTTGAGTTGACTATCAGGATTGCTTCAGCTTCAGATATAAAATATTCAGTCTGTATAAAGTTAAGTAAACCTTTTTTTTTTTTTTTTAGTAAATTGCATTTTATTTGAAATCCATTGGCCTTCTTTAAATAAGCATTTAATAATAGCCACAAAAAAAAAAACAGTAGTTAGAAGGCATTTTTTTCCAACCGAGAAAAAAACAACACAAAAACAAATTCCAGGCAACAAGCTGAACAAAGGTTATTTAAGATCAGACGGGTTGAATGTGGCCCCTGAACCAAAATGGGTTAGAAACCCCTGGTTTAAAAACATGCAAAGATCATATTAAACATTGGGTAATTAGGCATCAAATTGTTGATTGCTTGAAATTGAGTGGGAGAAAGGGAACTTGTAAAATCCCACGCCGTCTCTGCCATACCATTTTCTTTACGTGCGTTATCATTATCTGGTTCATAACTTTAATCAGATTTGATACCATACCAACACAGACTCAGGTCACTAAAAATTCTTAAGTATCAGTAAATCATGCCATTATTTTTATTTTCAATTATTTTTCATTAAAAAAATTATTGATATAAATCAAGCAAGTGAAGTTATTTGATTAGAGGTCATAAATTTAACCATCTTCAATAATTCATTTATTAATTTTACTATTAAAATTTCATGCTAATTATGTGGTAAAAAGGTCTGTAACGAAGAGGTGAAAGCGTTTGGATTCATGTGCAATTGGTTTTAAAAGTAAACACAGACAGACAGGGACAAGGCAATTGTGGTCAAAACAGGCAGAAGTCAGAACACAAGGAGAGATCATCAGAATAACGCTCAGACTGTATGCCAGGCAATACAAGACTTCACACTGAGCAGGAGCTTATATACTGCCTATATACTGTTTGTAGCGATATGTTGAGGAACAGCAGGGGAGACTCAGGAACAGAGAGCAGTGGCTGATGGGAATTGGAGTGATGTAAGTCAATTTTCAGGAGATGGTTCCCTCTGGGGGTCAGAAGGGGAGACAGAAGCTTGAATCCTGATAGAGGCCCCCTCCTGCGAGCGGCTCCGGAAGCGAGGAAACACACAGCGTCGAGGTCTTGCACGTGAAAGCGGAGCCGGCGTGGAGGGGAACTGGCGATGGAAGTCAGTAATGAGAGAGGGGTCCAGGATGTTGTCAGTGGTCCCACAAATGTTCTTCTGGTCCATACCACTCCCAATCCACCAAGCACTGCAGTTGCCCCCGTTGGCGCAGGGAATCCAGTTGCTCCTTGAACAAATAAGCCTCATCATGACCCACAATAAAAGGAGGAGTGGACACGTCGGAAGTCAATGACCCCACGTCACCGGGGCCATCAGCAGGTTTCAGCAGAGAGACATGTAACGCAGGCGAGACATGGTACTGGGGCGGCAAAGGGAAGGCAATATAGGTGTGCTGTAGGGGTGACAGAGGAGTTCAAGGTGGAGGTGGGATTACATCAAGTCTAGCTATGGTCAGTAACTCACACTGACTACCGTTTGCTTGCAGTCCTGCTGCTGACAGACTCTGCTGCAAACCTCTGAACTCACGCGAGAACCCGCCATTTAAATTGGACGTCATAGTACACAAACCCTGATTCTGCCGTGATGTTGGAGTATATTCACAACACTTCTTTTTCTGACTCGTCTTCAATCAATGGATTTACAAAGCTGGGCACATTTTTCTGAACTTTCTAATCTGAATGTGAATGTCTATATGACACAAACTCACCATGGAGTCCAACAGCCCAGACTCTGTCCTTTTTGTCCTTATCCGTATGAAAAACGTGTTGGATCAAAAAGGATGGGCCAGTTCTGGATCTCTGTGATCAGCCTCTCGTCCTCCATGGTGTTATATGCCCTAAATTACACTCTGCAACACACTCTGAGACCAAAAACACTTGACAATTTCAAATGCTTTGCTTGACTGACATTACATCACCGATTGATGGTCACGTGACAGCAAGAGCTCTCTAACATTTAAGAAGTCATAAAGTCATATCTTTTGCTTTACTCTACTTGCTGTTGTATGGTAATCGTTTGAAAACCAGCAAATTTCATCTGTCCTTCTGCAGTTACGATTGATGCATTTATAACTTTTAAAAGTAACACTTGGTTTCTTGTCTTCTCTTCCCACTGAGCCTCAAAGGTTTTTACCAGAGTTTATTTGGCAAATTCCATGTAGTCATAAAATAAGTTTCTACTTGATCTCTTTGGCCTTGCCCATTTATGTTTTTCTCTTTTTTCCCCCTCCTCTTATCTATTTCAGGTGTTCAATTCAAAGACAGCTAAAGTGATCAGTCAGCATCAAGTCGAGATCAAGCAAAGCTTTCCCAAGGAAGGGTGAGTCCACCTGAAACACCATGCAAATGGAGTCGAAGCCACTTAGATACCACTTGGATACATATTATCTAGAAGTGATGCTGAAAAACTCCTCCATGCATTTGTTACGTCTAGGCTGGATTACTGTAACTCTTTGCTAGCAGCGTGTCCTAAAAGTTCTTTAAAATGTATTTAGCTTGTTCAAAATGCAGCAATTGTTAGCAGGAACCAGCAGAAGAGAACACATTACTCCTGTGTTAGCTTCACTTCACTGGATCACAGTTCAATCTAGAATCTAGAATCCTGCTAACCTATAAGGCCTGGAATGGTATGGCCCCATCATATATTAAAGATCTCACAAGCTTTGTTCCCACTGAGGGGTCTGGTCCGGTCTGGTCTACTATTTTGAGTGTTTCCATTGTAAAATGAACCCATTAAAGAACATGTCAGAGTCAAGGCCCGCAAGAGGGTTTTCTATGGCCCCCGGGATGATATTTATTTATTATTAAAACCGGCCTGGAGGCCACACACTCTGAAAAGTAAAACATTGATTCAACACAAAAAGATATGTTAACAATTTCCACTAGAATTTTTAAGTTAAGCCAACTTCTGGCAGAATTACACTGGCTCTCAGCAAAGCACAGGATCTTGCGACTCAGACAAGTCATAACTAAATATTGAATCAAAAAGCATAATTTTTATGTCACCTTAGCTCAATATAATAACAGTTACAATTAAAAAGTCTAACAGTATTTATGAACTTGATTTATTATTTTACAACAATATTAATATTGAAGTAATGACTAAAGGTCTCCTGAATTACGTTTTAGAGTGCAGCAAGCCAGCAGCCCGCAGCTGTTTCTCACGCACCAATACTACATTTCCCCCAATGCCAAATGTGATGCACCGAGCAGGAGGGCGGCTTCATTTCATCATTTATCAGCAGTCATTAGCATAACAGCAAAAGTTAACTTTCAGATACCCACCAAAAATGGCAAAACGGAACGTGGATACTGAGAACCGTGGGTTTGAAACAAGGTGGGAGTTGGAGTACATGTTCACAAAGGTAGCTGGAGAACCTGTGTGTCTTCAGTGTGGAGAAAGTGTGGCAGTAATGAAAGAGTTTTATCTGAGACGGCATCATGAAATGAAACATGCGGACAAAGACAAGAATATGGACATGGAACAAAGGCTACTGAAGGTTGAGGAATTAAAACGAGGCCTCAAATCTCGACAGGCTCTGCTCAGAAAAGCCAAATCACAAAGCGAGGCTGCTGTCAAGGCCAGTTTGATTTGGCAAAAGAGCTCACTAAATCAGCCCGTCCATTTATACACAGGGATTTCATCAAAAACTCAATGCTTAAAGTTTTTTAAACGTGAGTCTGAGCAGAAACAGCATTGCTGAGCGAGTAGACCAGTTGTCCATCAATCTAAAAGAGCAGCTTGGGAATCATCGCATATTCCCAAGCTGTGGATGAGAGCACTGACATTTCTGACATTGCCCAGTTGTCAATTTTCATCTGCGGAGTAAACTCCAGCCTAAGCGTGACAGAGGAGTTTTTGGCGTCATGTCCTATGCATGGCACATCTACAGGACTTGTTTTGTATGAAGAGGTGTCAAGATGTGTGGAGCTGCTTTGGGAAAACCTCTTGGGTTTGACAACAGACGGAGCACCTGCAATGTGTGGACACAGGAGTGGACTAGGGGCGAAGATACGGGAGAAGATGCAGGAGGAAAACGTCAGAGGTGATCTGACAGCTTATCGCTGTATCATACACCAGGAATCGTGTGGTAAAGCTTTGAAAATGAAATATGTAATGAGCACCATCAGTTAATTTGATCAGAGCCAAAGGTTTAAATCACCGCCAGTTCAAGACATTTGTGAGCGAGTTAGAAACAGGAGCACCGAGGTGCTACAGCTAAGCCAGGGAAAGGTGCTGTAAAGATGTTTCAAGCTTCATGAAGAGATTTGTCTGTTCTTGGACAGTAAAGGGAAGGACTCAACACAACTCCGAGATGAAATGGCTTTTCTGTGGGACATTACGAGTCATCCGAATGCAATGAACTTGCAGCTGCAGGGTTGTGTCATCTCTGATAGATACAGTACAGTGAAGGCGTTTAAAACCAGACTGACTCTGTGGGAGGCACAGATGCAGAAAGAAAACTTGAGCCACTTTCCTATCTGCCAGACCACGAAGCCAGTGTGTCTCAGAGCGCAGAGTTTGCTGATAAAATTAGTGTGCTCGACTTCCGACGCCGATTTGCTGACTTTGAAGCACAAAAAAAGCAGGTTTGAACTGCTCAGTAATCCAGTTGCAGTTTACATGGAAAGCTCACCACTAAACCTCCAAATGGAGTGCATTGAGCTCCAATGCAGCG
Source organism: Adrianichthys oophorus (assembly GCA_036245035.1). Lineage (NCBI taxonomy): Eukaryota > Metazoa > Chordata > Actinopteri > Beloniformes > Adrianichthyidae > Adrianichthys > Adrianichthys oophorus. Next base: position 25,898 of record BSAI01003527.1, on the reverse strand, counting down.
ATGCACTGAAGGCAAAATACACGGCAGTGGGTGCTGCGGAGTTTGCCCGGTTCCTCCCCGACACAACGCCCCAGCTGTGCATCCAGGCTGCTCAAACGTTGTCTTTGTTTGGCATCACATATCTGTGTGAACAACTGTTTTTTCTGATGAAGCTGAACAAAACATCACACAGAAGTCAACTTACTGCTGAACACCTTCACTCAATTCTGAGGTTTTCCTCAGCTCAGAGCCTGACCCCAAACATTGATGAACTTGTACAAAAGAGGAGACATCATCAAAAAACAGCCTCAGCCTCAAACAAGTGACCATCACTGTGCTATAACATATGTATAGTTTTTACTCAGTTCAAGCTTAAAAGTTCAAGTTAAATATTTGTTTTCACTGAACTTGTGACTTTTCCTTGAAGAAAGTTTTGTTTTTGGTATTTAGATTTTTGCACTTTATTTTATTGTATTTCAATTCAGTTGGGTTTTTAAAAAATTCAGTTAAGTGAATGATATACAACTGCGGATTTTATTTATTTCTTTGCAGTAAATTTAGCCCACTTTTGCTAAATGAGAAAATATACTGATATTCCCTTGACTAATACTGCTTCATTCATTTAATGTTCATGTTATGGGGATTTTTATATAAAGGAAATTTGTTTTTGTGCCTGTTGAAAATAAAAAATTACTGACAGGGCCATAAGAAAATCAATCCAGAAAATCAATCCAATCATAATGTAATATATTTATTAGGTTTTCAGTAGGCTGAGTTTGGTTTACTAGATTTTATGCAGTCATTTAAAATTATTCAATGAACATTCAATCAGTGTGGCCCCCAGCTTGTAGCTACATTTTTTCTTTGGCCCTCTATCCATTTGACTTTGACACCCCTGCATTAAACAGTACCGATCCATACTTTTTGAGGGCCCCCTTCAGTCGTAGGTCCATAGAAAAGTGGAAGGGAACAGATGGGGCGGAGCCGCTATCGCCAACCATATATGTGTGTGTGTATATATATATATATATATATTAGTCATGTGACTCTTCCAGTTTCTCACAAAATCTCTGACAACTCATGACGCCTGTATGAAGTTTTTGCATCTGAAGGAAGTGCTGCGGCCTATCTCTGCACAGAGGAGCACAACAGAGGGGAAGCGCCCGTCTGCAACCCCTGACATTCTTTGGCCGCAGGGGTGATGGAAGGTGCGAGATGGGGACGTGATGCAAACACGCTAGTGGTCCACACCACGCATGCGCCATGAAAATAAATTTCTCATTGGAGCCAAGTCTTAACTGAGTGGAAACGCTCACCAGAATTAACTGGATCGTACCAGACCACTCCTTACTGGACCGAATCGAACCGGACCGCTCAGGGGAACAAGGCTATAGTGCCTTACCAACCAAACAGAACACTTCGCTCACAAAGTGAAGGACTGCTTGTGGTTCCTAGAATTTCTAAAAGCACAGTTGGAGGTAGAGCCTTTATCCACCAAGCTCCTGTTTTATGGAATAAACTCCCAGCTCATGTAGGAGACGCAGACACAGTTTCTACATTCAAATTTAGGCTGAAAACATTTCTCTTTGGACAGGATTATTGCCAGGCTAGCTAGCAATCAGAGATTATTTAACTTACTTCCCTACTTCATCGACTGTAATGAAGTTTGGAGGAATAATTATAATTTTCATTACATTCATGATACATACTTCTCCACGGAGCTAAGCAGAGGTAAGATGGTTTGATAAACAGGACCATGGCGGCACATTCCCCCAGCTTAGAGGGTTTACCCGGACTTAGGTTAGATTAATAATATATTATAATACTGACGTGCTAAAACTGATGATTTTCTATTATTGTTATTATCATTACCACCTCCTATTGTGCCATGATACATGCAACTTACCATTTACATGTTTGAATTAAATCTTAATACCAATTAGTTGCTAGCAGGCTACCAGAAGTTAGAAGAAAATATGGTGGGCTGAAGTTCTGTCCTCTATTACTTTTCCTCTCCTCTTCTATTCTTTCTGATTTACCCAGTGTCATTTTTTATTTAGTTCTTCATGCCTCTGTTTGGTGCAGTGCGTTTCGTGTGCTGTCCCTCTTGAGATTCCAGGGGGATTGTCTGTGCTCCTTACTTTCACCGTGGACCTCACCTCTGGCTCGTCTCACACCCTCAACTTATTCAAACGTGTAATTGTGGAGTTAGAAAAGCTAATTATTTTTTAACAGTTCAGGCACATCAGCTGTCAGTCCTGGGAGATGAATCCCTCTAAGGGCAGGGGTGTCAGTTTAGTCTGTTTAGTTTAGTTTAGCAACCAGCTATTGTTTATATTTTACGACTAACTTTATGTTCTTTTGTACGAATAGTGGCGTTAATCCCATTGAGACGACTGTATTGTGTGATGTTGGGCTATAGAAATAAAACTGAATCTAAACTGAATTGAGTAGAGGTGCAATGGATCACAAAGCTCACAGTTTGAATCATGTCACAGTTTTAGAGTAACTGTTCAGATCATTTGTCCAATCAGTATAAAGGAAAAGAAAGACAAAATAAAAAAGATAAAAAGACAAAAACAAGCGGTAAGAGGTGAACTTTCTCTCTGAACTCATTCTTTAATGAACCTATCATGACGATCAGCATCATGCTTTAGCCACATAAAGAGATACGAAAAGTAGTGTCTTCAAATTTGGACGTTACTAATGCCCGATGACATCATCAATAGTCGCTGGTCATCTACAGGAGCGCATAGCTAGCAGCCCTCAGAAAATACATAACAACATTGGTTTTATACCTGTAAATCTCATGCTAAAACTAAGAGTCATTACTTACATTTAAAAAAAAAAGGTCAGTGCCTCAGAGCACACCCAGGTGAAGACATGCGTTTCTCCTCCACATTGTCACCGCGCTTGTCACCCTTCCGGCGGCCTTCAGTCCCCACCCCCAAAGTGGTATTTTGCTCCATTCCATCTAGCCCCTCTCATTCCAGGAAAACAACCAGGTCCTCACATTCATAAGTATGAATGTGGGGGAACAGCCCCTTCCAGGAAGCGTCTGCGCTTCCAGCGCCGCCCTCAAGCTAATACTCATACCAATCTTCTCCATGGGATTAGCTGTGACAGAAATAAACAACGCTGCCGAGCCGGCTCTGGGATGACGAAGTGGGCGCAATCACAAGGAGTGAAAGATGGTGCCTCAGAGATCGAGGCGTCTTACTTTCGGGTAGGAAAATAAGCTTGTGAAAATAACTCATTTCATAAGTAATTAGTTCTTTAGTGTGTCAAAGGTAAACTATTATCATGTATATGAATACAGTTTACTCTGAAAGGCTTAGAATAGCATGATATAGGCCCTTTAAAACTAAAAGCCAGATCTCATTCCGCTACAAAGGCATGCCAAAATTTACAACTTTCACTTCTTTCACAGTGTCCCCCGCTGCTAACCCCCTTTCACTTGGAACAGACGCAGCGGCTTGCTCCTGCCACAGTGCGGGACAGCAAGTCTTCAGTCGGGGTCACGGAGACATGGAAATATTGCTTAAAGTCACGCTCCCTCTATATAGTTTATTGGTCTTTTAATCATCCTGATTCTGCAGTTTTTAGCCAAAATCAAAAAGCCTGTTTTGTTTTTAAGACCTATTTTCTGCAGCACAGCAGAAGCTCATTAGAAATTTGCCACTAGGTTGTATGGGGGTTTGCTGGCACAGGAGTAACCCTACGATAAAATCACAGCATCCTTTTCTTTCTTTCTTTATATTCTCTCCCGCTAGTTTATAGCACCTCACAAGCCCAAGCTAACATTAGTCTAGCAAAAACAAACAAACAAAAAAAAAACGTTCAGCAATATCAGAGCTATGCAGCGGTACAGTTCACAGCCAGGTGGTAGCTCAGACGAAGAAAATGAAGACGTACATGGATCTATTTGTCAAGGCGCTTCCATCCAGATTCCATTTAAAACGCCTTCCCTTTCTAAGACCTGCTCTGCACACAAACAAGGAAGACTTTTTAAATCATTTTTGAGTCTGCAGTACATCTTATCAAAAACAGTTTTAAAACATTCTTTTTATTTTGCAATGAAGGTAAAGTATGCTTGAAAAAAATCCCTAGGCCTTCTACTACCTTGAGTGCCATAGTGCTGATTATGAGGCTAGTTGAACCCAAGCTTATTCTTCACCAAAAGTGGCTTTTTTTGCATTAAAAGAAAACATTTTCTGTTCATGTTGTTTTTCTGAGTCAGATGGGTGGAGGAGGACCCCAAGGAGATCCTACAGTCTGTCTGTGAATGCATTGAGAAGACCTGCGAAAAGCTAATCCAGCTAAAGGTTGATATCTCCAATGTCAAAGGTGGGACTCTGAAGTGTACACGGACACATATGATAGAGCACTAACCTTCTCCAGACTGAGAAATATTTGAACGAAAATTCAAATGTGTCTTGAAACTGGCACATTTTTCTAACCGTCCAGCGCTTCTGACTCTGCAACTTCTTTATATAATATGCCATATTTACAGAGAAGCTGTTTGTTTTCATGATCAGGCAGATTTTAAACAAAGAACACAGTACACAGTTGTGTATTTCCTTGAGTTTTGAAGCCTTGTTCGAAGGAGACCTAAGGGATTAAGAGGGCTGATGGGAAGCTCCAGGCCTGCAGGGCTGTTGCCCACCAACAGTTGGTTTCTTAGTTCAGGTGTGCCTATTTCAATCAGAAATTCAGTGATCCAAAAAGAAGTTGAACAACAAACCTAAAGCCTGGGATTTCAGGCCCCCAGTCTTTGGGTTTCTTGTGGTCGAACATTGCTGAATTATTACTGTTTTTGGGTTATGTAGCTTGGTGCTGAGGGTGCATGCTGCAAATGGGTGTTGCCAGTGATGCAACAGGTGAATGTTGATTACAGTTTTGATTGACATTCATGTTGTTGTGAATCTGCAGCAGTGGGCGTGACCAACCAGAGAGAGACGACCTTGGTGTGGGACAAAGAAACTGGAGAGCCGCTCTACAATGCTATTGGTAAGAGTGACACGTGTTATTTCTTCAAACGTATCCCTGCTTCTTTACTTCAAACCAGCTTTTCAGCTGGGTTCTGGTTAACCAGCTGATGGAAAACAAAGGATTTGTTTGTGTATCATTCATACAGTGGGTATGAAAAGTATTCAGACCCCCTTAAATGTTTCACTCTTTGTTATATTGCAGCCATTTTCTAAAATCATTTAATTTCATTTTTTTACTCATTAAGGTACACATAGCTCCCCGTATTGACAAAAAACAGTTTTTTTTTTTAACATTTTTGCAGATTTATTCTAAAAGAAAAACTGAAATATCACATGGTCTTAAGTATTCAGACCCTTTGCTGTGACACTCATATATTGAACTCTGGTGCTGTCCGTTTCTTCTGACCATCCTTGAGATGGTTCTACACCTTCATTTGAGTCCAGCTGTGTTTGATTCTACTGATTGGACTTGATTAGGAAAGACACATACCTGTCTATAGAAGACCTTCCAGCTCACAGTGCATGTCAGAGCAAATGAGAATCATGAGGTCAAAGGAACTGCCTGAAGAGCTCAGAGACAGAATTGTGGCAAAACACAGATCTGGCCAAAAAATATCTGCTGCACTTAAGGTTCCTAAGAGCACATTGGCCTCCATAATCCTCAAATGGAAGATGTTCTGGACGACCAGAACCCTTCCGAGAGCTGAAAGTTGTAGAAAGTCAACCATCACTGCAGCCCGTGGAGCTGTCGGGGCTTTATGGCAGAGTGGCCCGACGGAAGCCTCTCCTGAGTGCAAGACACATGAAAACCCGAATGGAGTTTACTAAAAAACACCTGAAGAACTCCAAGATGGTGGAAAATAAGATTCTCTGGTCTGATGAGACCAAGATAGAACTTTGTGTGACTGTTCTTGAATGGTCCAGCCAGAGCCCTGACTTAAACCCAATTGATCATCTCTGGAGAGACCTGAAAATGGCCGTCCACCAACGTTTACCATCCAACCTGACAGAACTGGAGAGGATCTGCAAGGAGGAATGGCAGAGGATCCCCAAATCCAGGAGTGAAAACCTTGTTGCATCTTTCCCAAAAAGACTCATGGCTGGATTAGATCAAAATGGTGCTGCTGCTAAATACTGAGTAAAGGCTCTGAATACTTCTTGTAATTCATCTGCCGCAAAACTGATCAGTTCTAAAAATCCTTATAGTCCCACTCCAGTCATCTTTTAATCCATTGTAAAAGTGTTCCTTTTGGTATTTTAATTATGATCATTCCATTTTTAGGCAAAATAAAAAACCTGTGTAGTTTTCTAGGAAATGGTTTCTGTGAGACAACGCATCTGAAAACAGGTGTCACAAATGCGAAAATGTGTTTTAAAAGTAAAGCAAAATACTTTGAAAGAAAACATTTAAAGGCCCTACATCATTCGGAATGAACTTTTTTGAGCTTTAAATGTATTATCGTGCATTAAAAACAACACCAAAGTGCTATTTTACTCTATTTACACATCTGAATATTCTTCTAAAACCCTGCACCAGCCCCTCCCAAGCCTCGAAAACAAGTGGGTCTTCACAATGTGACGTCACAAAGTGGGGATCAGCCCCTTCCAGGAAGAGTCAGCACTGCTAGCATCTCTCCCAGGCTAGCACACACACCCACTTTCTCAGCAGAGCTAGTGGTGATCAGCAAAACGCTTTCTTTTTATACGCACAATATGCACATCTGTCTTTGCACAATCTTCAGGTATTGTTTGTTTTATTGGTTGTTTTTGGGGGCAAAACACAGACACGCTGCAGAGGCTGCCACTGGAATGACGTCATTAAATAGTTGTCACCCCACCAGCAGCGAAAGGCGGAGCTTCACTCTGGGCTCACACCGCACGTGGTCCGGCTCCGGTGCAGCTGCGGTGCATACGCCGTAGTTTTTACCTAACATAAAAAGTGCGAGAGGCACTCACATTTCATCCAGTCCGGTCCAGCTTCTGCGGCGCTCCGTATCTGTTTCAAATTTTTGCCGGACACCGAAGATGAGACGTAGCACTTTATTGTGAAGTTTGGGGAAACTTGCGACCTAAACTGGAAATCATGCAACTCACTGAAATGTGGTGGCATGGATGCAGGCTCATTCAAACAACTTTTAACATGATCCACATTGCTCCTCTCTGTTTTACCGACAATCTATATGTCATATACACGTATCAGTGTATCTTCAGAGCCATCCTCTTGCCAGTAATCGCCTTGCAGCATACCTCCGCCATACCAAAGTAGCAGTAAAGTGTTGTACCTGACGCTGATACAGGCTTTCAAAATTGGTCAGAGAAATATAAAGTTTGAGTGAGTGAAATATCCTGAGAAGGTTTGCGAAGTGTAGGACTTTCATCATTTTTGCCTCTAGTTGCTTCCAAAGCTTTTGCTTTTTTTCTCATTGTAGTGGCATAAATATATTTTATAGCTGTACAGTTTTGATCCAGATGCCAATTCAGACAAGAAAAGCAAAGACCTACATTGATCTAGTAGTCTGAAGGTGGATGCATGAGAATGGAGAGGAGCAGGAGGCTTGCCGCCCAGCGTATATTCTAAGCCGCAAATACAATCTTTTTCAAACGGCTTTTTTTTTAATTTGCTTTTGACTCACACTAATTTGATTAAAGAAATACTCAGACATGCAGTTTTAACATCAGTTTTCTTTCTGTTTGTCCTACATCATCAGAAAAATGTTACAAGAACATGTTAAGAACACAATTTTCATCCGAGTGGGTCAAGTCAGTTAAGAATTACACCTAAAATTATGCTGTACAGACTATACTATATACTATACTATAATACTGTTCGAATATTTAACATCGTTTTTAGACAAGCTGGCCTTTTTGGAGTGATCTGGACTGAAATGGATTATACTGACCTTGATGTTTGAATTAATCAGAATGTAGCCATCCAAGAAGTTTAACTTAGATCAATGCTTTTTGCACATTGAGACAACTGCAGTTGTGTGGTGGTGCTTCAGGAAGCCAAAAAGAATTGCAGTGAAGATGTTTCAAACTTGCTGTTGAAGGGAATTATATGAGTGTTTGCTGTTAGATAAGAGACGTGAGTCACTGGAACTGAATTTGGAATTGAGTTTGCATTAGCATTAATACCTGCAACAGAGGGAGAACCTGCTGCCAGCAGAAGTCTCTTCAACACGCAGATGTGATCTATGTAGCATTTCTTTAACCCTTTCCTAAGTAAAATTTTTTCTCACAGAAGTCTTTTCACTGTTTTTGCTGGCGGTTTAGTCTGGCTCGACCTGCGTACACAGTCAACAGTGGAGAGGCTGATTAAAAAAGCTCCAGGCGAAAACAAGAACCACTTCAAGGTGAGAGATGAAGGACGAGAAGTATTATTGTCTTACAAGGGAAAAGCTCTCCTTGGAGCTGCATGTGTTACTTTTTCTGTGATACAGTTTTCAATCAAAAATGCAGAATTCTTTTTAGCTCATCTTCATAAAGTCCACTAGGATTGAAGCAATACATCAGCCTCATGCTGCCTTTGATAGAATGCCAATGAAGGTTTGATTGGCACCTCAAATTGCCATGATGAATTAAGGAAGGAAAACATTCATATTTTTTAAATTTGTCAGCTGCAAGCACAAAAAAGGATGTTGATGCTTCAAATCCAAAATCCCCACATCAGTTTCTAAAGAAAACCACTTGTTGACCAACAACTTTCTACAGCTTCTCCTGCAAGGTAGACGGGCTTTGCTGAGATTTCAGACCTGCATCATTTGAGGTACTTAAAACCTTAGAAGGAAGCTGTGATCTGTCTCACAGTTCCTTTCCTGAGCTCTGGTTCGGACTAAACAAGACAACTCTGCTGAAGAACTCTGGTTTGGCTCACTTTGGTGTGAATGCAGCACGAATCTAAAGTAGCAGAAATCCTGAAAAAGCTTGAAAATGTCTGCTGTGTAATCATGGTGCAGTGAGGAGCTGCTGGATTGATCGCTTTTCTTTCCTACCCATTACATCATGGAAAACAGCAAAACAATTACCTACCAATATTTATGATTTCTGAGATCAATATTTCACAATATTTATACATATAGTAAAGAAGAGTAAAAATACATTTCGGGCAGTGTAAATATTGTGCTGAAATTGCAGAGTACTGTTTGATTTTTAAGTGTAAACTGAATAAACCAAATGTGCAATCAAAGGAAGTAGATTCATCTTCAAAGTAATGTGTCCGTGAAGGTTCTTATTGTCAAAGTACAACTATTCAGTGATTTTTGTAGATGAAAAAATATTTGACTGAAGTTCAGTTTACTAAAATAAGTTTTGAAAACTGAATTTGTTTTAAATATGCTGTGGTTGACAATTTCAGTATTAAAAAAAAGAATATGAAATTGAAAATATTGTGAAAATGTCGAGATCGTGTGATGTCATCTTCTCCTCTGTAAGCAAGGACGTTACTAGGTTTGTGGAGGCCCTAGACAAGATTCTGTTTCCGTGTCTCCATTTTGTAAACTGATCCCTTACCCTACCTAACCCTAACCCTTTGTTCTACTAAGAGAGCCCAACGGAAGACGCTCCATGAGCAAAACAGGCTAGTGTGTAACCACTATGGAAAGTTAAAGTCATTTAAAAAAAAAAACTACAATGCAAAGGAAAAAAATCTATTTTAAACAAGAAAATGTAATAAACCACGTGCAAAAATAAACTCAACAAATCAACACTTAAAATAGTGCTTAATTATCTTTGTCTGACACATATCAGCTTATACTAACAACACACATTATCTACAGGAACAGACACAGTGAGTTGTGCTCAAAATGTCTCTTTCAGAGCTTTTTTATTTGCAAACTTGTCAAGCTTGGTCTGCTTTATCTTTTCCCCGTTCACTAGATTTATTTGAAAATAGTGATGATGAAAACTTTTATCATCTTCATTTTGGAAAAAGTAATATCTGAACTAATCTAAATTGTATCTGCAAACTGCATCAGTCTTGAAGAAATTAGAGGGAGCTGGATCTACTTTCACACCAGAGAGAGAGAGATCCTTGGAAAAATGGACCATGAGTGCACATTCCTATTTTATTATCACAGTGATGGTGCAGCAGTACAGAAAAATAACATTAATTAGTTTTGATATTAAACATTGTGATTCCAATCATAATTGTATCTATTTTCAAAGTGTTCCCACATGCTTTCCGTTAGGTTCCAGCCGCTCAGTACCCCACCCTAATATTAGTGATGCAGCAAAAATGGCGAGCAATATTGGAGCTATCCAGCCAAATGGCAGCTCAGAAGAGGAAAACAAAGATACTAATTTATCTGTTTGATTAATGGGTCTATTTGACTGCAAGTGGATGTCTGGGAATAGAGCAGAAAAGGTTTGGCCCGCCCATTCAGTTCCTATGTCACAACTGAGATCTTTTTTCAAACTGCATTTTTTTGTCTGCTCTTGATTCAACACAATGTGAATGAAGAAATAAATCTTAAAATACTTTATACAGCAAATGTATTATTTTTGTATTTATCTTATTTACATCATATTATAAATGTATTCTTTTTAATACATTTACAACAATTTCAAAAGAACTTTTTCAACATTGTCATTATGAGGTGTTTTTAAAAGAATTTTCAGTAATACTGGACTACATATCTAATAATATTGTCTGCAATTGCTTCTGACTGTCTCTGGAACCCTCATGCTGTTTTTGATGTGATATTTATTCTCAAATATATTTTGTAGTGGGCTGCACGGTGGTGCAGTGGTTAGCGCTCCTGCCTCACAGCAAGAAGGTTCCCGGTTCAAGTCCTGGCTGGGGGACCTTTCTGTGTGGAGTTTGCATGTTCTCCCCGTGCATGCGTGGGTTTTCTCCGGGTACTCCGGCTTCCTCCCACTGTCCAAAAACATGCTTCATAGGTTCATTGGTTACTCTAAATTGTCTCTAGGTGTGGATGTGAGTGTGATTGTGGCCCCTGCGACAGACTGACGACCAGTCCAGGGGTGTACCCTGCCTTCGCCCATGAGTAGCCGGGTTAGGCTCTGGCAACCCCGTGACCCCGAAAGGGATAAAGCGGATTGGAAAATGAATGAATGAATGAATATTTTGTAGTTTCAACACTGGTATTTAGTTGTAAGTAAGACTGACGAGCTGATAACCAAAAAAACGTTTTCCCACTACATTAGATAACATTATCTATGGATGGATGGATCCACAGGTGTAATCCTTTTCTTCATTATCCCCTATATGGTGACTCCAGAAGCACTTTGTTTTTCTTATGAGCATCCTTCTCTTTTAAAGCAATTCCGTTCATATAAGAGGAATTTTTGTTTTTATTTTGCTTCCTGTCAGCTCTCTTAATTTAGCCGATAGCTTAAAATCACACACGTTTTGATTTCAAACATTCCTGCCCGTTGTCCTGCTTGAATAAAGTCCTTGTACTGATTCATCCCAATAACTGGTAACTTGTGATTCTCTTCATTCCGTGATGTTACTGTAGGTTTAAACTTTGGGTTTTTACATTGAATACTCTATTTTCTGCATTAAAAGATTTAAAATCTGACACAACCATCCATCCATTTTCTTCCGCTCATCACTACAAAGTCGATGATAGATCTCCTGTCGAGGGTGTCCTGATGCCACGTGTATTGATGGACACCCTTGTGCTCAAACATGGAGCTTCAGCTCCAGTCTCTACATTCTTTTGTCTACCGTAACTTTTCAACCGTTAACTCAATTGATGTCATTCCAGCGGAGTCTATAGCGGAGAAAAGGAGCCTCGCGCTGATGTGCGGCGCTGTGCAGGTGTGTTTACGTCATCACCGTTTATCAGCAGATTCTGCCGTGGAGAAAAGCAGCCTCACTGTAATGTGTTGTATATCGATGCAGAACCAGAAAGAAAAGACGCTTTTTTCTGCGTCAGAATCCGCTGATTCACGGAGATTGTTTGAACGATTGGAGATTTACGGTATGTCTGTCACAAAGTCTGTTATTTAGGTGTTGCTGTGACATTATTGGTATTAAAAGATGAACTATGGTGGCCCTGAAGTTCAAACCACATCAAGTCACTCACTCTTATATGTTTCTAGTAGAATTCAAACTGTGGTCAGTGAAAAAGCGGCACTGGTCATTGGAGGTCAGAACAAGCGTCACACATACCGAAGGTCAAAGAAAGGCTGATGTCATTCACTCATATTTACATGTGAGCAGCTCACAAACTGATGGAAGATGCACATTGCTGCATTATCAGCACGTATTTTAAGGGCTGGTTTCTACTTCCAAGCGAGTCGCGTCGCAGTGGTCAGAGGGATATCAGAGCGGAATCGCTCCAGTCGCTGCAGAATGTGACACCTGCTGGTGACGTCACCCACGACTGGAATTTAACGCACGGAGCGCAATCAGGGGCAAATCATGTTATTTAACTTGAATCTATTTCAGAGGTTAGAGTACACGACTATGGAGGAAACTCTGTCCAGAAACATGTCTTTAAACACTGTCTTTAAAATGAAATTCACTGAAGAAGTTTGGAAAAACTGAACCACATACAGACGCAGAGAGCGACAGAGAGCAGACAGATAGAAAATAGAACAAGTTACTGGAAAGAGATGTCTTATATTTCATATCTTACAGCGCTCCTGAATGTAATTCTCTCTTTTTTAACATTTTTATTGTTTTGTCTTTGTATTCCCTCCTCTGTTCAGTGGAGGAACACATCACTTCCTCTTCTGCGCAGAGGAAGATGTTCTTCATGTTAAGAATAAACACTGGAATTGATGCGTCGCTTGAAAAGTATGAACACCACTCAGAAGTTCATCACAGGTATAGCGGACAGTCCGATCAAAACCAGTGAATTATAAACAGGACTTAAACCTTCAGATATTCTCTGCAGTTGACCCATCCTCTGGCTGCAGACAGTCCTGCTGGGGAAGCATTTGGTGTATAACTGTAACCATAATTCTAACCTTAAACTTTCTTCCCAGCCTGTGCAGCCAAAAAAATAAAAAAGTTCAGCACTGGCTGCACGTATGGAGAAAATTACCTGCGATTAGACACTTTCTAAAAAGAAAAGTAAAGAACTCACTAATGAGGTTTGGGGAGGGGGGGTGTCAGGTATCCTGCTGTAAAGGTTTCCCTGCTTCAAGCCCGGCCAATACCACCCCCCAAACAACCATATACCCCACTCTGATTGGTCGGTTCGTCAGCTCCACACACAACAATGGAAAAAACCATTCATACAAAACTAGCCGGCCGCACTGACATTAAACTTTCAGATTAAGGAGCAGGCCGCAAAATATCTTGGGGGCCACAATTTGCCCGCGGGACACAAGTTTGAGACCCCTGCTCTAAAGTAAAGCATCAATCTCACCAGGCTAGTATCAATTCAATAACAATACTGACTTGGTGTCGATACTTGGATGGATCCACCAGCAGAAGCTGTTTGGCGCTGCCTTCTGCTCACTCCCACTGTCACGTATTCATCTTTATGTTTATGCTCAGTACAGAGCGAACACTCCTGTGATCTGCTGTTCAGCAACAAAAGAACCCATTCTGTGATGATGCTAAAAGGTTGCTTTCTTGTTTGTTGGTGTTGGATTGAAACAAATAACTTGACATCCCAGTCTTCACAGTATGAGCAGGTATGACACCCCAACACCTGCCATTGAGCCAAGAATGTTTGATACAGACATCAACAAACATGTTTATGTTTGGAAAGATTAAAATAATCTGAAGTTTGTGTGTTGTGTGACAGATCAGGCATCCAGACAAACATAAGATTCTCTGTTATCGACAAACATCAAACCTTTAATTGAATTTTTTTTGATTGCTTGACATGAACAGAGTCGATCTTTGCAGCACTTGACAGGACTGCCCATCAGTACCTACTTCAGTGCAGTGAAGCTGCGCTGGCTGCTGGACAATGTAGACGAAGTGCGCGAGGCAGTTCGCAGTGGGCGAGCCATGTTTGGGACCGTGGACTCCTGGATCATCTGGGTAAGACCTTCTGAATGACGCTTCTCTGCACAACGTGAAAAATTCAGAACTCCTTGAGCTTCTTTTTCTGTTCAGAATCTAACTGGCGGGAGGAACGGGGGGGTTCACTCTACAGATGTGTCTAACGCCAGTCGCACTATGCTCTTCAACATTCACTCCATGGAGTGGGATCCTGAGCTGTGCAGGTGAAAACACACTAAAGTTCAGCAAGTATGTGCTCATGTTTATTTATTTACTGATTATACTGAGAGCACACCCAAACAAAATACGAGAAAAAGGAAGTCTACTGTACTCCCATTTTGCTTCCCTGTGGGTAATACAGCTATGAATTAAAGGGCCCATACCATGAAAAACCAACTTTTTGGAGCTTTGTATTATTCTGTTCATTTCTCACTCTAAACAACCTCAAAGCGGTATTTTGATCCATTCACGCATTTCTGAGTAAAGACCTGTGCTCTCTGCAGCAGCCCCTCTCTACCCTCAAAAACGAACGGGTTCTCAGGAGATTGAGGATTGACAGCTCCGCCCCCAGGTTACCATACACACTTTCTCTGCAGAGCTAGCTGTGATCTGTGAAATGCTTTCATTTTATATGCCCATTATGCACACCATCTTTGCAAAAAGTTTGGATGTTGCTTGTTTGCATGCACAGACATGCGCAGGCACGCTGAGGCTCTAGGATGACGTCGTGAAATTTGCTGGACTGACGAGGAAGGAAAGGCGGTGCCTCAAAGATAAAGTCGTTTCACTTCAGAGTATGAAAAGAGTCCATAAAAATAACTCATTTCATAAATAACTTGTGTTTTACTGTTCCAAAGGTAAGATACGATCATATGCAGTGCTCAGCATCAATGAAACCACCCCGCTCCATTTTTCAGGAATCCTTTAGTGTCCTTTCAGAATTTTCTATGAGATATTCCACTACAAAATACTCCCACACATGTGGACCATTGATTGCAAACAAGTTCATCAGCGCACACAAAAAAGTGATTTCACCAACTAATCCATTCAAGTCCATGTTGCAGAGATGAGTACACCCCAAGTCTAGTCTGAGGAGAAAAGCAAACTTCTAATGAACAGGAATTCAACCTCAGGTGAGTTTAATGATTCCTTTAAGATGTGTCCAGGACACAGGTGACTCTAAAAGAGCATTACTGAACAAAGAAGAGCCCTTCGCATTTCATGCTGTCAGAAATGGATCCTCATGGAAGAGAAACGTCGCATAATCTGAGAAAAGAAATCATTTCTTTACACAAAAAGATGAGGGCTACAAGAAGATCAGTAAAGCTTTACATATCAGTCCAAATACTGGAGCAAAAATGATCCCAAAAAGTAAGAAAGATGGAAGTGCAACCATCTCCACATGAGCTTCTTCTGATGAGAAGGTAGAAGAAAATCTCCATACAAGTTCACTGCAGTTAGCTAAAGCAGTAGAAAGCCAAACGAGTCACCGTTTCCCGTGATGCCATACGGCGCACACTGCAGAGGAACGGCATCCATGGGTATCGTCCATGAAGGAAGCCTCTCCTAAAACCCATGCATAAAAAACAGGTCTAGAATTATCTAGGGCCCATACGGAAAAAGAAGAAGACTACTGGGACTCTATACTCTGCAGTGATGAGACAAAGATCACTGATTTTGGAACGAATGCTTTTATAACTGTATGGCATCACAAAGGTGAGGATTTCAAAGAACAATGCATGGTGCCTACAGTGAAACACGGTGGTGGCAGTGTCCTAATGTGGGGCTGCATGAGTGCTGCTGGTGTTGGGGAGCTGCATTTCATTGATGGTATCATGAACTCATCAGTGTACTGAAGGAGAAGATGCTGCCATCACGCCGTGGTCCTCGTGCACGGCAATGATCCAAACACACGTGGAAAGATACTGCTGCATTTCTGAAGAAGAACAGGATGAAGAGGATTGAATGACCAAGTATGTCTCCTGATCTGAATCCAATCCAACATCTGTGGAGAATTCTGAAGCAACAAGTGGAGCATCTCTCCATCCAGCATCCAGGCCCTAAAAGAGGTTATTCTGGAAGAATGGAAAAAGATCGATGCTGCAATATGTTAATGCCATAGAAGACTTGGTGCTGTCCTTCAAAATCACGCTGCTCATCCAAAATACTGGATGTCGTTTTTGATGCAGGGTGGATTCATTTTTGTTTCAACCAATTTGAGTCAAACTGAAGATTTTGTGATCTAAGTTACATTATTCACCTTCACTTCATGTTCTGGAGTCAAATAAGTGTTCAATAAACTCACCCTTGTAGAAAGTTTGGAAATTGTCCTTTTGTTCATTGCACTACTGATTACATGAGTACTTTTTAAAGCACTTTTATGCTGAGCGCTGTATATGGATATATTTTACTCTGAAAGGCTTTAGAAAATCATGGTATGGACCCCTTCAAGCAAAGGTTGGAACATCATGTTCTGCTGCGTACTGCAGGACAATGTTCCCTCTTTCTAAAACACTTCACTTTCGTAGGCTTGCAGTTCCTTTTTTATAGTTTAAATTTGTAGTAACTGTCAATTATCATTATTGTAGAATTGTGTTTCAAATAAAGTACTTTCTGTTTTCCAGTTTGTAAGATAATCATTTTCAAGGTTCAAGTCCCACTCCAACCATATTTTTGTAAAATCGTTTAATCATCTTTTAATTATGACCAGTGTTGGGGGTAATGGATTACAAAGTAGCAAATTACTGTAATTTAATTACTTTTGTCAGTAACGGAGTAACGTAATGAATTAAAATTACTAGACTACAGAAACCCTGGTTACTTCATTGCTTAGGTTTTGTAGGCTCTGACATTTTCTCTCGGTTAAATGAAGCAAAACAAAGATTAATAAAAAACCGAGCAACTGGTGCATACGTGCACCTATGTGTGCGTAGAGTTGTGGATTGACCAAAGGACAGCAATGCTTTCCAAACTGGCTCAAAGATGAGACAAAAAAAGACGCTGCAAGGAGTCCTCTCAGGTGTGCAGTGAGACGCAGGTGAGCAGCAGAGCTGCGACCTGCCCGTGTGGACGATTACGAATGAAACGCCTCTTTGGTGTCAAAGACAAAAGCCAGCTCCTTCTACTTTACAGACGCACAAACTTATAAATGTAAGCACAAAACTTTTTTACAGACACACTAAACTTTAGTAAGAAATCTAACTTCCTAAACTGAGTAAACATTTGTAACTTCCTGTAGGCCACAGTTCAAATCACCAATGGACTCCTTCCCTGTTTTGATGCAGCTCGTTTGATTTTTCTGGTTGTAAGCAGAGCTTAATGTTGTTGTGGTCTCATTACGGTGGCCCTGAAGTGCAAATCACTCAACTCCAAAACAAATGAACAATCACAACAACAATTACAAAAACGTAACAAAATAAAACCAATTACTTTAAATTCACAACATTCCAGATATCAAAACAAAATTAAAAAAAATGAAACAAAATGAAATGTTTTTGGAAAACAAACATAATTTTCTGAAATCTAAATGAAATGTTAATAAAGCAGGGAGATCACAGTTTGGATGTTGACGTTTGATTTTGGACATTTGAGTTTTTTCAAATGTGTCTTCAATGTCTGCACACTCATAAAAGTTTTATGGTTAGTATGGAGCACATTCGGTATTGCTTCATACCAAATAAGTTGATGATGATGGACATGCGTCATCATCCTATCAGCTATGTCCCATCATACCTGCTTTTCATGGTTTCTGGATGTTACTTTTCTTTTTTACGAAAAGCTTTTATTTTGTTAAAAAAAGAAACGACAAACACAGAAGGAAACCAGAGTCACTCTGAGAAGACCACGAGATCCTAAGCAACTTAAAGATTGAACCTGGACACTGAACCCATGAACATTACACAAATGCCCACACCTGTCTGAACTTTCACTAGTTCTGAGAACATTTGAATAAAAAAAACTTCAATGTGACAGTGTTGTCTGTCTTTCAGGTACTTTGACATTCCAATGGAAATCCTTCCGGAAGTGAGAAGCTCATCTGAAGTTTATGGTTGGATGGTGAGCTCTCTCTACATTCATACCTTGTTCATTTTGTGGAGTTTTGTGGAGTTCTGCTTGTCAGGAGAGGGAACATTTGATCGGTGGGAAATATTTCTCCATGTGTTCCAGGGATTGTTATCAGGTTTGATTACCATCTAAGGTGTTATCCATATCAAGCATTTCCATTTCAGCCAAATCCCAAGAATAACACACAGTGCACACACGGGAACAGGCTGCTTACAGTTCCCTGGTTGTGGTGTATCCCTGGGTAATGAGAGGAACAGATCCCACTTTGTGGTGTGACCAGGGCTCTAAATGACACGGGGCTCAAACTCACAACCATGACCTTGAGGTCATCCATCCAAACATCCATCCCAGAGTTTGTTCAAACATTTCATTCTGACTTTATTGCACAGATTTAATCCTCACATTCACATCAGCTGGTGCATTCAGGGGCCGCATGGAATTTCCACACTCATGCACTTTCATTTAGAGCTCACTATTGCTGCATTCAGGTGAGCTGGGAATTTCTAGTATTTGTTCATACAGATCTCAGACAACACAAACACACACCTACTTATTACTACATGTTAGTGTTACTTTTTGAAATGACAAAGACTCACAACTACAACACACTGATCTGTAAGAACACACAATATATTCATGTTTTTCTCTCCATGACATTATTAAAATCTTTAAAGTAGCCGAATTATTTTATTGTTTATCACTACTTTTAATCTTTAGGGAAGCATATTATTGCATTCATTTAAAAAAAGGTGGGCTTCTTTTTTTAATTGAATTCAAAGCGCTTTTATAAAAAATTATATCAAAAATCATTAGTAATATTTTAAAGAACAGACTGTAAGTGGCAAAGTTGACCACACCCACAACATGAGCGCCCAGCAGGTCAGCCATGGACTTTACTGCTTTGTGCCCAATATTGTTGCTGGGATTGAGTCACAAACAAAACAAAAGCAGTTCATATTGGTCAATATTTGGTACTTCCCCAGCGTTTTGCTGTGTAATGTTTGCAGATCAATCGGAGCTTTAAAGAAAGGTTTGTGTTCATGTAAAGGTCAGAAGTGTCTTTTATTAAAATAACATTACATTTGTGTCATGTTATAAGAGCTGACATAAGAGTACACTTTCAATTATAATTAGTGCTTTTTTTTTGCGAGAGAACACTCTTTAACTGAAACTTTAGAAATAAAGGGAAAACACTGTTTACTTTGAAATACACTAATTCTTTTTCCTGAGAAATGTTTGGATAGTGAAGTCCAGATTTGGTTTAGATTTTGGATGTTGTTGCCCACCCCGGTTAGTAAAAAGAAAAGTGAATTTAGAGCTCTGGGTGTGACCAGACCTCAAAAGCTGCCGAGCCTGAGTCAAAGCAGTTTCCAATCATCTCTCTGGAGTTACTGAGTTTCCCTGCATCCTTGTATCTCCTCATCATGGCAAAGTGATTGCTGTTTTACTGGTTTGTGCAATGAGCCCTTTGTACTGTTGTTCAGAGGCTGGCTGTCTATTTTCTTTTCTGCACTTTGTGTTGGTCTTTGACCTGGATGAGAGTGTGTCATCCAAGATGATGTTATGCAGTTATGAATGCAGGATAATGTAGTTATGGGATAATGATTAGCAGTCTTTACGGGATCAAAGAGCAAATGTTGCCAACTGATTTGGTTGTCCTGGTTAAAGTTTAATCTTTTTGTCCGAATGCTGACAGATTTTTGTGAACTTTCTGTCCACCAGCTGTTTTTTTTAAACCATGAAAACGCTTGTTGCTGTTTAAATAAAGGAACAGATGACTCTGCATGCTGCATGGAGACAAAGTCAAGAGTTTTTTTACTTCATTTGACCCACTCCAAAGAAAACTGTGTTTAACATGTTCTTGAAGCATTCTTGAAGTCATAACAACGACATCCTAGAATAATATTATGATTGTTTGTCAAGATGCAGCGAGGGAGGGAGGGTGAGTGAGGGTGGGGGTGGGGGGGCTTTTTCAGCTCAACACCGGCTCTGTAATGTTACAGATTACCAATAAAGTTCCATACAAAGTGGATTTGTGCATCTTATTCTATTTCTAAAATAGCGTTTTTATTAAATTAACTTATTCTATGAATTTATTTTCTTGTATTTATCTGCCACGCCTTAAATCCGCCCCATGAAAATATATTCTGACTTTAAATCGGTTCGTGGTTACATATAGGAGACACACGGAACAGTGCATTAAGCAGATCATCATAGCATGATAGCATGAGTGTGTAACAACAGCGCTGTCACCATAGCAACACTTTTATTCAGCTTCCTGTTGCTGCTGTAAGGTCCACAGTGAAATTCAGGCTCTGTGACCCTGTGACGTATGTTTAAAGTAAGTTAATGGAAGAAATGTTGTATTCAGGACAAAGAAAAATCATATTCACAACAGAAATGTTAAACATGAAACTCAAAGTTCTATTCATTCATATTCATTACTGTTTGTCTTTTAGATTCATGCTGAACTGCTCTACATTTAACATTCTTCCTCAGTCCAATATGTATCTGTGTGTTTATAAAAAGATGCTGATATGAGATATGAAACACAATCAGTGGTCAGTAAATATATCTCGGGTCATTTTCTTGTAAATCTGACTCTGAAAGAGTCAGTGTCTCATCAGCCACAAACTGGTCTGTGGTGAGAGGATTTCACATCCAGACTTTACCTTGATTCTCTTCTATCTCCGGGTACCATCCTTTCAAACGGGTTAAAGTGGGTTCTTGTTAGAGAGAAATCCATTTGGATTTTTAAAGTGGGGATGAAGAGGACATTACCCAATGTGCTTGTAAAATGTTGATAAATAATTACAGTTCCTAAAACCACACGTAGTCTGTGAATAATATTACTCTGTCCTTGAAATGACTTGAAATGACTTGAACATTCAATGGTAGGACTTGGGACTCGACTTGAGATTTGTTGGTCTTGACTTGTGACTTGACTCTGGCTTGAGGCTTGAGGACAAAGACTTGAGACTTAATTGTGAGTTGCAAAACAATGGCTTGGCCCCACTTCTGCAACATTGTAAGTTTTGTACACCTTAAGCCACAGTTCTGTAAATTAAAAGAAAATAAAGTTAAAAATATTTAGGGCTGCACGGTGGGGTAGTGGTTAGCACTCTTGAAAAAGCCCTGGTTCAAATTCCAGCTGGAACCTTTCTCTGCGTTAAGCTTGCACGTGTGGGTTTCCTCTCACAGTTCAAAAACATGCTGAATATGAGCATGTGTGGTTGTTTCTCTGTTACCTATGATGGACTGATGAAGGGTGTACGCAGCCTTCACCCTTCAGTAGCTGCAATGGGCTCCATGACCCCAAATGGGGGAAAAGGTGGGTTTAGAAAATAGTAATTTTCATCTACTTGTAATTGTTCTATATTAAATACAAGTTTGTGAATCTAACACAGGAGAAAAATATCTCTTTTCCACTTTAGACATTAAAAAAGCCAAACATTTTGAGAATAAAGTCTGAATGTTGCTTTCATCATTTAAGCACTAGCTTGTCTTATGTGTCAGTAAATACAATTTACAATCCAAGCGTTTCTCTTCTGAACAGAAATCGGGCATGCTAGCAGGAGTTCCAATCTCAGGGGTAAGGACTTTTTCCTCAAGGTGCATCTTATATGTGTTTTTATGTGTGCTTGAGTGTTTGCTTAAGTGTGTGTGTGTGTGTGTGTGTCTGTTTGTGTGTGCTTGTTAGTTTTTTGGTTTTCGCTTGCTTGCATGTGTATGCATGCTAAATGAATGATTGTAGAGATTCTTCTTTTCCTTTCCTCTTTTCCCTGTAATGGTCTCCACAGCCTCTTCTCTACTCTAACAACAGATACCTTCATGTCTTCATTTCACCGTCTCTCCTCTGGACATGTCCGAACAGTCTCAGTCTGACCTCTCTGACTTTATCTCCAAAACCTCTAACATGTGCTGTCCCTCTGATGGACTCATTCCTGATCCATCCTGGTCATTCCCAAAGAGAACCTCAGATTTTACAGTCGACTATGACTTTTTTAAAGATCAGCTAAAAATTTACAACCATGCTGTCAAAATGGGGCTTAGCATACCGTCATATGACAGAAATGAGGGGCTGGTTCTCATTGATAGACGGACTGACTTGCATGTTTTTCTGGTTTCTCTGTCAGTGTTTAGGCGACCAATCAGCTGCCCTGGTTGGTCAGATGTGCTTTGAGGAAGGACAGGCAAAAAACACGTACGGCCCACATCATTTGTTTGTTTGATCTTTGGCTGACTTTTACTAATACATCCAGCTGTATTCCTCACAATGCTTTTTTGTTACCTGCTGTGTTTAAATATCTTTCACTTGTTTCTCTTTTGTGAAGGTATGGTACTGGCTGCTTCCTTCTTAGAAATACAGGATACAAAGTAAGACTGCTTTAAAACTCTGCTTCTTTTTAATCCTCTTTTAATATTAAGTCTTGCGATTCTGCCAGCCCGTCATGTCAGACCATGGCCTTCTCACTACAGTGGCCTACAAACTGGGGAAACACACACCATGCTGCTATGCTCTGGAGGTGTGTGATGAACCTTCTCATTTGCTGCAGATTTCTCCTCAGTCGTAGCCAAAATCTCATTTCCGTGCTTCATATCTCAGTTTGAAGAGTTGCTCTTGTTGCTTGAAGCGTCAGCAGGCTCTGACCTTTCTTCTCTGATTTCTGCAGGGTTCAGTTGCCATCGCTGGAGCTGTGGTACAGTGGCTGAAGAACAACATGGGCATGGTGCAGACATCGTCAGAGATTGGTGAGACAAGACAGTGGGATGGCTGTCATCTGCTCTTTCTGTGGGAAAGTTTTCATGATGCTGTGGTTTCAGAGAAGCTTGCAGCTGAAGCGGGGAGCTCTCATGGTTGTTACTTTGTACCGGCTTTCTCCGGCCTGTACGCCCCCTACTGGGAGCCCAGTGCCAGAGGGTAAGACAATCAGACCTGCACCACCACAACCTAACTTCTAGAAAAGTCACGAGCTTTTGAAAATTTGAGTAGATGACTTCTATGACTTTGAGTTTGAAAATATAAATTCTCAAGAAGCTGTAGATTTACTAAAAAATAAAGTCTGAAGTAAAAAAAAAAATGAGCCAAAGACAAACATCAGCTCTTTAGCAGATGAAAAGCTAAATAAATGAAGAGCAGAACATATTCATCCCCAGAATTCTAAAAAATTTCCAACCTTCAGAAAAATAGATGCCTTCAAATATTCTGTGAAGAGCAGATGCTAAACCCTGGTCACCATAACCATGCCGCTAACTATTCCAAAACCTGCACCAGTATCCTATCCCAAGGATGAACAGACCCTCTAGGATTCTGCAGTGTAGTGAGAACATCAAGTCCTACAATTTCAATCAATTCCAGCTGCTTTTTTGCAACGCAGCAACTTTTATTTTGAAAAAGTTTCAGCAATTAAGCCGTCTGCGCCAGTCAACTTTAGAGGCTTGACATAGACGTTATTAGTCTAACCAGTCAAATGTGCTAAATGTCTCCACTTCCTTGTGCTGACGTGGTTGATGAAGTTTCTCAGCTCCAACTAAATTCTTGCTTAAGATCAACCTCAGTCGTGTGTTCCACTTTCTACGTGGTCTGACGTAAGGAGATCAAAAACGTAGCTTAAAAAGTTGAACTCGGTGACATGAGTCTGCTCAGCATCAGGGCCACTATGTTGTTTATAATGTACATTATGTATATATTTTAGACATTGAGTCATGGATGGCAGGGAATGTCTTACAGCTCAACCAGGACAAAACAGGTTTCAGTGATCGGTTCTGAAGACAAGAGAGAGACAGTTTTATCTAAACTAAAAAACTCCTCAATGAGTGTAATTTTTGACTCTCAGATGAGTTTTATCCCACAGATTAAAAATATAACCGAGATTACCGGATTTTATCATCTGAGAAACATTCCTCTCTCTTGCCAGCACAGAGGTGCTGATTCATGTTTTTATTAGCAGCAGATTAGATCACTGTAATGCCCTGCTCTCTGGTCTTCGCAGAAAAGGACATCAAACCTTCTTCAAACTATTACAAACTCAGCACAAAAATGATTAATGTTTGTGCTTCATGTAATATATGAAGCACAAACATGAAAAAAAAAAAAACTGTAAATCACTGTTAATTACACCAGAGTATACGTCCTTTACCATTTAATGAAGAATTTCATCAATTTCTAGTTTCAATCTTCTTCTACAGACTTTGGTTTAAAAGTTATTCTTGAAAAGTATGGCAACTTTCAATGTGGCTTTCTAAGAAAAACAGACATAACTTCAGGATTTATGTGCTGCAACAAACAAACAAATGTCCACAGGATTCTGAGGGGACTGGAATATGTTGTCTGATCTTACTGTCATGTCATCTATATTATTTTGTTAGTAAAATATCAGCATACAAAGTCAATTAAAATACCTCATTTTAAATTCATTTTTACATTTCTGAAGGATTCAACTTTTTTATTTCAGATTGTACACTGTTCTAAATCAGTGTACGGGTTTTGAGCAATGACATTTTGATTGTATAACATTTGAAGACATGTATCTGTTTCTCAGCATCATCTGTGGACTCACACAGTTTACCAACAAGAATCATTTGGCTTTCGCTGCACTGGAGGCTATATGCTTCCAGACAAGAGAGGTCATCCTTCATCCTTTTTCTTCACTGAATCCGCATCTGTTTGGTTTGGTTCTGTTTGGAAGTATAGTGTGACCTCAACTGCTGAGATTTTCCATTTGGATTTGAAGGTACAGAAAATCAAACAAGTTCTCTCCCTCCAGATACTTGATGCAATGAACCAGGACAGTGGGGTTCCTCTGACACAGCTGAGAGTGGATGGAGGCATGACCACCAACAGTTTGCTGATGCAACTGCAGGCGGACATCCTCTGCATACCTGTCGGTAGGAAGACTCATCATACACAGAAGCCATCGTTTTGAACCGGATCCCCTAACACAAAAATCTTAAACTTGTTTTTCCGCCCTATTTGTCCTGTCGGGATATTAAGCAGACCACAACTTCTGGTGTGGGTTGGGCTAATGCCTGACAAGGTCTCCATTATCAGATAAAATGAGGCTCTCCATACGATGGTTGGTTCCACAAAGTCCATTAGTATCTGATAATGGACACCTCAAAGGACATGGTTCGGCTTACACCACTGAAGTGCGTCTCCAGTGTGTTGGGTTGACACAAAAAAAAGAACGAAGTTCTATTTCCAGTTTGTCGGTGTCAGTGGACTCTATGCACTGAGCTGTGTGATGAATTTAAGGTTTAAAATAAGGCGGCTCTTTTATTTCTGGTTGTGGATAACCGTATGGATGGACTTAGCAAATCTATGTGTACTGCTCCTGGTATTGTCTAATTTTGGTTGTTTCTTCCATGGCCGATGTTATTTACACATATTTACGTGTGACCAGCATTAATAGTGATGGAAATTCACGCTGGTCACATGTAACACGTGCAGCAAAGACGCTCATTGCTGCTCTGCTGCACGTTTTTAAAATGATACACAAAGTTAAAGTCCCATTAGCTGTCACCTAGGTGCATGAAATGTATTCTCCGTATCCCCTGCCGGAGCTGAGAGCTGCAGACATCCAACAAGGCAAAGTTTTCCTTCCTGAAACACCAAACACTCAGAACTCACAAAACGCTAACATGTTCTGTACGATCACATGACCTCTGGAGATGAAACGCAGCGACGTTAGAACATTTAAAACCTGTTCAACTGAACTGTGGAGTGACTGTCAGACTGCTGGTTCTACTCCCAGAATGATGAGGAGCCTCTGTCTTCTTCATAGAGCGGCAGCAGCGTGCTCGAACCGTCACCTCTCCTGTCAGACTGCTTTACTTTACACTGAAAATGACATTGATAGAAATGTAGAAACGCTCTGCTGTGGAGGAATGAAAACACAACTAACAGGTCATAAAGACGGCGGTCATTAGAT
>BSAI01003525.1:7164-18787 GCA_036245035.1 Adrianichthys oophorus | reverse complement strand
ATCACCTCCATAAGTTTCAGTCATGGACCTTCTGTTTCTCAGAAACACTTTTTCTTTTCTCTCATTAAGCTGTTCTGACATAGATTTTGGTGAATGTTCATGTTCATGACAAAGAGTCTTTTGTTTGTTGATTTGCACAGCAATGTATGTCTTGAAAAAGTGACAAACATTCATTTATTGCTGAATTTAACAGGGAGGCATTTAGACTGAAATGTTGTTTGCTCTGTGAAAGAATTAGCAAAGGACATTGATGCTAAACAATGTTAATTTAGTCAAATTTGTTTACGGGACCTTTTTCCTGCTGCCTTGTAGTTTGCTTGTCGTAGGTTTTCAGTTTACTGGTTCCCTCAACTTCTTTTTAAACAAGTCTTTCTCAGGAAAAAAAATTCTGGACAAATAATCCTTTTTTTAAATTGTATTGTCACCGAGTTGAAAATGTAATACCTCTTTGGTGCTTAGAGGGACTTAAGGTGTGCAATAACCTTTTTTTTTTTTGCATTGCAATGTGAACACCTATGCCAGAAGTTATTTTTTTGTAAGACTTGTGATACAAGGAAAACTCGTCACTGTCTCAAATGTTTTTCACTTCCCAAAACATTTTTCTTTTTTTTAGAATGCTAAACTCCAACTTGCTTGGAAATGCTTCATTCCCCACTTCCAGGTTGTTTTCAACAAAGCTGTTAGCTCTCCAAGACGATTAAAACCCTATTTTAATCCATTTGAAATGTGTTTTCTTTCACTGATGAATTTGGCCCAAGATTCATGAACATGTAACAATCTTTGACCACAAAAGTGCTAAAGTGCCTGTATGTCCCACAGTTTCAGATCCCTATCAGCTGAAACGTCTTTCACCTTATTTAAAACCTATTGGTCTTGACCAGATGCATTTCTTTATGATTCATATCACAATGTAAATCTCTCGTCACTCTGCAGTACAGTAGCCACATACAATAACAAAGGATGGGAGGGAGGAGGTGCTGTAGAGAGGATGAAGGGAGAAGCCAGAGGTCCCCCAAAGTGAAGACAGCTGTCCACACCTTCCTGGGACAACAGTCAACTCGCTTTCTGGAAACGTGTCCAACTTGCAGCTGAAACTTCTGGCTCACCTATAGTACTTTCCACCTATTTTTTTAAAGGGGCCCTATTTCTGGTGTGTTTCCTCTTTCATCGTCAGTTTCAATCACACTAGAAAGCAGAAACTGTAAAAACAAAACAGCTGTGCTGTTCAAAATATGCTTTTGTGATCTTTCTTCAAACTTCAGCTGCCTTGCAAAGGCATTTTAAATCTGCACAGACGTACAAATTGTTTTGTATGATTGTATCAACAGTGAGAAAATAACACTATTAAAGAAACAGAGCCATCATCAACAGATGCTTTTAGGATGAGTCTTTGTGATGGAAAGGATGGAATTGTAACACATAAAACTGTATCTCCAGTAAATAAGTCACCTGCAACAGTAGACAAAATCTCTAAAGACATCACTACATGTATTGCATATGAGTACCAATACAGCACAGGTCCCCGTATAAATGCCTATTAGGCTAGTGTACCGGTACTGGACGCATCCCAAGGCTCAGTCCACGTTTGGACAATTGGACCCCTGATTTAATCGGAACATCGAAAAACAACTAGTTTTTCACTCCTAAAAATATACATAGGATAAAAAATCCCAAACATCAAACATGAGGTTCCAATTGTTGAAAATTAAACTTGAAGTGGTACAGAAACATGGAGTTTACTCTGCAACTCCACCTATCTAATAAAATCAATATGTATGTCTGCAATATACCCCCTCCTTTTTTATGAATAATAAATAAGGCAATTACATGAAGAAAAAAAAATTAAATTAAACTTTATATGACAAGGCAGGTAGGGGCATTTGGGACTTTGGCAGTGTCGGAACTTGTATCACGAGTATCATAAGTATAATACTTCTATCCCTCCACTGGTAGAGATACAAGTGTGATCCGGAGGAGAAACACATTTCTTCCCATAGGTGTGCTCTGAAACACAGAAGTTTACACTTAAATGTAAGCAATGACTTCTCGTTTTTTCATAACTTTTTGAAGTTTTAAAACTGATTTTACATATTTTCCGAGCGCTGGCAGCTACGTGCTAACGTAGATGACTGGCGACTGACTATTCATGACATCGAGTGAATTTATAGACACTATTTTTCCATATCTATCCGCTTGGAGGGCTAAATGTAGGGTATAGGGAGGAGTTGTAGAGTAGGGAATTAATTTGGATTTGGCCCATGTCTTTGCTTTTATGCTGTTGTGTGTGTGTGTGTCTGTCAGTCTTTTTCTGATGCATGAAAGAAATAAATTCTAGTGGCAGAGACAGTCTCCACGTTGGCAAATGTACAGAACAGCAGCCCCTTGACCTATAATGTGAAGAAGCAGGGTGTTGTCCTGTGCCTATTAAGAACACCTACGAATATCCTGGGTTTTTTTTTAGAAAAAAACTTCATGAGAATGATACAGACTTTTGGAACAGTCAAATTTAAAAATGGAATACTTTTGTGAATGAAGTCTATTTTTCCAAGAAACGTTTGCTTATGTGTGAAAGTTTTTTTGTATACAAAGCCTTCCCCCATTCAGTCCTGCTTCGTTCAGTGTGTGGTGTTTGTAACAGACCACATTTCCGGATTGTTCCCATTCAGCTCAAAGCTGTTTAGATATCTTGTACTAAATTGTTACAACAATACACACAAACACAGGCAGAACATCTTGATCACTTCATTTGTTAGTGCATCTGGACAGTTTAATGACTGAAAGTTGTTGACAGAGGTATGATGTGTTGAAATGTGGCTTATAGAATTTCTTTCTTTCAATCTTTGGATTTTCTTTAACAAATGCTTTGTGCTCGTAGCTTGCCTTTGCCTTACTTAAAGCAAAATATATATATATATATATATATATATATATATGTGTATATATATATACACATTTATTTGGTCTATTATTAGTTTTTCACCAAAACAATATGGAAAAACAACATTCAGTGTTCAATACAAAGAACAGAACACATGTCACACAGATTTTACTTTATTGGAGCAGGACAGCAGATGTCTGTTTGCTGACTTAGATTGCTGAAAATACAATTTATGGCACACACATGAACACATAAATATTTGTGCGTGTGTGTAGTGTGTGAGTCTACAATGGCCATGTCTGCAACAAATGAGAAGTAATTACAACGGCTGGATGGAGGGATCTTCAGTAAGGCTATAAATTTAATTACATTTTACCCATTAAAAGTCTGTCGTTGTAAAAACTGTAAAAGTTCTGGTTTAAAGTAGACAATTACAAGGATTTGCTAAGAAATTGTAATTTCTCAGGTTTCCTTATCCTCTAAAGAAAATTAAACAATAAAAAAAAAGACAGAAACTGAGCATTAAATGTAAGGAAAAATGTGTTTAAAAGAAATAGATTCTAAGAACTTAATACACAGGTTTTATTTGTATTGCCTAAAACAGTACATCTCCCTGAAAGGGTTACTGCTGATGACTTGGAAAAAAGTGGAGGGAGGCGAAAAAAAAAAAAAAAAGCCAAGAAAAGAAGAACGTGAGGAAGAGATAATCACCTGCCATATGCATTAGTTGCTGAAAGGCTGTGGACGCCCTGGATCCTTTTCATTTTCCTTTTTACCGTCATTCAAACAGTGGTCTTTACTCAATGCAAAACCACAAACGTGACAAACATAGAACAAAAATGACAGGAACGTATCACTAGAAGGTGCCTCGCAGTCACGCGAACAGTGTTTGCTGCTGAAGAGTAAAATTAATGCAAGCAATATAAGTTTTACATCAGTGAATCCTCTGTCGGGTTTGACATTCTGATTCAACAGAACCATAACATGAAGACGTTTAAAACCACACAATAATTAATTTGCAACAAAAAAACAATAGTAATGGAACATGTTTTTCTTTTTGTTGTTGCTTAAGAATTTCAAAGATATTTTTAATTTAATGGTATATTTTTGTATTTGAATGGGTGCTTCGGAGCCAGAAACTGAATAACTGATTCATTAGGATGAATACATTTCTTGTTATTATTATTTTTTCCTTTTTGTCTAATAAAATTGTGGTGGTTCTAATTCACATCACTCTTTTTTTTGGCTTTTTAGGCCTTACAAATTCATTTCCTGTGTAATTTTTCTTATATATATATATATATATATATATATATAATTATAAAAATATGCATGCCAGAGGTTTTCCATGTAAAACAATTCTGTGCTAAAATTCTGATGTCTATTCATATTTTTGTCTTTCTTGCAAAATATGTTTTACATGTTAATAGTAATTCATGACCAAATCGTCATCATTGCATTTGTTGGTAAGTAGACTAATAATCTCACAAAATACACACTTTAAACTCTGAAAGGTTTTAAGTTTAGGCAAGTGTTTTTAAGAATTGTTTTCATACATTTTTAAAAGAGGTATTTTTCATGTGTCATCACAGATTTTGGTAGACCAGTATGAGAAACGTGACATCTGATCTGCCTTTTTTTCTTCCTGATTGGGAATGACAGTGAGTGACTGCGCCTCCAGGAAACTTACAAAGGGTGTGAACCAGTGGGTCCCAACGTGTGTGACTGAATCTGTCTGAGCATGTGCCTCTGTTGTAACAAAGGCACACATGTATGTCTGATTGACAGAGAGTTTTTTTGTCAGTCAAAACACTTAAACACCTCTAAAAGTCTGTCAGAATTGTCACACTTTGTGGTTTTAGAAATCGTTTTTTATTCAGATTTGACATTTCATGGCACATTCACAGACAGCTAAGATAGGCTCCAGCCCCTGCGGCTCAGAAAGGAATGAATCGGAAATCCACAAAGTCAGTTACCTTCATTCATACAAACTGCATGGATGCTGCAACCAATAGGTGCATGCATTTGTGTGTCTCTTATCCACACTTTAACTGTACTGCTTTTTGTGGCTCAGCAAACACTTTAAACTATTTCAGATGGATGGGAGACATCTGTACTTTTCTGATGTGGTAAGCACCATGACAAGCCATCTCCCACACAAAGCCAAAGAAAAGAAAGTTCTGCTTTGTTCTCAAGCCAAAGCGCTCAGGTAACTATGTGCACACACACACCCAGACATAAACAGACCTTGAATTCTGCAGACACTAATACAAGCTTTGACACAAGACAGCATAATCATAAAGATCAGAGACTGCGCACCAAGCTCATCGGGTCAAGGAACAAGTTTGTGCATTAAAAAAAAAAAGACAAAAACTTCCACATGACAACCAGAGGCATGTAGATCCGTGAAAGGTAAAGATGACGGGAAACCAAGCAGCACTGCAACCAGAAAACAGGTCCTGACTCAGCAAACACATCAATATGTGCTAAGAACATGCTTAAAAACACAAAATCGATTAAGACAAATGTAACAGGAATTGGAAAATACTGTTAGCTAATGCATTGTGTTTGTGGATGCCTTGCTGAATTAGAAATTGTATTTTAATAAGTCACTTGACATGTGCTGTAAAGAGAATTTTACTAGAAAAGTGTCAAACAGTAGTAACATGGAACATTGTTGAGTAGAAATGTAACCTTAAAAAATTATGTTCTTTTTCTCATCCGTTCACTATCCAGTTTGCACACAGTTATGTGTAAATAAACATCTAGTCCAATTACAGACAGAACCCAAATGTCCTGCTGCAACACAATAAAGGGGAGAGAAAAAGCAGGGACGGCAGCAGAGGCTAACAAGCATGGGGTTTGTCCAACATGGGCTGCCTGCTGCTCAACACTGACTTCTGTAACAGGATCATATTAAAGGACAGGACCAACTTTAACCCCCTCCGACTGACTATACAAATAATAAAAACTTTTACAGTTTGAAACATGCCAGATCACTAATGGGTTCCTAACCAGTTAGAACAACACATAGAATAACAGCTACGACTTAAGTTGATATTTTTGATAGTAGAAAATATAAGGTTTTTTTTATTTACAGTGGGAAGTTTCTTTGTGGATGCATGAAGTCCCAGTCCCACCAAACATGTCTTAACACCGGCTGGAACTGCAAGGAGTGCTTCCACAACAAACTACAAGTAATCAGTCAGAGTAGATTTTTTGGGCCTGCTGTAGCATGAGCGATCCGTAGCTACCACAGCCCAGTTGTGTATATTCACCCATGATCACACTGCCAAACAGGAAACAAGACCTGTTTCTAAGTTTACCAACATTTACATAAAAAAACAAAATCCCACAATTTTCTTCGTTTTCTAAACAGAACTCTGGAACCACAAAGGTTGAGAATTTGGATGTGGATATTTTATGTGACACAATGATTTTGATTCATGAGATACACAAGCTTGCAAAAATATACTGTAAAAATGTATTTTTTTTCTCACCAATTGTTAGAGAGCGTCTACTCTGTGTGGAGAGTGGTGTTTTAATCAAGCTGTTCCTTTGTAAAGCCTTCAAGATGATGTAAAGAAAACAAAAGTAACTCTTCCCAAGTTTCCCAAAAACATTGTTGTTTTATATTGGTAAAAAGTATGAAACAAAATCATGAAAACATGATTGTGGATTAAGGATGAAGCTAAAAATACTCCATATCTAACTTGGGTTTTGTTTAATCATTGTGGCCTTTTTAAACAATGTGTTTTCATATGGCAGGTTTCATTTGACAAGCACTATGAGCAAGGATTGATTTATAGCACCTGAAGTTCTTGGCAGAAGCTATCTTGATTGAAAAATGGTCTTCGTCCGGCTGTTTTGAGTTCAGCCAAACCAATTTCTTAGAGAGCAAACCACATAACGCTAGCTGAATTTTAAAAACACTCACACGCGCGAATAAGGTTCAAAGGCTATCGCTGTTTTCCCCCTGATAGATCACATACCCTGCATCGCAGCCAAGCACACACAGGCACACACAGATACATGGGTTAGGTTTTTTTTTCTATTTTCTTACGAGCTGTGCCTGGAACAGATGGTCAGTTTCACAGGTGTGTTTGTAAACTCTTGGCTCGTGTCAATCAAACCAGCCAAAAAGGCACGGCGAAACACAACAAAAGTGAGATGAAGGGATAGAGCTTGTACAGGGAAGCGCTTAGAATGGAGACTGTGACAGCTCTTTAATGAGTTTAGGGTTTTGAAACTGAGCTAAAGTCATGTAGAGAATGTAGTCATCTAACTTACAGCAAACACAGCACAGTGAGGAGTACAGATGGGTGATAATGAACTAAACAGAGGCTTCTAAGGTTGTACAGCAATGATGGCAACATTTAACAGCAGCTTACATGGTTTCCAAGATCCCACTGTGTTTCTGCAAGAAGAACAAACATGGATATTAAAGTAAACAGAACGACTGGAACTCGGTGCTGAGCTACAGTCATGCTGTTAGATTTTGTCCATAATTCTAAAACTGTTAATGACTTTGAATAAATATGTCTGCTCAGTGTAATGTAACGTTTAACAGGGTAAAAAACCCAACTTTTACCATGTACATGACTCAAAATGAAATGACCTTATTTTCTTTGACATAAGACACAATGAGTAAAAAAGTAACTTCAAAGCTACCGGCTTTGGAAACAGGCGTTCAAGCAACCACTTTCAATGAAAAGTCCATGTAAACAAACGTATATGCGCATTTCAGACTTTTCCGTTCAAAACTTACGCGTTCGCTTTTCACTGTCCAAGCTTTTAAGCCGGTTTTCAAGCTCTACGCACAAAACACGCGACCATTTTACAGGCATTAAAAGTTGAATCGTGGACTTAAATTTGATAGTAACGTATGAGTAGCCTCCTTTTCAAAACACTGAAGTACCATCCGTTTGAAATTTGATCTTGAAAGAGAAATTGATAGTTCAGGTTATTATATTAGAATAGACAGAAAAAGCCTTGAAAAAGATTTGACATTTTATACCAAACCTTTTCCAACTGTGAGTACATATGCTGTTATACACATATTAGAATAAGATCCATCGCATTGCAAGTAAGAAATAAATCTGCCAACGTTTTATCATATTGTCCAACAAGA
The DNA here is from genome assembly GCA_036245035.1 of Adrianichthys oophorus. Lineage (NCBI taxonomy): Eukaryota > Metazoa > Chordata > Actinopteri > Beloniformes > Adrianichthyidae > Adrianichthys > Adrianichthys oophorus. The sequence continues at coordinate 10,778 of BSAI01003525.1, read as the reverse complement.
AGTTATTTTATCTCAGTAAAATGAAATCTTAAAAGAAGTTAAAAAAGCAAGACTAGCACGTAGACAAATAAACTTGGTGAGATGTAGAGTTTGCGTTGTGAATAGATTTAGCAATAAAACATCTTTCACTTGTTCTATTGTTTTAAAGCCTCAAGTCATTTTGCTGTTTGGAAATAAAAACTGAAACCAAGTTTGACATGACGGATGTATTCTTCAATGTATTCACCCCAAGAAGTTTGTTTTTTGGTAAGCACTTTGCAAAAGTGTGGTTGTGACATTTTAATAGTTACAGTGATGTCTTGGCTGCATCTAACAGCAACATGAATAAAGTTATAACACTTCATTGATTTAAGGTCACAGAGTCAACGTTTCCTACCATTTTCTCCCCTTTACCTCAAAAACAAATGATCAGATCAAAGGGTTTCAAAACAACAATGGATTGCCAAAGTGCCAACGCTTCAAAGAGTAAATAACACTAATCCACCCCAAAATATGACATTGTCTGTCAAGTGCTATATATTGGTATGTTGTTCGAGATGCGTCTCAGTTTTAAAGCCAAACAAATCCTCTGTGAAAAAGGATGTGTGGTTTTGTTCAAATAATTTTGTCTGAATTTATACTTTTTTTTTCTGTTTGGATCTTTTAAGATAAAAACATATTTTCTAATATTTTTTTCAAAGTTCAAACAAACTTTAACCCAAACTTTGTGCTACTTTACAGTTAATCAGCATCAAAATCCCACAAATCTGCCTCTAACAATTCTAGCCACTGCAATGGTTTCCGGCAAATTATCCTCCCAACCCGAATGCTCTGTCTATAAGAAGATTTCACCTGTATGTAACCGTCGGCTGATGTAATAAATGTAAGAGTGTACGTGTGTGACCTGAGCTTCCTAGCATATTGTGCCTCCCAAGGTTGTGTTTGCAGGAAAACCACCAAGAGAATGTAACTCCTCTGAGCCTGGCATGCAGACAATCAGTTGGCAGCATCGCAATTGTTTTTCTTCTGAAGGGACATGCCCTGAAGTAAGCACCAACAAGAAACATTTTTAATCACAGGATAAGCCCTGAGGCAAATAACTCACCTATTTTGACAACAACACAACATGGTTATGAACACATGTTGGAATCAAAGGAAAAAGAAGGTTGAGTGCACTCAGAACCATCAATTATGTTTTATGATCCTGCTTAAAACCGTTTGCCTTTTGTTTAATGGAAATGCTCGGAGCAGCCTCTGGAGTTTCTAAAACTATTTCCCATGAGACGAAGGTTAATGTCCCTGTCTTTATGGAGCTCACGTTCACGCACAACAGGCAGGACCTGTCAAGAGGTTCGGGTCAGACCTCAGTGGAGATGACCTGTCTGTCTGCTGTGTGCTTGGATTGTTTATGTCCTCTCCATTTACTTGCCCCTTTTTTGTCCTTATACACCCCCCCCCCCCCCCCCATTATGGGTTTTTCACTGTTTCTTAGGCCTTCAAGCAATTGCTCTCTTTCTTTTTATTTATTTTTCACTCATTCCTTCTTCATCGTCGTTGCCATGACTACTGCCTTTTTCAAATGTATTTGGGTGGCAGTACTAGACATGGACACATGGGCTGTGATTCTCTGGCCATTCATCACTGCATCTCTTTCTGTGTTCCCTCCTCATATAGTATTCAGTCACGCACTTTCTAAAGAATGCCATGGAAAACAAATGCCAGAAGCATGCGTTTCTGCAATCCTGTTCATCCATTTGTGTTTAACATAGTCACACAGTCAGCATAGTCAGCCATGTTGAAAAGTGGTAATACAAACCAGGCATTTCTGTTATGGACAATCCTTTGCTGAAGCTGGAGATACGGAGAGGTCGACCCAAAAGAGCACGGGTATTCCACATGCTTGTAACACACATGAGAGTAAAATGGAAGGAACAAGAAAAGAGAAAGACATGAGCATGTCTGATGCAGATGAAAGTCTCAGTGATACCCAGGGAAGGAGGGAAAGAAAGAAAGACAGAAAGAAAGGAGAAACACACAGAGCATGTGCGTGTCAAGCCACAGTGAGGCCTGTGAAAAAAAGGCCGGTGATCAAAGGAGAGATGAGACGATGGAGGCAAAGGGAGCAGGAAAGAGTGGGAGGTACAGTTGGTGCCACAAGACCTGTGAACACAGCAGCATATTCCTTTCTTTCGGGAATTACTGTTCCTTTCATGATCATCTTCCTTCTTTGTGCTTGGCAGACCAATGCACATATCCACCCACACACATACAAATGACCCCCCACACACACACACCCACACACACACAACGCTAACGCAAACACACCACCCATTTTCACAAATTTTGCATTTACTGGCATATCAGCATTATTTTACGCCATGATTTGAAATGCCGTTAAAGGCCATGTTGCTGCATTACCTCATGTGTCTGCTTTGTTTATTGAATCAAAAATAGCAGAGGCCAAAATTTTAGGTGCAATTAGCTGCTTATCACCAAAAAACTATTTACATAAATTTAAATGTCTGACTTCCTGCTAACTGACACGTTTTGTTGTCAAATTTGTTGTCAGGAAGAAAGCAAAATTCAGGATCCCTGGGTTAAAGAGGAAGTCACCATTTTGCAAGCTATTATGCTGTGAACTCAGGGTGCAAAGATCAAACGGACTAGTTAATATCATTTCCATTCATTTTAAACATCTTTTTCCGTCACTAGAATGTAATTTTACACATTACTATGCAGATTTCGACACACAAATAAGCGGTTCACAGCAAAATCAACGCAACAAAAGAGAAAGTAGATGAAGTTTTGGTTTGGATTTGTGGTACTTCTGAAATATTTGAACATAATTGAGAGTAATTTATACACAAGAGACTTAATTAAAATATTTTGATCAAACAAAATGTGTTCACATCAGCTAAATGTGTTTATTTCTGAAGGTGTTTTGGTGCCCTTGCTCAGAGATTTAATATTATTATGGGTCTTAAATCTGCCGAGTTCAGCTGCTGACAATTTTACTTCCATCCTTTGTGACAGGTTTTTTTTTTTTTTTTTTTTTTTTAATAAAGCAGCTTTTTCAAAAAATGCAGAAAAGGATGACATGTCCCTGACTCTGGTTTACTGAAGTGTCAGGTACTCTTATTAAAGGAAGAAGAGCAGATCCAAATAGAAACACACAAATCACAGTTTTTGGAAGCTTTTCCTCCACATCACAATGTACAGCATGGCTTCAAGGCAGACATGGCTGTCAAAGCTGGGCTTTGAACAAAAAATGATGCATTCCTGGCACTGATGTGCAAAATACAGAGGAGCTGTTCAAGTCTTTGCTTTTTTTAATCACATGATTTCAGTGTTTATGATCCTGCATTCATCCAATTATGCTTCAAGTGTTCCTTACTCATATGAGCTTGAAAGTTAATGATACATTAAAGCTATTAATAAGCAACTTACGTTTTTAATTCACATTAATTTCCGTAGACCAAATGGTAATGAGGGGATTGCGATGCATCAGGACTGTAAAATATCTGTGCAGAGGTGTTTCTTCTTGAAATGTTGTTAAAGTAATGGCCACATGTTTTAATAATTAGTTTCATTGTGGGGGCTGCACGGTGGCGCAGTGGTTAGCGCTCCTGCCTCAC
>BSAI01003522.1:304-24376 GCA_036245035.1 Adrianichthys oophorus | reverse complement strand
GAAGCGCTTTTTATAAATAAAGTTTGATTTGATATTTTAATTTCAACCAATGTTTATGGATACAACATTGTTAAAGAAATTAACTTTTTATCTCAATAGAAAACTTACTGTTAAAATTGTTAAATAAATTTCCACTACTATCATATTGTTGGGTGGTGACTTCAATAATGTAGATAGATGACCTCCTCGTGGGCCTGATGGAAGCAACACCAAGTTAAAGAACTTTATGGCTGTAACTTTGGGCTGTGGAAATCCTCAATTTTTCTTTAAATCTTTTCTCACTCCTAGCTGTGTTTGGATTGTCCTAAAACATTACTGTGATATTGCAATCAAGGTGACTTGAAAAGGGTTAGCAAAATTCACATGGCTTTTTTTAATCTGGAGAGACATCACTCTAGTAACATACACATGAATGATACAAATGGAACTATTACGGAAGAACATAGAGTCATTTCTAACAACTGCTGTGATTTCAGAATTTTTATCTTTCTAAATGTGGTCAAGTATCAGCTAATACCTTCATGGATTCTCTAACAGTTAAGACCATTACTGAATATGAAAAGGAGCAAAGTGAAAGCCTAATCACACGAGGAGGTAAAATAGACTGTCAAGTTATGCCTTCTTTCCCCCCACTTGAAAGGGCTAAGAGATATCCACCCAAAAGGTATAGCAGGATTTCACTCAGAAAGGACCAATACAACTTTCATTCTCCACATTTTATTTTCACTTTGCAAATGGTCCACCATTGTGACGCCTCCCTTTATCATATTCTTTGGCTTGCAGAGGAGTTTGAATTAATTTGTCCTTAATAATAGCTGAAAAACCTTTGAATCAGAAGACACAAACCAAATGGTTTCTTAATATTTATCTTAATATATACAAGAAGCAATCCAAACAATTCATTTTCAGGTGTTAATTTTTAGCTTGGAGTCCCAGCTCTTACCGGCTGCCTCTTTAGTGCTTGTAGATATCTTTTTCCTTTTTTTTTTTTTTTTTTTAGTTCTGCTGGAAGGTTTTCAGTTGAAATCAGCTGCTCTGGATGATCGTTGCTCTGTCCTTCATGAGAATGTGCGTCACTTTTATTTGTCCTCCCACCACACAGGCCTTTGCTCGTTGGTTCCCAAAAGGAAACAGCCTGGCAAAGGGATCCAATTATCACAGCTGTGCTCCACCCAGCATCTCAGTGCTGAAATCCAAGTTTGACAGCACATAGACCATTGGACAACTTCAATATATTAAATCACCAGGAACAGATGGACTGGGTTAAAAATGTTCTTTTTTTTATGTTGAGGAACTTTTTACCTCAAGTGTTTTTAGAAAGTATAGATACGAATAGCTTCTAAAACATTGATTCAAGGCTTGACCACCTAATTCAAAATCTGGAAAAGACATTTCATTCTTTGACAACTGGCATCCGATAATCCCTCAACAGCGATTAAAAGACTAAAACTGACACTGGACTCAATAATTGACAAGTCCCAGTCTGGTTTTATTTCAGGAAGACATAATAAATAATATCAGGCTAGTTTTGGACATTCTTGACTATCCAGACATTATAAAGGATGATGGTTTTCTTTTCAGAAAGACGCTATATCAGTCTTCACTCTGTACTGAGTCACCTGGAACACAAGAGCGCCTACGCCTGGGTACTCTCTGTTGACTTCAGCATTCAAAACAATCATCCTTGACATTCTGGTGACCAAACTCTGTGACCTCCACCCTCTCATTTGTTCCTGGATTAAGGACTTTCTCACAGACCGACCACAGATGGTCAAACTCGGACCGCACCTTTCCTCTGCACAGGCTCCCCACAGGGATGTGTGATGAACCCACTGCTGTACACCCTCTGCACTGCCGACTGCAGACCAGCCCACACCAGCAACACTGTTATCAAGTTTACAAACAACATACCATGGTGGGGCTAATCACAGGAGAGAATGAGGCTGAATAACCAGGACGAGGTGTCCAGGCTATCTGCATTGGTCTAGGCCAACAACCTTATCCTAAACAGCACCAAATCCAACTTGAATAACTTGTGATAAAGAAAATGTATCATGAAAAAAATAGGATTAGCAAGAAAAGGTTAGACAAATGTATCAGAGCAAGAATGGTTATTCTGAGCAATAGAATGACTGAGTAACAGCTGCTTATTTCTCTATAGAAGACTATGGAATTTTGACCTTCTTGGAACCAGCAGGTACTTCCTGTTTGGAACACGAGGGGGGAGGGGTTGAGCTGTCCAATGATTTGGAGCCGGCTCTAGGCTGACGTCATGAAATGGGCGACACCCACAAGGAGCGAAAGACGGTGACTCAGAGATCAAGTCGTCTTACTTCCACAACATCGCTGTGTCTCAAAAAGAATTTGAGATGGTTATTAGATCAATTCCACATAGTTTACATTTAGTAGCACAAAGCATAAAAGTTGAAGATCTGAGTTTAACTCAAAATATGATATCAGTGGGGGGGTGTAGCCTTGTTTATAGGAAATGTACAAACTGGTTTATCAGAAGTCAGTTTGATCACTATTCAGTACCTGTATGTCAGCATAGATGGCCTCCCATGAGAAAAAGTCAGTGGAACACAATCAACTTATTACACTGTAAATATATTATTAACAATATAATAACTAATCCATTTTCTAAACCCGCTTTGTCCCTTTCGGGGTCATGGGGCTGCTGCAGCCTAACCTGGCCACTTGTGGGCGAAGGCAGGAAACACCCCGGGACAGCAGGGCTACAATCACACACCCATACACACTCACATCCACACCTAGAGACAATTTAGAGTAACCAATTAACCTATGAAGCATGTTTTTGGAGGGTGGGAGGAAGCCGGAGTCCCCGGAGAAAACCCACACATGCACAGGGAGAACATGCACACTCCACACAGAAAGAGAATGGAACACAATAGTTTAAATTCAAACTTATACAAAGATATTACCTGTGTTATATTTGTCGTTTTTTCCCTGATGAACGTATGAAGTGCTCTTTTGATCAGGCAGATGGAGAGAGCATTGAACATCTTGTTGATTTTCTCGTTGTCTCTGTGTTTTTGAGTGACATGCACACATATCTTACTGGCATGTTTAGAAAAAATGTTGCTTTATCTACAACTACAATACTGTTTGTCTTTGATGGCCCATCCTTCCATTCTAATGTAACATATGTAATAAATCTAATCATAATATTAGCAAAATATTACATTCAGAAAAGAAAATGTCTGACTACCGTTCCTACATATCCAACATATTTGGCCTCCTTAGAAAAACTGAAAATATATAATCACAAATCAATTATTCAAAACAATCAGACTCCTCCAAGCTTTTAAATGTACTTCTAATTAGCAGACCCCAAAATTAATTTTTTATGTTATTTCAATGTTAAATATCTTTTTTGCTATCTCATTTTATTGTTTTATGTTAGCTTAGCTACAGTATATGATATGAAGGTATTGTTAAACATTGTAATACAGTTTTTTTGCGTTTTACTGAAAGATATATGTATATTTCTGTTGAATTGTATTTTAAATTGCTGCAATAAAAAAAGCGTCTTACTTCTTGGTAAGAAAAGAGTGTAAGTGTAACTGTGGTCTAGTTGGGTTTTGTTATATGTGGTCATGTTCTAAGTTGTCCTTGGCAGTCACACCAGTTTCAGGTTATTCATCCACAGCTGTCCTGATGATTTAGTTCATCAACCTCAGTGTGTTTAAGTGTCAAGTCATCTGCTCTGCCAGCTTTTTGTTTCGCCACGCTTTTGTCACGTTTCAGTTTATTTATGAATGTTATAAGTTTCTGTCATAAGCCTGGTCTCCTGCATTATGGGTCCTCCACCAACACTCCCTGACAAAGAGCTCACAAAAAGCACTTGTATGTCATTATAAAATGTGTTCTTCAATCTGCCAAAAGTAATCTGTTAACATATATATGGTTATTCTTTACTCTGAAACAATAGCATGCTAGAGGCCATTTTAATTATACATTGATACTCTGAAGTTTGTGTTGCAATTCCCCAGAATCAGTTGTCCATCTGTTTTGGTATTGTCCTCAAGTTCAAGTGTTTTGGCAGAAGATTTATGATTCCATTCATGACAACATTGATGCTTGTTTCGTTTTGTTGTGGAAGGTTGTCAGCTGTGTCTGATATCAAAGAATAAACAAAATGACTCTTTTGCTTAATAAATCTCCTGCTCATCTTGGTAAAATTTCATGTCCACAAATGTAATTTTTGTGGCCAAAAACCATGTTTCATTGTTTACATTTTGTTTCATTGAATTCAAGCTTTATATTAATAGTATCTGTAGTTCTGAGAAGCCAAAAGTGATCAAAAATGTGTCTGTGTTGGAAAGATTCAACATTTTGTCATAAAGACTAACCTACTGGCTTATTGTTGTTTAGTTTTGTGTTTTTGAAATGTGCACTTGTTCGAGTATTGTGTAGCCGAATGTGAATTTCTGTCAAATTAAAAACTAGTAGACATATTAATGTATTAATATTAGACACATTAATATATATTAATAATAGACATATTTAATTTAAAATACATGCAGAAATACCTGCACAGGAAGGAAACGACGCGGATGCCGCTGATTGGCCCAGCGGCGCCTCACGTGACCAGGAAACCTCGATGCTCTTTGGAGCGGTTCGGCTTGTGTTTCGCTGGAATTCTCGGGTTTTGGTTCGATAAGATGGAAACTTTAAACAAACTAAAGCAGTTTGACGCCTATCCTAAAACTCTGGAGGACTTCCGGGTCAAGACGTGGGGGGGAGCGACCGGTAAGAGGCGCGCGCGGACCCGGGAAGCGGCTCGCGGCGTTAGCCGCCGCGGCTAACTGAGACTGCGGGGAAACGCGTACCGGAGGCGTTTGCGTGAACATCCACGCACGCCCGAGCAGCCGTGACAGCCCGGGCTGCGTGGATGGGTCACGGAGGGAAACGTGATTCCACGGGTCGTTCAAAACACTCCGCAGTGGGAAATCATTGGACTGATTATTGTAGTGGAATGTGATGATGATGATGATGATGAATGTCTCTTTATCTTCATCAACACGAAGCTCCAATGACTGCAGCTGCGCGTGTGCAGGAGGAAGACGAGCTAACATGGATCCGGTTCAGGCGTGTAGGATGTGGAGGCATCCATGTGTTTCAGATCCCATCAGATCACTCTTTCATCTCCAGGAGACTCGGATCAGCCTGGATGAGGAGACGCTCCATAGAAACCAATGACAGAATTCCCATCACATTCCTGTTTCTCAACAAGCTGCTAAAACTTTCCTGCATTTTGCGCAGTCTGAATATGTAGTGTGAAAGTTGATTTCTGCAGATCACAGCCTCTCTGTCCATAAATGTGCTTCTCTGAAAAAGAATAATTTATTACCATTCCTTCATTCTCTATAACCTGAGGACACATGAGGAGCTCCACCTCTTTTTCTTCATTCACCTCCAGGAACCACTTCGAACAATCTGGAAAGCTTCTGTTTAGATGAACGGTCAGATGATTGCAGGACTGATGTTCCTTCATGTGGTTTCTGACCTCCTTTGTGTGTCTGCAGTGACGATCATCAGCGGCATCATCATGTTAATCCTCTTCGTGTCAGAGCTGCAGTACTATCTCACTAAAGAGGTGAGGATCCTCCTGCTGATCCGCATTCATCAAACCAGCTCCAGACGTCAGAACTTCCTCTTCTTTGTGGTTTGTTCTGCTCTGGTGGGACATTTGTCGGTCCCTTCAGGTTGCTGAAGCCATTGAATCATTTCAGTCTTTTTTTGGTAGTTGCTGCAGTTTCATCCGCTCCTGATCTAACATGATTTGAATGAAGAAATATTCAGAAACAGTTTTAATCTTAAATTCTTTATTAAATGTCTTCATTGGAAAAAAGCAACAAGAACATGTTATAACACCATTTTTATTGGAGCGGGTCTCTAAATGTAGTTTCGTTTCAACCACATCTCTGCCCGTTGGCTTAGTTAATTGCAGAGGAGGTTCTAACATTCATGAAGGGTCAGAAATAAAAATTTCAATTCCTTGTATTTAAAGAACCCCTGGTAGCTTTGACCGTTAGTTTAGTCCATCTGCAGAAAGGAGGTTTTCCATGCTCAGTAAAAGGTGATTGGACGTCCCGTCCTCCTGAGGGAAACTGTGTCAGTGGAACGAATTCAGTCACAGCTTTACACCTCAGTTTTGGACGGGTTGGCCTTTTGTCTGCTTGTTCTCAGTTTGTATTTGTGCTGCAGGTCCATCCTGAGCTTTACGTGGACACGTCACGAGGTGACAAACTCAAAATCAACATTGACGTTATTTTCCCTCACATGCCTTGTGCTTGTAAGTGTCTCCTGTCTCCATTGGCCTTCAGGCCGTGAAGCTGACATTTTGAAGGTCTTACGTGTTTCCTGTTTGTCTCAGATCTCAGCATAGATGCTATGGACGTGGCTGGTGAGCAGCAGCTAGACGTTGAACATAATTTGTTCAAACGGCGGCTGGATAAGGATCTGAAAGCAGTCAGCATGGAGGCAGAGAAGCACGGTAACCCAGCGTTTTGACTGTCACCTTTAAACTGCTCCAGTAACACCAAGACAGTGGAGCACAGTCCCATGTTTCAGTGTGGAATATACATTTTTAGATGTTTCTGCTTCTGACTCCAGTTCTGGAACTGGGTGTAAATGAGAACCTCTCTGAAGGATGAATGAGTTTGACTCTGGAATCTGTTTCCTTTTTAGCTGAAACTCATTCCTGTGATAACCTGCTAACTTGAATGTGTGTGTACGTGCACGTGTGTGTCTGCATTATTTATTTGACGCTATAACGGGACTGAAGTCAAACAAGGCGCCGTACAGTAAAATCTGCAAACAGTAAAACAGTTAAAACGATTGAAAAGCGAGATAGTAAAATATCAAACAAGTACAATAGTAAAGCAAGAAGACTGATAAAAGCAAAAGCTAGTAAAAACATTGTAATTGTGTGTTTGTGTGCGTGCACGTGTAAAATTGTTCGATCGCATTCTGGTTTTGCTTATTATTCATAAAAAGCTGTAAAACTGAACTGAAGAAGCTAACAAAGAAGGGGTGTGGAAGGGGTGATGGATGGAGGTGTGACGGGCTGTTTGTATCCTTGGTTTATGTAAAGCTGCCATGGTGGTTTTTGTTTTGCTCTGAAAGAACTAGTTCTACACAGAGAAATCCAGAACTGTGTGATCTGATGACGATATCTGCCTAAAGTTTAGACTAAACACAGTCTGAGTGGAGAAGCTGGTTTCCAGGAACCTGTGATTGGTGTCTTTCAGAGCTGGGTAAGGCTGATGATGGCGATGTCTTTGACCCCAGTACTCTGGACCCAAACAGATGCGAGAGCTGCTACGGAGCTGAAACCGAAGACCTCAAGTAAAGCATAAAGGTGTCTCCCTGCTTGACCTGTGGTTTCTGGTGTTTGTGCACTGACTCGGCTCTGCTGGGCGGGTTCTTCTGCACAGGTGTTGTAACACCTGTGATGATGTGCGAGAAGCTTACCGACGACGAGGTTGGGCCTTCAAGAACGCAGACACCATTGAACAGTGTAAGAGGGAGGGCTTCACGCAGAAAATGCAGGAGCAGAAGAACGAAGGCTGTCAGGTCTACGGCTTCCTCGAAGTCAACAAGGTACAACAGCACCACCCACATCCACCAGCACCACTTACATCCACCAGCACCACCTACATCCACCAGCACCACCTACATCCACCAGCACCACCCACATCCACCAGCACCACCTACATCCACCAGCACCACCCTCATCCACCAGCACCACCTACATCCACCAGCACCACCTACATCCACCAGCACCACCCACATCCACCAGCACCACCCGCATCCACCAGCACCACCCTCATCCACCAGCACCACCCGCATCCACCAGCACCAGACACATCCACCAGCACCGCCCTCATCCACCAGCACAGCCCGCATCCACCAGCACCGCCCGCATCCACCAGCACCGCCCTCATCCACCAGCACAGCCCGCATCCACCAGCACCGCCCGCATCCACCAGCACCGCCCGCATCCACCAGCACAGCCCGCATCCACCAGCACCGCCCGCATCCACCAGCACCACCCGCATCCACCAGCACCACCCGCATCCACCAGCACCTTATGTTCACACATCACCCCAACATCATTCACTAAAACATCTGAGCAGACCTTCCTCCAAACAGATGCAGTGTTGGTTCCAGAAGAACAGAGGATCTTCATCAGTCAGAATCAGTGGGAGTTTCTGCTCAGGTCCATGGCTTTAACATGAAATCCCAAAAAATATAAATGTTATAAGATCAACACAGACAGGGAAGATTTTAGAGATGAATAGTAACCAGAAATGAGGAATGAATGCTTAGTAAAGTTTACTTTCAAATAATTTTTATTCTGGTTTTCCCAAAGAATAAAGTAAAAGCGGTCACACACCTGTGTGTGAAATGTGTTCTCCACGTGTGACCCCTCCCCTGGCAGAGCAGTGTTCTGGAGACACAGCCGCGCTCCGGAACCGTTTGGTGACACAGAGTCTCAGTAAAGATCAAACCTTTGACAGAGAACGCCTCTCTGGTGAAGGTTTGGAGTTTTATTTGAAGAAGTTAGTTTTGCTCGAGTGCATAGATGGTTTGGAACTGTCTAGACTCTTGGAGATACTGCTTCCTAATGTACCCTAACAGGCTAACCCAACCTGGGGGGGCTTTTGAAAGCTGCTCTTGTGATGTAATCATAGCTAGTTGTTGGTGTGAATTGTGTGTATGGGGTGGGGGGCCTGTCAAAATCTTCAAAGGTTCATCTTCAGGTCTGTTGGCGATCACTGGGCTTCTCTGAGCAGCCAACACTACTGGATCTTGTCTTTATTTTCTAGGTGGCGGGAAATTTCCATTTTGCTCCAGGAAAAAGTTTCCAGCAGTCCCACGTCCACGGTAAGAACCGCAGAGATGTTCCTCTGCCTCCACAGAGGGTTTCTCAGCCCTTTTAGAACAGTCTGTTAACAGAGGAGGACTCTCACTGCTTATCAGCTTTGTAGGGACGGTTCTTGTTTTTCTGAAAGGAACCAAAAATAAGTGACGACAAACCAAAAGACAGCAGAAGTCTTTCAGTTTTTTGAGGGGGTTCCAGTTACCTGTTTTGGCTGCATGTTTTCAGTCCTTCATCCTCTGCTCTGACTGAATGTTCTGAGGAACAGATGTTTCTGTGCAGTGAGATGCTGAGCAGCTCCCCAGGAGTAGAAAGCCTGGCTCCATCCCCGGTTCCTCCCAGATATCAGGTTTTTCCAGAGTCCGCTGAAGACATTAACCGAGGACTTATTTATGTCCTGTGATAAATGATCACATTTTTGGATGTTTAGATACAAAACAAGTTCTAATCATCACCCCTCCACTGCCGTGTTTTCAGAAACATTTTAGTCTGAGTGCAGTGAGACCTGCAGAGTCTGACCTTCAGGTGTACGTCTGTGGTTTGAAGGGGGAGGGGCTAACCCAGATAGTCAGGTCTGTTGAAAAAACGAGTAGTAATGATGGATGAAGCATCAGCCACAGGATGATCCACAGCAGGTTTGGAATGAAGAGCTTCTGAGTAACGAGGAGGTCTGAGTGGCATCCAGTGGAGTGTCTGCTTGGAGGTCATGACCTTTCACTTTGCAGTTATCAGACACATCAGCAAACATCTCGCTCCAGTTGAGTCCCAAAGTCCATCTTCTGTCCCAGTTACATCCTGTGCTGGAGTCAATCCCAGCTTCTTTAGAGTGAAGGCTCACCTGGACACTTTATCACAAGGCTTCAGACACACACCTGAGGGACACCTGAGTCACCAATCAACCTATGCAGCATGTCTGTGGACTGGAGGAGGGAGCTGAAGAGAACCACTGGTGGAAGAAGATCAGAATGCTGACCGCTCCACCATCATGCACCTCTCCATCATCACCTCTTTCTGTTCACGGCGTTCATGCTTGGTCTTTAACTTCATGTTAAGGCTTCAGATCTGGTTGACACATCTCCGTGTTCTCATCACTCCTGTGTTCAGTCATTTCCTGTTTAGCAACAGAAACAGGAGACAGATCAGACCCCCCAGTGGTCAAAGCTTGGATTAGCCTCCTCAGATCTTTAAAGCCTTTGGTGCTTCAGAACCTGCACGATGACGTGTGGTGGAGGTGTGCAGCACGTTGATATTGCATGCTTGCTGTGTTCTGCTGCTTTGCTGTGACTCTTCTCTCTTTTTTTCTGCAGTGCACGCTGTAGAAAGTAAGTCCTTCTTCTTCTGTAAATTAGATTTTCTCTGTTTGTGAGAAAAGTTCAAAGGTTTCAAAAGAAATGGTTCTGACCCATGAATATTCTGATCCCTGTGGACCCTTCCACAGAACTTTGATCTTTATTTAGTTCAGTTTTGTTCTTACAGTCGTAACATTTTATTATACTTCAAAATGTTCTGTTGCTACTAATGTCCCATGATGGATCCATGTTCTACTGCTGTGTAGGAACAGAGTTTAGTTCAAAACGGCATGTCCAAAGTCCGTCTCGAGAGCCAACTGCGGCTCTCCTTCAAATTTCTACCAGCCCGCATGCTCCTGTAATACACGGCCCCCAGAATTTTCTAAAGTTGCATTCAGCAAATGCAAATTATGCGTCAAATTTGCAACAGCGACCCCTCCTTCGCCGAGCTGTGTATTCCCTGCTCGCCGCCTGTCCAAAAGTTTGTTCATAAGCTTGATGCCCCAGCCCGGTGGGAGGTGCTCCCCGCTACTGTTTTCAGTCTGATCACTACATGGAGCGGTGTCTGTGTTTATCTCATTACAATGCATGGAAGGCACGGCATAGGTTGAGAGATCAGGTTTATTTATTTTGAAGAGCTCTACAAAAACATCGGTCAATGTCAATGAAACTGGCCGCCTCTGATACACAAATCACAATCTGCGTGTGAACGCAGCTTAAGAACCACAATTTCTTGATTGTGATTTATGTTAGAAGTCGTTGCAAACCTGCAGCTACTTGCCCTTCAGAGCATTATGGGTCAAATGAGAGGAGAGATTCATGTGTCTCTGTGTTCCAAACTACAGTGGTTTGGACTTCTGAAAATGTATTAGTTTCCTGTTCACATGATTTACAGTCAGCATTTAATCATGAATAATACCCAACATTTAATAAAAATCCTGACCTAGTGTTGACTAAAGGGTTTATCCAGACTTTATTTTATTTCTAGTCTTCAAATATGATTTTCACAGTCATTTTGGCAAAATGTATTTAGGTGTTTTTCTCTTTTGTGAATAAATAAAAAGTATCTCAAAAATTTAATAGAATTTCATTTGCATTTAGTAATATGAAAAAGGTAGGGCCGCAACGATTCATTTTAATGATTGAATTCATATCATAATCTGTGGTTTGTGATCTGATTCATAGTCTGATTTTTGTTCATTCTGAATGATCCGACTCACTGACCTAAAAATGGATCCAGAACATCTTCATCCAAAACTTCAACAGTGTGACTCAGAGTTAAATAATGCTTGATCAGTTTTTACTGCATCACGTGTGTTGTCCGATGTGATGCACTTTTATCTTATACAGGGTTTGTAGTCTTGAAAACCCTGGAAAGGTTTTGGAAATTGAAAATGCAATTTCTAGGTCCTTGAAAAGTTTGTAAAAAAATGAAATATTCTCTAAAGTTTTGGAAAAGTCATGAAATGTTAATATTTTTGATGTAAAAAACAAAAAAATGTGAAATAAAAGTTTAACATGAGATTTGAATTTAAATTGCGGCAGAAGTTCAACCTCGCGCTATCGTCGATGGGAGTTTATGTTGCCGTAAAGCAGGTCAAGTTTTCACCAGTTTAACCTATGGCGCTTTTGACTTGCTGTCGGACCTGGAAGTGCTGGGAAATGTAGCTTTAACAGCAAGTGGCTTTCCAAGGAGGTATCAACTGTGGTTACTAAAAGACTCGGACCAGAGATGTGCACAGAATGCAGACTTTATCCAAGTCCTTCCACATCAGCAGCATGGGGAAAGCGGGGCTGGAGAGTCACATGAAAAGGAAGAAATAGCCACAGCTGCTGAACGCCGTCGGTCAGATAATTTTTTAGAACTTGTAACAATGGCATTACTATGAAAGCTTATTGCACTCAATTAAAACAAAAAATGGATGATCTTCGTTAAAATCTTTTCCATAATTTTAATGTTTTAAAAACTACAAAAGCAAAGAACTGCAAACAGGCTGGGCACTAACCTCGTCTTTTCATTTCTATAAGATGAGCTGCAATTAGAGATTGAAAAACCACAAGGTCACCGTGTCATAGACGTGATATGTTAGTGTATTTGTTCCTCCCAATATTGCCAGTCTGTTTGGTTCTTCCTATGAACTTTTTCCACAAACATTGCAGAGTAAAACATTGGGCTGTATAATATTAATTGATTGTAATATGCTTCGATACGTTACTGCAGTTTCCTCCACACCAACACAAAATGCTGTTAGTACGGCGGCTGTGATTTAAACGGCAAGGCAGATAAACTTTGATGTATCACTGTGTGCCTTGGTTTGATTTAGTGGCATTGACTAAAATAGTCTGTTTATTTTTATTCTGTTTAATTTTTTGGGAAATTAAATGAAAAGTTTGGGAAAACCATTGCTAAAAATGTGTTCAAACCCTGCTTATAGTAAAATAAACCTACCATGTGTCGATCAACATAGTATTTTCCAAGATCAATCGATTTATTTCATTGACATTTTTTTAAAATTGCATAGGTCGATTAAATTCCGCCTCAGATCGATCTGTTGGATCGTAGAAATGGATTCATTGATTGTTACATCCACATTAGGAGTTCAGAGAATGTAGAATGATTGGTTGGCCCTCACACATTTTCACCTCATCAAATCTGGCTAGCTTTCCCAAACGTGTGGACACCCCTGGTTTAAGATCTAATGAACAGAATGATCTACTGCAGAACCCTCTGTAAGGGCTGGTTCTTCCGTCTGGATCTGCAGACGTTTCCATTGGCTTAACTTTCAGCTCCTGGAGGAATTTGCTGCAGCTCTTCATGTTTGAGGACTTACTGGTTTGGAGGTAAACTTTGGCCCACAGCCTCAGATTTAGTTTGACGTAATGTCAGTACCCAAACCAAGCGAGCTGAGGCAGCAGTTTGAGGTTCTCCAGCAGAGAACTTGACTTAGTTTCAGATCTTGTTCAAAAATGTTTGAGGACATTCTGGCATCTCCAGCTAAAAGCTTCTCTCCTCATTTGCAGTTCATGACCTGCAGAGCTTCGGCCTGGACAACGTGAGTCATGTTTTAATAAAGAGACCCCCCACCCCCCAACCGAGAAGGTGTTCTCCAGCTAACCACTCCTCCTTGTCCTACAGATCAACATGACCCACAAGATCAAACACCTGTCGTTCGGCAGAGATTACCCCGGCATTGTCAACCCTCTGGATGGGACCGACGTCACAGCTCCACAAGGTCAGATCCGGTCTGAGCACCACCACCAGTAACTGAAGCACGTTAGTCTGATCCTCACAATCACAGAACCGTCTGAACTGGATCTGCATCAACGTTAACGTTCTAATTGTGGTGCATGAAGCAAAAGCTCAATCGTTGTTGAACCATCAATCTCACTCATGTAGGATAACAAACACGCTCACTGAACTGTTTGGACAAAGTAGAACTTTTAATGACAAAACTAGAACTCGTGAGGCCCCCCCGCAAGTTCATGCAAAGTGTCTGTACATGCGACGCAGGCTGCAGGAGCTCAGCAGCGGATGCCCATACCGATGGACATGAAGGTCCCAAACGTTCCTCCACTCTGCAGCATGGTCTTCCCAACTCCTCCCATCAGCTCTCGACCACGCATGCCGATCCTGGCAGGGCGAGGTAGGCGGGGGTTAGCCATGTTTATAGTAAATTAGTTAGTAGAAGAAGTCAAAGTTTTGTTACCTGAGACAGGAGAAGGTACCAAACATGGCACCAGCAGCCATTCCTACTGCAAACCCCATCATGAAGCCCATCTTAACCCGATCAAAGCAGCTGGGTTGGGTCTGACCGTATGGACCGACTGCCACTGGCATCTGTGGAGAAGACCAGAGGATCAGAGTCCTCAGTTCAAGTCCTGAGTTGCTTTGGGATTGTTTTTGCACTACATGTTACTCAGATGAAGACATTTCAGGAACTTTGACATTTTTGTTTTCAGTAAAAAACAAAACAAAAAACTTCAAAAGATGACGAAAAAAAAACCATCCAAATAAAATCTTTATTAGGAACCACAGGAACCAACAGAGTTCTGACAATGGGGTTGTGCTGATGGAAAGGAACCAAGTCCAGATGTGATGAACAGAACGGCGTTCGGAGTGGTTCTCCTGCACATTCATCCTTAAAGGTCTCAGTTTACGAAACGGTTCCGTGAAATAGTTCGTGTTTTTGTGTGTAAAAGTTACCAACAATGAGAAACTAGTGATAGTTAACTTCGTTAAGGTGAAACTTAGCAGCTAACCAGCGCGAAGAAATTTTATTTTCAAACCTTTTATTTTCGCTTTAGATCTGAAAACATTTATTAATGTGGTTACGCTTAATTTAATCCTTACCGTTTTTTCCCCGCTAGCTTAGCATGCTAACGTGACCAGCGGCCTTCACATACAAACGTAACGAATTTTCTGAAATAATTCAAAAATGTATCAAAGAGTCAGATAAGCGTATTTTACCTTGAAGTATATTTTACTTCTTGACGTTTGGGTTTATCTTTGTAGTTTTTACAACGCGGCTGCGTTTAAATATTACTGTCAGACCTCCATAACCGGAAGAGGAGAAAGCCAGACGGAAAGTGAAGTGTGTAAAAAGCTAGGGGCGCCCCCTGGAGGTTGTCTCCGCAACATACCCACATACTGCTCCTCCTATTCAGATGAATGACGGAACAAACTTTGTTTTTACTCGGAGGAAAACCTTTATTAATCCTGCAGTGGGTGTTGTGTCCAGATCTAAAATAAAAGGATCGTTCCTTTAGAGAAAAACGACAGACATGACTGCTCTTCGGCTTCTTTTATTGAACGAACATTCCGGAATCCAACAGGTTACTTCTCGTGTTCAGAACGGACTTTATTCAACCATGCACAAGCCCCCTCTAGTGGATAGGCGGGTAAGTTTCCCCAACAATGGTTAGGACACCATTTTTTTTTAACACAAACTATATAGCTGTACAAAACAACATGCGGTCAGTGGTTCACATAACAACATTTAGCAGGTAAAAACATTACAGGTTTAACCAGTCAGGAGGACGCACATTTCGTGTAGGACGTGCTTTGGCTCACCGCCCGAATATCTACAGGTGATGCGTCACAAGCTAAAATGAGTGGCAACTCCGGGTTGTAATGAACAAGCACTTTACTTGAGGTTAACTGTCGTTTAGCTTCCTCGAAGGCTTTCTGACAGGAGACTGACCACTGCCACTTAACATCTTTTTGCAACAGTTCTGTCATCGGTGCAATGATAGTTGAAAGGTTTGGAATAAACTTGCCATAATAACTTAACAATGACAAAAATGACTTAAGCTCTGTGACTGTAGTGGGCACAGATGCATTTGCTACAGCTTCACATTTTTCTTGTATGGGGTGAATCCCCTCTGCATCAATCACATGTCCCAAATAAGACCCACTGTGCTGGAAAAACTCACATTTTTCTCTTTTGACTCTAAGATTGTGAGCTTTTAGTCTTTTCAAAACCTCCTCCAAATGTCTCATGTGTGACTCCGTGTCACTTCCCGTTACCAGATGTCTAAATAGATATCTAAATAACAGATGACACCATCCATTCCCTGCAACACTTGATCCATCAACTTTTGGAAAATGGCAGGTGCACTGGCAACACCATAAGGGAGTCGGTTTACTTGATACAGTCCCTTATGTGTAATGATTGTGAGGAATTGTTTTGAACCCTCATCCAGCTCCACCTGCTGGTAAGCTTGAGACAAGTCCAGTTAGGAAAATCGTTCACCTCCGGCTAGTTTGGTGAATTGTGGTTTTGGTATGGGGTACTGATCTACCTAACCCTAACCCTAACCATGGATTGAAAGACACTTTATAGTCCCCGCATATCCTCACTGTTTGATCCATCTTTGGGATGTTCACTGTAGGGGCTGCCCATTCGCTGTAATTAACAGGTGGAAGGACCCCGTCAGCTTCCATTTTATTTAACTGTGCTCCCACTGCATCTCGGAGTGCATATGGCACAGGTCGCGGTTTACAAAATTTAGGAACAGCACCTGGTACTACATGCAGCTTTGCTTTAAGTCCTACGCTGAAAAACCTCTGAGTATTTATCACATAGCTCTTGCACTGCCACACATGCTACCTTGTTTACTGAAGACCAGTTCAGTTTTAACTTTTGAATCCAGTCTCTTCCCAATAAGGCTGGACCATTCCCTTGAACCACCAGTAGTTGAAAAATACATGTCACTCCATTACATTTTGCAGTAACAGAAATGCTCCCTTTCAGTTTTAAGGGCTGCTTGCTATAAGTTTTTAGCACACAGTTGGTTGGCATTAGCTTAACTTTCCAGAATCTACGTTTGTACAGACTCTCTGAAATCACAGAAACAGCTGCCCCTGTGTCTACTTCCATTTTCAACCTTTTTTCATTTACCCTTATGTACACATAATATGGTTTTACCATGTCCATATCACCTTTACAGTCCATGTTCTCATATTCAGCTTTCACAGAGAACAGCTCCGGGACTTTGACGTTACCCGTCTGGTAATCTGCGACCCACCCTGGCTGAGATTCGACCGTCACTCCTTCTGCTGTAGACGTCGAGTCGGCCAGAGCAGAGGAACCCATGATCTCTGGAGCGGATGCTTCCACAGGCTGCACCTCCGGTGGTCTGGTCCTCCCAGTCCTGATCTCTCTTGGTCTGGGTATCCAGATGCTTTGTCCACTTTGTCTGCTTGTCCTTCTTTCCTTCTTGGGTTCTGCATGCTTTTGCAATGTGTCCTTTCTTCTTACAAACTCGACAATCCACATCTTTAAATCTGCATTCACTGGGCATGTTTCCATGGCCAGCACACCGATAACAGGGTTTCAGGCGCTCTTCTTTTTTTGGTTTAGAACTTGTAATGGCGTTAGCTTTGAATGACTTCTGAGACCACTGCTGGGCATTTTGTTTTGCCACTTCAAAAGACAGTCCCATATCATATGCTGCAGTTAGTGTTAATTCTTTGGTATGAGCAGCTGATAACAACCAGTTGCGCAGTTCTGGACTTTTAACTCCACATACAAATCTATCTCTGAGAGCATCTTCTAGAAAAGTCCCAAATTTGAATGTAGAAGCCAGCTTTCTTAGGCTTGCCATGTACTCACTTATTGACTCGGTCTCCGACTGATTCCTTGTGTTGAACTTGTATCTTTCAGCAATAACATTCGTTTTCGGTACAAAATGGGTGCGCAGCAGATCCAGCAGCTCCTCCAGCTTTTTCTCCGACGGCTTCACAGGTGCACACAAGTCCATTAGCAGCGTTTAGTTTTTCTTTACCACCACCGTTAAAAACACTGCTTTGGCCTTCTCCGTGTCCATTTTAATTGCATTTGCCACAAAGAATTGTTCTAACCTTTCCAAATAGGCTTCGAAACATTCTTCATTTTAGTCAAAGTGCAAGTCCTCATCTTTTCCAAACGCCACCATGTTTCTGAGCCGATTGTCTTGTCTCAACGGAGTTTCACGAATAAAAACTCTTCTCACCAGAAGGAAAATCCCATCCTCGTCGTCAAAAATCTGTTGTGTCCAGATCTAAAATAAAAGGATCGTTCCTTTAGAGAAAAACGACAGACATGACTGCTCTTCGGCTTCTTTTATTGAACGAACATTCCGGAATCCAACAGGTTACTTCTCGTGTTCAGAACGGACTTTATTCAACCATGCACAAGCCCCCTCTAGTGGATAGGCGGGTAAGTTTCCCCAACAATGGTTAGGACACCACAGTGGAGACACTTGTAGAACATTTACATCAAAAATATTTAAACTATTAAAAAATCTTTCTGAAAATGGTTCAGACTGCAGCAAGAGAATAGTTTAGTGCTTTTGTTTTTTTGTTGACCTGAATTAAATCTTGTCTTCACAGCGTCCATGATGTACCAGTACTTTGTAAAAATCGTTCCTACTATCTACATGAAAACTGATGGAGAGGTGAGTCATCTGTCTATACAAACTGACATTCTGTTGAATAGAACGGACAGTCCTGAAACTGTTTTTGGTCAGTGATGTCAGACCGTTTCCTGGTTCTGCTCTACGCTGAAGTGCAAACCACACCAACAAATCCCTCCATGCAGAAACATATTAAAAATCATGACTATTAAAAAGGAAACCAAACAATTATAAAAAACATTGAATTTTAGAAATCAAAACAATTTTTCAGACACCAAAACACAATAAAAAAAAAAGAGTGTCTATTCGCGCGTAATTTTGTAAATGCATGCAGCTAGAGCTGAACTTTTTTCTTGGCCACACAGACACAGAGGAAGGTTTAAGGTTAAGAAAACAGTTACAGTTTGGGTTAAACCACCAAATGGTTCCTGAGCGCATCTGTTTCTGCAGCTCACCGTTCCTCCAGGGGATGGATCAAATGCATAGAACACATTTCACACATCTAGGTGCATGACAGCTAACAGGACTTTAACTTTAAGATTAACTTCTTAAATATCTAGCTCTGGATACACTTAAAATATGTGTAGCAATGTGCATCTTGGCTGTACGTATTATGTGTGACCAACATGAATTTCCAACAGTTTTTGTGCTGATCACACGTGAATACGAGCAATTAACATCAGCCAAAACAAAAGAACAGAAAAAGGAAACGTTTTGCAAACTAAAAGTGATTTCCAGAAATCAAAATGAAATGTTAAAAATTGAAACAGAAAAGGTAGGTACTGGAAGACATCATTGGATAATAATGATGAATTTTGACATTTGAGTTTTTCAAATGCGTCTTCGTTGCATACTAATGCAATTCTTTTTTTGTGCAATTAATGATACGTGACCTTTAATTAATCAATCTGAAAAATTGATTTTAATCAAAATGATCTTTGACCTAATAACTGCTGTGAAAAGCCAGACTTTTATGTATTTTCTTTTACATTTGTGAGATTGTGTCGTAGTAAATGGTAAAAAATACAAACAAGTGGCCTAATTAAGTTTTTTATTATAACAGACTTCCAACTTTACTTTTATGCCACCAAGAGGGATTTTATTTTCAATCTCAAGCAGTAAAAAAAATATTAGGTCCAGACGGCGCCAATTAAAAACATCCAAAAACAATGGGAACAATTTTCTGAGCAATCCCAAAAACATTGAACACAAACTTCTTCTTCATATCATATTACATATGTTGACAAACTTTATTGTACAGTTTAACACAACAGCAATACAGTAGAAAAGACGTGAGGGATTTTATAGTTTCCTTTAACCTGTTGGTGAATTTGATCATTTTGAAGACTGAGATGAAGCAGAAGAGAAAAAAAGAGAGGAGAATAAAGGAAGGAAGAGATGAGACACGAGGACGTGACAGTGGAGGAGTGGAGCTATTTTGACTTTGTTTCTTTGAAACAAACTTGTGTTTCATCATCTGGAAAAAGGCAAACTTTTCCTCTGAAATTATGCTTTATTGTCACTTGATGATCACATACTTAGGGAAAGCAAAGTGCAGTCCATGCGTGCACAAAAGCTGTTACCATGACAATGCACTGCATTTCAAGTAATCCGCTTTTTGTGAAAGGCAATTTAAACAAAAAAATAAAACAAGGCTGAAGATCTAATAAATTATGTAATTTAAAAAAAATATAAATTATGAGCATTATAAGACATGAACAGACTTCACGGAAGCAGGAGATTAACGTGATTTTAAAAAAAAATTCTGTACTTAATTACTCGTGATTAAAGTAATCACTTGACAGCCCTAACTAATGCTAATCCATCTGAGCATACTAATATTCAATTCAGTTTTATTTCTAAAGCCCAATATCACCGCCATAGCCGTCTCATTGGGCTTACACCGATATTTGCAAAGAACATAAAGTCAATCATAAAAATGTAAACAATAGCTGGTTTTTAAACACACTAAGCTGAACAAACATCTCTGACCTTACACCCTCCTTCTCGGTGAGGAAAAACTCATAAAAAAACACATTTCAGGGAAAAACTAAGAAAGCTCAGGGTTGTCCACATGAAGAAGGGATCATCAACCCCGGACGGACAGGTGATGTGCTAGAACTATTAAAGAAGAATTAGCTTATCTAACTCTACAACTACATGTTGCGGGAAGAGCCAGAGGTGAGGTCACAGCCAAAGACAGGAATACAGACGGTCCACCTGGAATCAGGAATCTCTCCCAGGAATCCCCCGTAGAGGAGTGGGAAAGAGGGACAACATGTGAATTGTACTGCACCAAACAGAAGCATGATGAACTAAATAAAATAAAGAACTGATAAATGATAAAGAATAGAGGAAATAGTAGATAGAAAGTCTGCATTTTTGCATATCAATATTAATATAATCTAATAGTCCAAACTGGCTAAGCAGAGGAAATGGGTCGCCCAGGCTCGGTTGATGAAACTGTCTCTCCTCTGCTTAGCTCCACACAAAAACCTGTAAAGGATGTAAAAAAAAAAAACATAATTATTCCTCCAAACTTCATTACAGTAGGTGAGGTAGGGCAGCAGTAAGTTAAATAATCTCTGATTACTAGCTAGCTAGTCTGGCAATAATCCTGTCCAAAGAGGAATGTTTTAAGTCTAACTTTGAATGTAGAAACTGTGTCAGCATCTCTTACATGACCTGGGAGTTTATTCCATAAAACAGGAGCTTGGTGGATAAAGGCTCTACCTCCAATTGTGCTTTTAGAGATTCTAGGAACCACAAGCAGTCCTGCATTTTGTGAGTGAAGTGTTCTGTTTGGTTGGTAAGGCTCTATGACATCTTTAATATAGGATGGGGTCATACCATTCAAGGCCTTATAGGTTAGCAGGAGGATTTTGAACTTGATTCTAGATTGAACTGGGAGCCAGTGAAGTGAAGCTAACAGGAGTAATGTGTTCTCTTCTGCTGGTTCCTGCTAACAATCTAGCTGCTGCATTTTGAACAAGCTGAAGACTTTTTAAAGAACTTTTAGGACACGCTGCTAGCAAAGAGTTACAGTAATCATAGTTACAGTGATTAGAAAGTGATCTGAGAGTATGGGGTTGTGAGGGAGCACACTCAGCTGATCTCTATACCATGAGTTAAAACAAGGTCCAGGGTGTGCTTGTGACAGAGAGTGGGTTCATTTATGTTTTGTTGAAACCAACATTATCTAATAAATCTACAAATGCATTTCCTAGACAGTCACTAGAGTCATTAACATGAATATTAAAATCCCCTACTATTATTATTTTATCAGAATTTAAAACAGGGGTATCAAACATAAATTTATTTATGTATTTGTTGATTGATTTTATTAATAATTTTCTACAGAAAAAAAGTGAATAATACAGTACAGTTAATAGTACAGTGGGGGCTGGGTGTCTGTGGCATTCAACCAGTGTAGCATGGCTCACAATATTTGGGCTCATTCCATTTTGTTTAAACTTTTGGAATATACCAAAGAACATTCTGGTGAGGAATCTGAACCATATTTAGGGATGAACCCTAAACATTTGAGAGAATGTTGCAAGCAGATGGATGAGGTAGCGAAGACGGCTGCAAAAAGAAAGAAAAGGAGCAAACCTGGTTTCCTGGCGAGCAGAGAAAGCAGCAACAAATTACAAGAACTGGTTTGAACATGGATTACTGAGCAAAGGAAAAGGTGCTCGTGTCTCCAGGAAAATGATCGGCATGACGGTGAAACTGATTTTTGATACGGAGATTGACGTTCACAGCCAGTGCTAATAAGAACAAAATAAAATGTTCTCATCATTTTAATAAATCCTGAAATGTTCACCTGTTATTTTCTGCATTTTGTGACTGAATTTTACGGAAAATGAACCCATTAACCATCATCATTCTGTCTGTGATGGACTAAACACCGGTCTCCAATAGATGCTGGTCTCTAATAAACGCCGGGACAGCCAACATTTTTTTTTTTAAATAAATGCGCCGGCTACTATTGGAAGATAGACGGTAACTATTCCTACTCCTGCTCCTGATTAGTGAGAGTGGTTGCCATAGAAATGAGTTAGACCGACCAATCACTGCTTACTAACGTTGTCTAGTTCCAAAATGGCAAAGTCCGTACCGCGGAAAAATGGAAACTGAATTGACCTCCTTTGGTTGGAACTGGAGGTCAGGTATTTTCTAGGGGCGATGTCACCCTTCGCTTGATAATATATATAATGATAATATACTGTTTATGGGGCCACCATAGTTCTCAGCTGCTTAACTGAATGATAATAAAGGTGGACCATCATCTTCCTTCCATGGATTTACTCAAGTTTTTGTGTCAGCTGCAGTTACAGGATTTTCTTCTCTTTAGGGCCCAGCGGGAATCTGTCTGTTTCTGATCTTTTCTCCTTTTCCAGGTGGTAAAAACAAACCAGTTTTCTGTCACCAGGCATGAAAAAGTTGCTAACGGGTTGATAGGAGACCAGGGCCTGCCGGGCGTCTTTGTTTTGTATGAGCTGTCGCCCATGATGGTCAAATTCACAGAAAAGCACCGGTAGGTTACACCTCTGACTGATGTCTTCCCTTCTTGGTCTAACTGTAATTTTTTTAGACCAAAAATCAAGTTCATGGGGGTGGGGGGTGTCTGTGAAGGAAAAACTGAAACTTGTGTGTTTGCTCAGGTCGTTCACGCACTTCCTGACAGGAGTCTGCGCCATCATCGGGGGCGTGTTCACAGGTGAGTGCCGCTCTTGAATCTCAATCTTTATGGTGTGAATGTTGGTCCTTAAGAACTGCCTTCCCCCTCACAGTGGCCGGTTTGATTGACTCGCTGATCTACCACTCAGCGCGGGTCATCCAGAAGAAGATCGAGCTGGGAAAGGCGTCCTAACAGCACCCCCTGCTGGCAGCATAGACTAAGGCACTGGGGGGGTCTCAGGTTTCTCTTTTTGAGCTGCAAGAGCCGCCGAGTAGAACTGAAGGACGTCTGGCATGGAGCCGATTGTCCA
Organism: Adrianichthys oophorus; assembly: GCA_036245035.1. Classification (NCBI taxonomy): domain Eukaryota; kingdom Metazoa; phylum Chordata; class Actinopteri; order Beloniformes; family Adrianichthyidae; genus Adrianichthys; species Adrianichthys oophorus. The sequence continues at coordinate 1,286 of BSAI01003522.1, read as the reverse complement.
GCCAGCACCTCCGGTCTGACTTTGTCGTTTTCTCTTCACAATCACCACGGCAACCATCCAGCTACACATCCTACACATCGGGTCCATCCTCACTGTGACCCAAAACATGAGTCCAGAACTCTGAAGATCCAGGACCAGAAGGAGCATGGTGAAGCTCTCACCTGTGAAGAACTGACAGGTTTTTTACTTTGGGGGGGCTGTCTGGTCAGCACTGTTAGAACTGTTCTTTTCATTTCCTGCTCAGAGATGGAGAACCTCACCCCCTGGTCTCAGAGATCTTCCCCTGCTGGCTTCTATCTTTAGGGTGAATGATGCTGCAGTTTGGACATTCCCCCCCCAATTATTGTATGTTAATAGGAGTGATGTAAACAGGGGTTTGACTCCAGTGTTACAGCGCTGCATTACACTCCTCTGAAAGGGAGGGGGGTGTTTAAGCTCTCGATCAGAGGGGGGGGTGTTTGTGTGCAGCAACTGTATTTATATTTTGGTTCTTTTGAAACGGACTGTAAATAAAAGGTGTAAGAATCAGAGTGTAAGATCTGTGGTTTGTTGAACAGAAACGGGATCATGTGATCCACTCCGGTTCAGGCTCCATGAAGGTTTGTTGACTCCGCCCACAGAAGCTGGATTTCAATCCCACTCATTTGTCTTTCAGGGAAAGTTCACTCCCAGGTGTTTTCACAGGTGTGTGGGACAATGATGGTACTAGAAAAAACCATTTGGAATAGAGCTGCAGTCTGGTTCAGCGCCTTTGGATATGTTGGTCCTTGAACAGCTTAAGTGTTACCTTAAATTTACCTTGAAAAGCAAAAGTTCAAAACCCCTTCAATTATAAATCCATACCTGATCTTAAAGTTACATAAAACCAAACTTGATTGTCTAAAAACTGAAGAATGTTCAAGAGCCGCTTCACCAGAGAGCCTGATCCCCACTTATGAATGTGTTAATGTGTGTGCATGTGTGTGCATGTGTCTGAATGTGT
>BSAI01003521.1:1215-26396 GCA_036245035.1 Adrianichthys oophorus | reverse complement strand
AATACACTGTATACAATGCAGCATAAAGGTAGGGTTGGAAGGCTGGGCTCAGTTTCTCTGAACAACTCGGATCTTTAACTGCCAGACCTGTTCTAAAGTTGATGTCTGATAAACCATTGCTGCATCTTAATGAAATCAAGAACAGAAGCACATTTTTTAACATTGATTATCCATAAATGAGAAAAAAAGATGCCATTTGAACATACCACTGATTCATCAGAACAAAAACGAGAACCTAGTGAAAGAAGTAAGAGAGACACTATAAAATAAAATGATCAATATACAGGAGCGTGTAAGTCATCCAGCCTTTGGCCTGAATGTGTCACACAAACATTTCTGCAGCTTTGAAGTTCAGAAGAACTTCATTGAAAACCAGCTTCAACAAATCTAGAAGAGAAGTTTGAGTCCAAGATTGCATCGCCACAGTGCGACACATCCAGGAGGCTGTCAGCAATTATATAACAAACATGACATCAAATAGTGGTCATCTGAATAACTGTTTGTTTCGATTCATGGCGAGCTCCTCCTGGCTGTTTCTTCCTGCTCCTGTCAATCAGATTTCAAATAGATCTTCCTGATGATGTTTTTCAGAAACAGCAAAGACCAGAGCTCCACTTTCAGACAGAAACTCTCAGGCTTTAGATGTAATTTCTGCCTGTACGTCTGCATGCCTGCATGTTCATCATTCCACTAACTGTTTATGGCAGCTGCTTTCTCTGGCACAAATAAACTAAAGCTTTTAAATTGATTTGCTGCAGATAATGCAATCATCCAGGCTAGCTGAGACAGAGTGAAAGGAGCTCTGGGCGCTTCTGACCTCATGATTCAGCTCAGACTCTCAGTCCGAGTGTCTCTGCTCTGCTCTGTGTTCTGATGAAGGAGGACACGAATGAACTGTGTATTGTGTAAACAAGTTTAAATCATGGAGGTTTTTGTATGTTTGGTCCTCCACTGTAAAGGTGGTGTAGGTGTTTGTTCATTGTCTGACTCTGAGCATGTTCACAATGCAAAACTCAAGGTCATTTAGAAATGTGAAGATGTGACGCTGCTGTTATAAGCCAAAAATGCAGTTTAGTTACCAGTGCAATGAGAGAAGAAGCCAATGGACAAACAAAAAACCTGGAACATCTGTTATAGAGCAGAAGAAGTAAGTTAAGCCTTAGTCCCAACTGCCCAGGGCATGCAGGTGACCCTCACAAAATATTAAGGCCATGGACTGCACAATGACCCTGTAGAGAAAATATGTTCCCCCCCCTTTTTTTGTTGCCGGCGCCAGGTATTAGTGAACACTTATGTGGGGTTTTGGACCCTTACTGCTTTATTTTGTTGTTGGTGTTCACTTCCTGTTTTATTTTGTTGTTGGTGTTCACTTCCTGTTTTATTTTGTTGTTGGTGTTTCACTTCCTGTTTCAACAGGACTGCTCATTCAGGTCTCTTGTCACTCCCCTCCTAGTGTGTGTTCTCTCCCTCCCTAATGTGCACACCTGTTGACACTTACCTCATCCTCTCCCTCTGGTTATAAGTCCTAGTCTCCCTTGCACTGGTTGTCGGGTGGTTTTTGTAGCAACATGAGTTCATGTTCAGCTTTCTGTTTCGGACTTGAATAAAGCAGAAGACCTTGCCGTTACGAGTGCCGTTTGCATTTGTGTCCTCACGTCAACCCTGACAACTTAAACAACATGTCAGGGTGAAGTAGGTGAGATGCCGGCGTGTTGAACAGATTTTTCTTTTTTCTTCAGGCTATGTAAGGAGCCCATTAGTGCTGCTCATGTGACAAGTGCAGCCCATCTAAATGTGCCCTCTATAGTTTTGCCCATTTTCACCCACAGACAGACAGTGACCAATGCTTTGCTAGTGTCTAGTGGGATTTAAGTTCACGTTTCCACTGCGTCACCCATGGACCTGTCCAGGTCAACTCCTATGCTTGTGCATGTGACTATGATTTAACCATTGAAGCAGTGAGAGAGCAAGAAGCTGACCAACACAAGTCATCACACATCGGTTTTAAGACAAATGTTTTTAGTAAGTGAAACTGCAGGAAGGCATGATGGGGACAGAAACACATTCAACCCCCTGAAACATCTGTTATAAAACAGAAAAGATTTGCTGTAAGCAGATAAGAACATCTCTGGAACATCTGTTAGCAGAGACAGACAGATGCAAAACACTGGTGTGTTGTTAGAAGACAACAGACACACAAGTTAGTGACTCCAACAATGCTGCGTGTATGCACATTCATGGGTAAGAAAGAGGCTAGACAGAGGAAAGGTCTACTCTAAGGAGAGAGTGGAAAAATGCCCCTTTGGGTAATCCGAGTTCTTGTGACTTCAGTGTTTCTTTTATTTTCGGCAGCATTACCCCTCTCTGTGGCGCTCCGTTCATCCCTGAATTTAGGGTGTTGGCAGTGATTTAAATTGGGTCCATAGATATTCCTAAAGTAATCCCCAGCAGTCTAAGCTTTTTGAAGCAAAAGAGGAGGCATGGCCCAATGCCATCCTTAACCACAAGTTTGATCAAAAAGGAGGGTTTTAATTCCAGCAGTAAAGACAGAGACGGTGTCTGTCTTCAGAACCAAGACAGATAATTGATTCCACAAAAACAGAGCCTGAGAGCTGAAGGCTACTTTAGGAAACAACTAGAAAACCTGTAGACTGAAATAAATTGTTCTGTTTGAAAAATCTGGAACAATTAGCTCTTTGAGTTAAGATGGAGCTTTTTTTGTTGAAAGTTTTGTGTTAGGGAGAAACTAACAAAACTTGCAGCCTTTAAAGAGAAGCTAAAATTGGTGAAATCTGATCTTCTACTCATTTTCATTCAATCTCTGGCTTTAGGTAACAAAGTCAACACCCCGCTTCATTTTGAGACAGGATGTTCCTGATTTAGAAACATAAAACTTAGAACTTTAGAAACTTAGTTTTGGTTAAAAGTCAAGTCTTTCTTCAAAAATGTCTCCAAGGTTTCTCACATTGGGACTGGAGTCCAGATGGATGCCTTCCAGAGGGCATATAGGTGAGTCCCTGAACCACTCCAGTCTAAAAAGTAAACCATCTATCTATTCATCTAACTGCTCATTCAGGTCGCAGGGGTAGCAGTCTAAGCATTGATACCTAGACTTCCACCACTCAACAACGTCCCCAGTCAACAGCTCTCCACCTGACCTGAAAACAGTGCCTGCAGAAAACGGCGTCACCCTTCTGAGGCAGCAGATGGTTTCTTTAGGTCCAGCCCATAGTCCTTTTCCACGACCTCAACCAACTCTTCCCAAAACCACGTCTTGGGCTCCGCAACAGCCCGGGCTGCAGCTTGCTTAGACTGCCTGTCAGCTGCCTCTGGAGTCCCAAATCCAGCCAGGCTCAATAGGACTCCTTCAGTTTGACTTACTTCTGTTGTGCCACCACCGGGATCGGGTGATGACAGGCACCAGAGACCTTACGACTGCAGCTCAAACAGCTGCAGAGACGATGGAGGTGGAGAACATGGTCCATTCAGACTCAATGTTACCAGCCTCCCTCGGTACCTGTTTGAAGTTCTCCCGGATGTGGGAGTTAAAGACTTCCCTGATGGAGGGCTCAGCCAGACGTTCCCAGCAGACCCTCGCACTACGTTTGGGTCTGCCAAGTCTTTCCGGTGTCCTTCCCCACCAGCGAATCCAACTCACCACCAGGTAGTGATCAGTGGACAGCTCTGCCCCTCTCTGTACCTGAGTGTCCAAGATGCCGAAGGTCGCCTAAAACGACTGCAAAGATCATCATCATTCTCCTGCCGAGGGCGTCCTAATACCACATGTATTGATGAACACCTTTGTGTTCAAATGTGGTGTTCGTTATGGACAAACTATGAAGTCTAATAATAAAACACCACACAGGTTCAGATCAGGGAGGCCATTCCATCTAATCATTCCTCTCCAGGTGCCACTGTCATTGCCCTATCCTTTGCCCGAAGGTGAAGGGACACTCGCCTCTCGTCTACCGGGGTGAACTGCAACATTTGGGCCTCATGAGTAAGCCCACCGTTTAGGAAAAAAAGAAATAGAAATCCTACAACTCTGAAAATCTGTAAAGCATGCTTGAAGTCTTGTAACCTGGGAGACACGTCCTGGTTTAATACAAGTGGGTTACTCTGTTTCTATCTTTAAACATCTATGAGCATTCTTGATTCTGAAAGTTTTACCTGCCTTCTTAAACACAAACAAGTCTTCATCTGTGGATTAAGGTTTTTTCAGCCTTCGGGCACAGATGATTACGTAAAAGATTCAAAGGCAAGACAGATTTTAGTTTGTGTTTCTTTGTTGGTTGTCTTTGGGATTGTTTTCAGATAAAGCAAACTGTCAAAATTAGATATTAAAATGATTTACTACAATTTCCCAGTTATTCAACACATTTACTCTCTTAAACAGCCAAACCAACAGGTGAATCCCCTTCTTAAGTCAGTTGGTTCAAACCTTCTGGAGCATGGAGAAAACATGGAAACTGCTCCCATTCAGCAGCTCCTGCATGTTCCTGAAGTGCTGCCTGCATCTTTCTGCATCCTTCCTGGCCAGACGGCGTTTAGTCAGCCAGTAATTGTGCATGTTCTTCCACTTCAAAAGAGAAATGAGCCTGAAACTTGCATCACAGAGGCGCTTCCACAATGAGAGACAGATTAAGAAAAAAAAATCCAGAAAATATAATTGTCTGGCTTTTTAAGAATCTGTTTGAAAATGTTTGAGGTAAATAATAATGTGATCATTAGCAAAAGTTCATCTTAACGTTGAGATGGAGGTCAAAGGTTTTCTGTAAGACCTCACAAGGTTTTCAAACAGTGTTGCTGGTATCTTGGTCCATTCCTCCATGTGGATCTTCTCTAGAGCAGTGGTGTCTAAGGGACTGTCTCTGGTTAACAACTCTCAACTCCTTCCAAAGACTTTCTATGGGTTGAGATCTGGAGACTGGCTAGGCCACTCTACCGCCATGCTTCACACTGGCTATGGTGTTCTATGAATGCAACTCAGCCTTTTTCTCTTCCAAACACAACAACTTGAGATTTTGCCCAAAAGTTCTGGTTTCATTTGACCATAGGACATTCTCCACATCCTCTTCTGGATCATTCAAATGGTCTCTAACAAACTTTAGAAAAGTCTGGGCATGCACTGGCTTTAGCAGGAGGACACGTCTGGCCAGCTCTGCAGGATTTGAGTCCCTGGTGGTGTAGGGTGTTACTGATGGTGGCCTTTTGCTCTCTGGAGGTAATTCGTTAAGTCCCCCCATGTGGTTTTAGGATTTTTGCTCACTGCTATTGTGTTCATTTTTACTCCACCAGGTGAGATCTTGCGTGAAGCCCTGGTTGGTGGGAGATTATCGGTGATCTTGTATTTTTTCCATTTTCTTATGATGACTCCCACAGTTGATTTCTTCACACTGAGCTGCTTACTTTTTTGCAGTCTAGTGCAGTCTACTATTTTGTTTGTGGTGTCTTGGCCAAAGTAGAGTTTGGAGTGTGCCTGTTTCAGGTGTGGACTGGTGTCTTTTAAACAGGTAACCAGTTCAAACTGGTGTCATTAACACAGGTAACAAGTGGAGGAGAAGTTACATGTCTGTGAGAACATGAAATCTTGCTTGGTTTTAGGTGACCAAATACCTATTGAAGTGTACTTATAATGAAAATCACATGCTTCTCTCATGTTTTTAAGTGAGAGAACTTGCACAACTGGTGGCTGACTACATACTGTTCTCCCCCACTGTAGAAATATGAAGTCCACTTCTCATAAAGCAAAATCCCCAAAATAGGGCAAAGTGAAGTTGCCTGGCAACAAGGATGAAGCTTTCATGGCAAGTTGGAAGCAAAAAACTAGCACCATAAATGAGACGAAGGCAGGTGCACTATGCTGCTGGAAGCTAAAAAATACAGACCCTTCCCAACACATTAGAATATCATAGAAGAATGCATTTACATAATTCTATTCAAAAACCTCTAACTCTCATAAAATATAGATTCAGGACCAACTGTTTAATTGATTTCAAGTATTTGTTTATTTTTACATAAACTCTTCATAAAACCCGTAAGAACAGCATTTTTGAAAATTACAGAACTGTGGAGAAAACGCCACTTTATTCTCAGTTTTTGCAAAAAGATAAAGACAGAGACTATGATCAAACCAAATCAATCAAAATATAGTATTTGCTTAAGCTATATTCCCATCTTCAATTCTTCTGTTCATTCTGGCAGACTGTTGCAGTGGTTTTGGATTGAAGAAAGCAGAGTTTACCAACATCAGGGCAGGACACTGGCCCCCTAATCATGGCTGACTGTGGAGATTTCACTCTGACCTCCAGCAGCTTGGGTTCTACTCCTCACCAGTCTTCCTCCAAATCCTTGGACCTTGATTCCCAAATCAGAAAACAGGACCGTGAACCACTGGCCAACAGTCCAGTCCTTCCTCTCTTTGGTCCAGCTGAGACGTTTCCTCTGTTGGTCCAGGCTCAGAAGCGTCTTGACCTGAGGAACTGACGGCTGGAGTCCATCTCCTGACTGTGTCTGAATGTGGTGGATTTTGAAGCTGTTCCTCCACCTCATTCTCTTTCTGGACGTCTGCTGGTTCTTGAATCTTGTCCTTTAGCTGGTTCATCTTCTCTGCCACCTTTTTCACTTCCATAAGACTTTCTGTTGATTTGCTTGAACACGGCGCTCTGTGAACAGCCAGCTTCTTTAGCTAGGAACTTTAGTGTTTTACAGAGACTATGGAGGGGTCAATGATGCTCTTCTGGATATTCAATTCAGTTCAATTCAATTTTCTTGATATAGCCCAATATCACAATACATTTGTCTCAGTGGACTTCACACTGGAATAAAGTCGGTCACAAAATATAAATATTAGTTGGTTGCTAAACTGTGTGGAATTTGCATGTTCTCCCCGTGCATGCGTGGGTTTTCTCCGGGTACTCCGGCTTCCTCCCACAGTCCAAAAACATGATTCATAGGTTAATTGGTTACTCTAAATTGTCCCTAGGTGTGGATGTGAGTGTGTATGGGTGTGTGATTGTGGCCCCTGTGACAGACTGGCGACCAGTCCAGGGGTGTCCTCTTCCTTCACCCATGAGTGGCCGGGTTAGGCTCCAGCAGCCCCGTGACCCCGAAAGGGAAAAAATGGTATAGAAGATGAATGAATGGTTGCTGAACTAAACTAAACAGATTAAGCTAAACTGACATTCCTGCCCTATAAACCCTCCTTTTCGGTGAGGAAAAACTCTGAGGATCCTCTCCCGGGACGAACAGGCGATGTGCTAGAATTAGCTTATCTAACTCCACAAATACATGTTGAAATAGTGTAGCAGTAATAGTCTTCCCCATATTCTTTCTTTTCTTGTAGTTTAAATGGCGGGAGGCGCCAACATTGAGGTGCATTTCTTCCCCATTTTGAACCAAACTGAGACAATTTAACTGAACTGAACCATTTTTATGACACATAGAGAAGTGTGCAGGTGCTTAGAGTTTTGTAGATTATTATTTGGTGGACTTCAGTTTAAAACATTCATGTCCTGAAAAATATGAGCAGATTTCACTACAGTTTTCTATTTTTTATTTGTTGTATTTGTGGACTTTATGAACTGAAACTCCAATTTATGTAAAAAATAAAATGGAAATGAATACACTTTTCCATAGTATTCTAATTTTTTTGAATGAGTCTGTAAAACCTGAGCAAAGAGCAGTAGGGTCAGAATTTGGCATCAACAACATCAACGTATGGATCCATCCTGCCTTGTTTCAACAGTTCAGGCTGGTGGTGGTGGTGTCATGGTGTGGGGGATATTTTCTTGGCACAGTTTGGGCCTCTTAACACCAATGCATTATGGTTCCAACACCGCAGCTTACCTGAGTATTGCTGCTGACCGTGTCCATCCCTTTATGACCACAGTATCTTCTGATGCTACTTCCAGCAGGATAAGTCTCCATGTCATAAAGCTGGAATCATCTCAGACTGGTTTCTTGACCAAGACCATGAGTTCACTGGACTCTAATGACCTCCACAGTCACCAGATCTCAACCCAATAGATCACCTTTGGGATGTGGAGGAACGGGAGATTTGAATCATGAATGTGAAGCCGACAAATCTGCAGCAACTGTGTGATTCTGTCATGACAGTATGGACCAAACTCTCTGAGGAATGTTTCCAGTATGTAGTTGAATCTCTGCCACCAAGGATGAAGGCGGTTCTGAAGGTAAGAAAGGGTCCAACCCGATACTAGCAAAGTGGACCTGATAGAGTGGATGGTAAAATGTGCAGTTGGCACTGAAGTAGAGATGTTTTGGTTTTCTTGACAATTTTTTGTGTTAAAAGGGTTGAGGTTGCTCATCATGAATTGATAGTGGACTGACTTTGATGTGTTGTCCTTAACAGGGATTTCCGGTTAGGTCCAATTGAAAGTTTGTGTGCAGAAAGGTTTGGGTTGTTGAATGTGTTACAACAGTTTTGCTGGCAGCAGATCTGGGTTCCTTCAATTAAGAGACTAATTCAAAATTGCCACTTAGAGCTGAGTGAGGGACGTACTGTATCGATATGTTTCATTTAGCTGTAAAGTTTCTCAGTGTATTGTCAGTGTGACAAACCCTTGTGATGACCTGAGGACATTATATGGCTTCAGTTACATTCGTTTTCACACTCTGCAGAGCTTGGGTGATGTGCAGGCAGGACTTTTTCTGTCTTCCGTGTTCTCATCAATCACCACAGTAATGGGCAGTTGCTCTGATGCTGTTCTGTTTTCTCTGTATGACTCCCCCTCCTATTTTCACCTCCCACTCATTTGCTCCACCGCCAGTATCTCCCTCAGGCTTGCTCTCTCCACCCCTTCCAACAACAGTCACGCTGCTGCACACCATGATCCGACTATTTTAGGCTGATCCATCCAAAGGCTGCTCATTGTTTTCTACTCACACAACAAAAACAGCAAACTATAATTACTCGGTGCACCCTCCAGTCTGTGAAGCTTAAAATAGATTTGTGTGAAGCTGCTCAGAAGATAATGAGAAAGTGATGCATTCTCTTAAAGTTAATGAATGACTACTCCAAGAAGACGCCAGTCACTTTGTTTACTCAGAAATCAAGACATTTCCTAAAGTTTGCTTATGTTTGATTTTCCTTCTCAGAGCTAGAAGTGTTATATTTAGAGGAATTTTACCATCTGCCCTCTCACAGCCAGAGAAAGATCACAGCAGGATTTTGAGTGTTTGGTGTATTTTAGTCCTCTCTTTTGAAAGCACAATGTTCTCTGTCAGGAGGCCAAGTCCTCTCCCCTTCACCTTTCCCTCCACTGGGGTTTTGGCGAGGTGAGCTGACGTTCTTCTTGACCATCTGCCACATTCTGATCATCCTGAGACCAGAACAAGCTGCTGGATGAGCAGTGTGGGAGAACAAGTGGGTGGAGAATACACAAATATATCTGCTCATAATTATAGCCCAACACAATGAATTCTGCTCCTAACAGTAATTCAGCTGTCAGCGCTATTTAAAGAATAGTTAGGAATAGTCTCTGGCTCTAGTGAAAGCTCAAAGGAGTCGGTTGTTGTGTTTGTCTCCATGTTTGCAAAGAAATCCGGGAGTCTGATTAACACTATAGCAGAAGCTCTGGGTAATGTGTTACTTTATGGAAGCCTTGCCAAAGTTAAACGGGGGTTGACCCATACGGAGGATGCACAGTTTTGAGATGTCCATAGAGGAAGAGGAGGGGCTGCATCTTCTGCAGGTTTGTCTTGCAGTTCCCTAAAGGGTAACACAGCCACATCAAATAGAATGTGCCATTGATTATGCATGTGGTAAGTGTATCGTGAAGTATATATGAGGATATTGGAAGTTACATGCACTTTTGATATGCAGGTGATGCTGTTGTACAAGACCTTTACGCTAAACTAGTCGTTCATAAAACATTTGTCACAACTAGCCTTACGACTACATGTGGGGAAAAAATGAGCAAACCTGGACAACGTAGGCATGGAGCATACACTTATCACTTAGACAGCCAGGGCTCTAGACTACATTCTTACCTGGTAACACCGGTGCGCCTAACTTTTTTTCTTTTCTCAACCACACTGCATTTAACTCAGGAGTTTTACATGGTCACTTTATTTTTTAATTGCTGTCAATATCGGCACTAAGACTTGAAAATGATCAATTTACAAACTGGGAAACATAAAGCCCTTTATTTGAAGCACAATTCTACAATAATGATAAATTACATAAAATGTTGGTGTTTAAAGACGCACTCCAATGAAAATGTTGTTTTTGGTATTTTTAACATGTTCTTGTAGTATTTTTCTCATGATAGAGGACCTATAGGAAAGAGTTTAAGACTAAAACTGCATTTCTGAGTTTTTCTTTATTCAAATGGGAGCAAATAAAAACATGCCATTTAAAAAAGCTCACATTTGTGACAGCAAGTGAAATGGGTGAGCCGAAGTCTTCCTGCTTTGCCTCATTCTGATGCATCCACTGGCAGACAAATCCTAGACCAAAAAAAAGGAAACAATGGCCGAATTGAGGTGTGATGTCACCCATGGAAAATCATTTATCTCAGGCTCTCGTGAAATGAAGCCAAATCCGTCGCCATTGCTTCCTGATATGTGTCATTTTGAAACCAGACGACAGCGATTGGTCTGAGTCACGTCACGTTTATAGGGGAACTACCGTCGCCATTCTTGACTGAGCTTGTTTGAAATCCACACCCCTTCCACTGACAGTGGCTCAGGAAAATCTGTCAATCAAAAGTTTGAGGACGGGCCAGTGGGCACCACATGCTTTACTGAGGCTTCTGATTGGCCAGTTTATAAGTTGTGATGAAGAAAAAATATCTTTAAAAAAATTAGCATTAGAAAGAATACGTTAAGAAGAAGGTATCAGAGGAAAACAGATTTTTCTGACAAATAAAATGCTTTTTTGATGATTACAGAACATACCCAGTATCACTTCACAGGTTCTGAATGAAATTATTCATTGATAGCAGCAGCTTTGCTTGAGTTAATGTTTTTGGTTTAGGGCACTTCATGTCAAATAACTATCTGTCATCATCCAATCAACAATGCCTGCCATTTCCAGTTTGTTTTTGCTTCGTTTTAGAAAATTTCATTTTTATTTCTAGAAAAATCATTTGTTTTTTGAAATATTTCAGTTTTATTTTTTATAATTAATTAATTGATTTTTTTTGTTATTGTTTTGGTTTGCAGAATATTTGATTTGATTTCTAAAATGTTATGTTGTTATTTTTAAGAATTATTTGTTCTGTTTTCTTAATTATCGTTATGATGTTTTTGAGTGATTTGTTGATGTGGTTTGAACTTCAGGGCCACCATAGTTCATCTTTTAACACCAATATTGTCACAGTGACACCTAAATAACAGACTTTTGACATAACATAAATCTCCAGCCGTTCAAACGTGGAACGGCGTATTCTGATGTGGAAAAAAAGCAGCTTTTCTTTCTGGTTTTGCATCGATATACAGACTCTGCTGGAGTGACGTAAATTGCGTTAACGGTTGAAAAGTTACGGTAGACGAAAGAATGTAAGAACTGGAGCTAAAGCTCTGATTAAAGAGTTTAACAACGTTTTTTCACCCGCTCCAACTGCTGCCAGTACAGGGCACGTGCGCACACTCCCAAACTGAATGACTCAGATGGACATTCTCACGAACAAAAACAATCATTCTTATTTGAGGAATGTTACACCTGCACACACACAGAAACGAGACTTTCAAAGTCACTGAAATTAGTTTTTTTTCTCTCAGAAGGGCTGGGCGCACCGGTGCGACCATGGATTTTTTTTTTAGGCACACCATTGAAAAACCCAGTCGCATTTGCGACCAAATTGGTTGTACTCTAGAACCCTGACAGCACTAACAGGATCCTTGCAGAGTCTGCAGGATTTTAGTCAAAATAGAAAGTACAACATGTTGGTGTTGTGTGCAGCATGTCTTTTATCCATGTCTTAGCATGGATAAAAACATTTTCACCATTTTCAGCAGGCTATGATCTTGATATTTCTTGCAGGTTAAAGGTGCCTATGTGGCACCATTTTTTGACCATTTTTTGGTTGCCTGTTTTGGAGGCTTTTTTTTTTTTTTTTTTTTGCCTGCAATGTTGCATGCCTTTTTTAATCTAGTGCATTGTGTTCTGCGTCCTGATTGGCTGTAGACATTTGCAGTCAGTCTCCTCTGTGCCAAGTCTCCTGTACAGAATGTATTCAGTTTGCCACATTTGGGCTACACAAATCTTCATCGAGATCAGATCTTTGTTGTCCTTTTATCATCCTGGACTTTTTTTTCCGTGATCTACTATGATCTTCTATTTTTATCTCTATATACTTGTACAGTTTACACAAGAGAGAAAAGTGTGAAAATGTTGGTGTCTGTGTGAGGAAAGTGTGCAGTGAGGGGTTTTGCAGGCTGAAAACAGAGAATTATTGAAAAAAATAAAGCTAACTAGTTCATGCACTTCACCTATCGCAGTCACTTTTAAAAAACAACTCCTGCAATAAACACGGGACCTTTTTAGGCCACAAAGGAGAAATACGTCACCATTTTGTACTAGTCTGATCGTTGGAAAGGCAAAAGTTTTAGATTTAAAGATATTGAAAATGTTCTCATCTGTGTTTTTGCAGTGTTTCTAAGTCATTCTTGTTCTCTGTGCTGCTGAAAGACAGCTTTGCTGGAGAATGCTGCTGCTCCTTAATCTGACAAATGTCCAATATGGTGTGGCGGTCATGCAGCAAGCATGGTGACATAGCAGAACAGCCTTTCATACTCAAGTCACTATTAATGTCAATTGTGTATTTGAATGGCTCAACATGAAGGTTACTTTGAAGTTGCACTTGCTGCTTCATTCTACAAGATGCCAAATGAAGTGGTTTGAACCAGAGATCACTGCATCCAGTGCATCCACTGCATTGTTTTTCCATCTGGTCTGAAACTGGAATGCGTCAGGGAGAGTCCTGAGCAGACTTGTTCAATAGAATCTCCATCTCTCTCCTAATTCGGATGTTTTTAAGCAGTGAAAGGAATCAAACAAGCCCTTATTGACTGTACTAGGAAGTTCTAGATGGAAACTGGATACATAAAATACTGAAATGCAGAATAGTCATTTCGGAGCTCAATATTACATTTTGATTTTCTTGATAATTCTGGTCCTTCAGCAGCTTCAGATGGATTCCTTGTTGGTGGGACTGTCTCTCTAAAACCATATCAAGATGCTGACTGTGGTTTTTATGTGTTTATCTTCCTTCAGCATAAATAGCAGCACAGCAGTAACGCTTCTCTCTGCCTCCTGCTTGTAAAACCAGTGCCAACCCATCCCAGAATGCACTGGGGCTGTATTATGTAAGAGGCTGTAGTGTTCTATTCTTAGCTGTACCTTGTAGAGAAAGTAACAGTGCCGGCTGACAAAGAGCAGAGATCTAATGGGGCCGGAACCAGCCTGGCTTACCCATCCTTCTCTGGCGCAGGGACTCGGCCAGGATGCCCATGTGTGGTGCATGGTGAAAGGCGAGACGTATGCAGGCATGCAAGGGAGGGGACTTTGTTTCACAGCACAACAGAAGAAGAATGTAAAAATAGAGCTGCTTTAAATCTGAAGATAGAACGTCACACTCCGCGCTCTGCCAATCATCAACACATGAACAGGTCTGCAACCATCAATGCGTCTGCTGTCCTTCCACAGCCCCAGTCTGTCTCCAACGGTCTAGTGTGGGGTCTTCAGTGATGTCCGGCCCGATGAAGCTGTGCAGAGCCTGAGCCCTGTCTGTGCACAGAGCTCAGCATGCAGATGACCTAATGAAACTGAGCTGACGGCCTCAGCCCTTTTCTGGGAACAGGGAGGTCTGCAGCCATCTGGGGGAGAAACATTTGCTCTGAGATCGAGGTGCAGCTCCGAGTTTGTCTTAGTGGGTCGCAGATTTACCTCTGACTGCTTCAACGGGGGGGGTATCAGAACAAGCAAAGAGATCATCTATGAGGTTTTTAAATGTGTGGTTTTTTAAATAGTCTAACTTTAAACAGATTTAGACTTTTCTTCTCTCAACTGGGAGGTCGGACACAAAACATCCCAAATCAGTTTTGCTGCCTGGACGTTTGCCCTCATTCAAAAACGGCACCAATCTTGGATGAGTGAGACAGAAAGCAGGTGAAAAGCAGACCAATCTGCAGCAATCAGCTCTGCAAGCCACACCCACAAGCCAGAGCTGACCTCAGGGGTTTTCTTTCTGGTTTGAGCTTTAAAAGGATGAAAAACGAACAGCTTAGTGTCCAACATTCAAAGGCTTCCTGTTTCCAGAGGCTGGAGCTTTCTTACAGGCTGTGAGTGACGGTAAAATGTTTGCTGATTCCTCCGAATCGTCACCTTAAATATTAAAGAGCAGCAGTGACTCAGCAAGTGCAAACCCACCCACAGAGACCCCCTCCTCCTCCTCACAAACATACAATACCTTTAGCAGACAGAAACAGACAAAAATTCAAACAATCTACCAGTCAGTTCATTCCTACATCTGCAGCCAGTGCATTTCTTTTGTTTTGTTTGTTTGGAAGCTTTTAGGCTAAGAAAGTGAGTGAATGAGTCTTCTTTTTTGGTGTTTTACAAACTGAAACATGGTTGAAGTCAAGACCATCTTGGATGAGTGCTCTTCAGTTTTCCAGAACTTTTCTGGAGAGATTATACTTCTTGCAAAATATCCAAAAAAATGACTTTCTGTTTTCTGAGACTTCCTTTTTGCAGTCTTCACAACATATAAGTCGAACTTCATCCAAAAAACTGCCACTTTTCAAAAATGGAACTGCTCCAAAAATGTTTGTTTTGCCTTGTCATTCCTTTCAACCTCGCCCAAGTCCTGCAGGGCGCGATCCATTCGAAGGAAACCCTTTGACTTTCAAAGACACGCCACAGCTTCCTGGCTTTTTTCTGGATCGAAGCCAGCAGGCGGAGCGAGCTACGACTAGGTTAAGAAACGTTTACATGGAAGCAAAGTCGCCCTGCGACAGATTGGTGACCTGTCCAGGGTGTATCCTGCAGCAGCCCTGTGACCCCAAAGGGAACAAACGGGTTTAGAAAACAGCTGGATGGATGGAAGCAAAGACTCTGAAGGTGCTGTTCCCGTCACAACAGGCAGGTCTGGTCTGTTCTGCCGCTCCAAAACCTCCAGGATCTGCAGGGAAGATTTCTGTTTGACCCGAACCCTTTTGGCCTTTCTCGTCCTTCGCGGCCTGAGGAAGATTTGATGGGTGAATGGATGTAACCTTTAACCTTTGAATAGACATTCATGCTAAAACTGTGGTTTGATGCAAACTTGGCTCTTTGTCAAAGACAACTGGAGATCCTCCACCTGCATGAAGGGGACTCTAGGAGATGAACTTTCACCATCGACCTGCAGAGCAGTTCGCTCTGACTCAGTTCACTCGATTGGGACATGATTTAACTCCATAAGAAGATAAGAACTGAAGAAAGGATCAGGTTGCATTAGTTAGGTACATCAAACAGCAGCTGACCACAGTCCAGGTGGCTCCTCCTTCTTTTAGTTTCTCCACTAAAAGCTATAACCACCAAAAGGATCTTTGAAAAAGCTATTTTTAGATGCGACGTTGGTGTATGTCCTACCTGTGGGACATTTGCTGAACTCATCCTTTTAGAGACGAAACTTTGGGATTCTCCATTGAGCAGCAAAGTTGCTTTAAAATATAAGAAAAGATGCAAATGAAAAATGAAAAACATTCATGTAGAAGAGGGAGAAACCAAACAAACCTGAAGCAGTGCAGGGCAGAGGCTTTTAATGTTTGTTTAAAGAACACTCAAACGTGGTAAGTTACCAAGAAGAATAGAAGTGGTCAGCTTTCTGCAGCCACCCTCAGAAAACTCTGCAGAAAAATACGTTCCCAACTGCAACTGTTCAGGAAGAGACGATTTTCATGAACCGTCTGTGTCCCTCTCAGACTTCAGTGACCAGCTGCTGGAGGTGGTTGGCCTAGAAGGAGCCATCGAGATGGGGCAGATCTACACCGGCCTGAAGAGCGCCGGCCGAAGACTGGCTCAGTGTACCAGCGTCACCATCAGGTCAGCTGATCCCCCACATCCACGCGACCCGTCACTCATTCTCTCACAAGTCTTTGCCCTCTCTTTATTTCTGTCTTGTATCATTTTAACAAACTGGAAGCAGCAGAGACAGCCATTTCTGAACACGCAAGATGAAAAATGTATTACTTGCAAGTGTTTTTGTGCGTCAGAGCACCTCTAAACAACACGGTGTCTGCAGCGATGAATTATAAATCTGAGCAGCATTCTTCAGGACTGGCAGACCAACTCACACAGCTATGACTCTTTAACTCTTTAGCATTGTATTCCAGATTCTAGAAGGACTGGGATCTGCAAAGAGGTCCTGTGGGATCTCTTCATCGTGATCTTTATTTTCATTATATAATGGACTGGACTTATTTTTCTATGAAGGTTTGAACTTTGAGAGTTTAAACAAGAAAGAGTAGTGTGAAAACGTTCAATTTATCAGCAAGAATGCTGATAAATTGCCTCCCCACCCCCCAATCTTGTTTGGCTTGCTTTCACACATGGTGTTTTCAAGGGTGAACCAGAAACTGCGGTTGAAAAATCCTGCAGTTCCAACAGCTGATTGTTAGAGTCCCCCTCTCTCCAAAACAAGCTCAAAAAAAGCCTGAAGAAGATCATAGGCTAGTCATGTTGGTCCTCTGACCTTCATCTCCCTGCAGCTCCTCACGGCATCACCTGTACCCAGCAGGCACTGCCAAATTTCTTCATGGTTCCTGCTTCTTCAGATTCCCTCTGTGAATCTTCTTGTTCCTCCAAACACATGACGCTTCCAGCATCTCCTGATTCTCCTCCTCTCTCTGTGGAAAATCCATCTGCATTCCCACTGAAGTGAACCGCACCAGAGTTCATTTGGAAGGAAATAGATTTTTTTTAAAACTCTTAAACTTTAACATTCACGTTGGTTAAAAGCTGACTTGTCTTTAATGTCAGTAAGAAGATGGACTAAATGACAACACAAACGTGTTTGGAGGGTCTGCAGTGACCTGGAAACTCTTCTCGTCTTCTCAGAGACATAGAAGGGTCTTCCTTTAGAATACTGTTGTCTTAGGAGTCAGAGCGCCTGTGGATTATGTGACTTTGGTTCTTTAGTTTGTGAGACCTTGGCTCATTTTTGAAAAGTCTGTCCAGAATGTTCTGATCTGAAAAAATGCTGACAGAAACAACAAATAAAAAGACAGTGGTCAAATCAGCGGATGAAGCCTGACGAGGGTTCAGGCTTCTCAGGAGACGGCAGTCTTTCAGAGGCTCTTCATCGCAGAAGGATGTCCTGCTCTGATAACATCTATAGCTCCTTCCTACAGCATGGAATCGGAAATGAGAACACTCTGGACTCAGGATGCAAGAAGACAGAACCAGATAATGTTGAGCCTGAGGGTCTCACTGAGAAATCGAGGCCTATGAATACTGTTCAGTGATGTAGCGTTGGTGAAACAGTGATCTAAGGAGCCGGCACACACCACGCTTTATGCTGCCAAAAATAAAAAGTGACTGTTTAATTTAACAAGCATTTGACCTCTGAGGCTTTGTGTGTGTGTGTGTGTGTGTAGTATATGTGTGTGTTTGTAGATAATTGTCATAAATGAGTTTTTTCATCTTTGGATGTTTTTTTTGCTGCTAGCGTTATTTTAGTTTTCCCCTCATTCCATTTCTGCTGAGCAGATGGATGGATGGATGATGGATGGATGGATGGATGACAGATGTGAGGGTTGAGGCTCACGCCTTGACTGTATATGAGAACTGGACCGAGTGACCCGTCCCCTCTGGTGTTCCAATCAGGAAGTACCTCCAGGAAGCCAAAATCCCACAGACTTCTATAGAGAAAGAAACAGTTATTACATCATCATCATCATCAACAGTTATTCAGTTGGTCAGAATAATCATTCTTACTCTGATACATTTTATTACATCTTCTTGCTAATCCTATTTTTTTTCACAGTTTTTTTTTCTTATATAGTTATATACTGACCAATCAGTAAATGCATGCTCACTGGCCCCCACCTTAAATGTTTGACAGATTCTCCTGAGCTGCTTTCAGTGGAAGGCGTGTGGACTTTGAACAAGCTTGCTCATGAATAGTGACAGTAGTTACCATAGAAACGTTAATTTAAACCGAGTCTGGCCAATCATTGTTGTCTGGCTCCAAATGCCATGTCGTGGAAAAGTGGCGTCTGAATTGGCTTCATTTCGCTGGAGCTGGTGGTAAGGTATTTTCTAAGGGTGATGTAACAGCCACTCTGTTCAGTTCTCTATATACAGTCAATGGGGTCATGCATTTAGTCACACAAGAAAAACATAACAACAGACGTGTCTAACTTGGTTTTCAAAAAACCTAATTAGATTTTTTTTTAATCGTTCATTACACCTCCTTTCAGATTCGGTGAATCTCTGCAGTTTCATTTTATTGTTGATGTGACAGTTGACAGTCAAAGTCACCGTCAGACACATCACAGAAAACGCAAACAAAACGGCCCAGATCAAAGCAGACGCAGTGATAACACAGGTTCCTGTGGGCCATCAGCAGCACCTGGAACGTGGATCATGTCTGAACCAAAGATTGAGGATCAGAAATTCTGCTTCAGTTCTGTTCAGGTTGTCTGCTGATCTCTGAGAACAGTTACTGAGAAGCTTTTGTGTTGATGTCACAAGCTCAGAAACACAATGTAGATTTGTTTGTTGCTGTTGCAGAACTCATTAAAGTGTGAACGCTCACTGAGGCAAAGAGGTGACCCAAACTTCAGCTCCAGTTTTCCCAGAATTTTCCACTTTCAGCAGAAGTTTGTGCTGGAGTCCTGCAGCAAAGTCCTGTAACTGTAATAGTAACTCTACAGTTGGGCCCAGAAATATTAGAACAAGCATAAGTCTTGTTATTTTATTTCATAAAAACATTCAGATTACAACTCTGGATTGAATATGGGATTAAACGGTGTGGTAAGTGCTTAGCACTGTCACCTCACAGGAAGAAGGTCCTGGTTCAAATCTCAGCTGGGTCCTTTCTGTGGGGAGTTTTCAAGAGTCCTCGTTCATGTGTGGGTTTTCTCCGTTTTCCTCTCACAGGCCAGAAACAAGCTTGTTTGTGTCACTGTCCAAATATGTCTAAGCCGTAGCTCTGTGTGTGAGAGTGTGTGTGTTTGTTCGTTTGTGCATGAGTGTGTGTGCATACATGTATCACTGGGATTTTATGTGTGTATGTGTGATCCTGTGCATGTTCTGTCACTTCAAATAAAACAAACATATTTGTCTAGTTTTTTGTTAATCGTGTGTTTGTGCACAGGTGTGCGTTAATGTTCATGTGTGTGGGTTTAAAGGGGGGGGGGGCTTGTCAGAGAGCTGGTCTTGGGGGAACAAAGGCAGTAGTGTCTGTCTCTGTTTGCTTGGCCTCTTGAGCTTCAGACGTGTGTGCTATAGAACCTCCGCTCCTATAGCTGTCAATAAAAAACCTTTTCATAAACACAAAGTTGTATTCATAAATACAAATTTGTGCACAACAGAAAATATGAATGCAACTTCAACTTTAGCTAACTCTGAGCTAAAGTAAGCTAACTGGCAGCCGGCTGTTGCAGCAGTACAAAGAAAAACAAAACATTAAAAAAAACAAACTGAAGAAGACAGTAGGATAAGGAAGCCCAACTTTCTTTCTGTTTCTGATTTTTCTTTCTGTTTAACTATCTCTACGGTCGGCAGCCAGGTAGCATACTTCCGAGTTAGCTTAGCTTTTGTTAGTTCCATCAATTTTCTTAGCCCGCCTTCCCTTTCAGGGTCACGGTGCTGCCAGAGCCTGTCCCGGGCACTGATGAACCAAGGCAAAGGTCCATCTGGACTGGTCCTTGGGCTGCAGCGGGCACCCCCGCCTCGCCTGTCACAGGAGTAAACGGCCCGGTTAAGCGGGGATCCCCCACTCTAAAATGCCGGTGCTAGCCGGTGCAAAGGTACGTTCCCTCTGCCAGAACGAGGACTGTGGAAGCAAAATCTGGCAGGGGAAATGTACCTTGGCACAACACCGTGACGTATTTTAGACAGTTTGATATCAGGAGGAATTCGTATTCAAGACAAGCAAGCATAGTATTCAAAATGAAGACAAATCAAATTCAAAGCATGTCAAACGTAAAACTAAATGTTTTATTCATATTTTTCTAAAAAAAAGTTGTGCACAAAGTATTAACTTGTGCACAACTTTGTCTTTATGAATATGTTTCTTATTGACAGCTATCTTACCCCATACACTCCTCTGCTACCCTTTCCTCACCCTCTCATCTCTTGGCAGGACCTCCAGGCGGTTACCGATGCAAATTGATGGTGAGCCCTGGATGCAGCCTCCGTGCACGGTGAGTTATGAAAACATTTTTAAGTGTCAAAGAGTTCTGATCAAAAAAGTTTAGCCAGTTCAAAACTAGGTAAGTGCTCACTAACACACACATGGGGACGTTTGATGTTGTTCCAAAGCTTATGAACCTTGAAGGCTGCCCTGACCGACACGGCAACTTCAAGGTTTGAAGGTAAAAATAAAAGTCACATTAGCTCTCACACACATAGGTGTGTGAAATTTGATCTCTGCATTTGACCCATCTTCTGTGGGAGCGGTTAGCTGCAGACACAGCTAAGGAACTATTTGGTGGCTTAACCCAGGGGGCCCCCTGACTATGGCCCGCGGGCCGGATCCGGCCCACCTCCACATTTGGCCCGGCTCCCTGACCAATATCAGAAGCATGATTATTTTTCTTTTCTGATCTGATCTGGCTGCACGATCAAGAATTAAACACAACGTGCCTTTTTATTGGAGCAATATTGGAGGAAAACCTGTTGAAGTCTGAACAACACTTGAGACTGGGGCGGAGATTCACCTTCCAACAGGACAACCACCCTAAACATAAAGCCAAAGCTACAATGGAATGGTCAAAATGAAACGGATTCATGTGTTGGAATGGTCCAAAGTCCAGACCTAAATCCAATCCAGAATCTGTGGAGAGATCTGAAAACTGCTGTTCACAAACGCTCTCCATCTAATCTGACTCAGATTGAAGTGTTTTGAAGGAAGAATGGACAAAGATTTCAGTCTGTAGATGTTCAAAGCTGGTACAGACAAACCCCAAAAGACTTACAGGTGGAATTACAGCAAAAGGGGGTTCCACAAAGTATTGACTCAGGGGGATGAATACTTTTACACACTGCACTTTTCATTTTTTTATTTGTAAAAAAAAAAATGGAACTCTTGTATAATTTTCTTTCCACTTCACAAGTGTGTCACTTTGTGTTGGTCTGTCACATCAAATTCCAATCAAATAGATTTATGTTTGTGGTCACAATGTGAGAAAATGTGGAGAAGTTCAAGGGGTTTAAATACTTTTACAAACTACTGTATAAAACATTTTTTTACTTTATTCATTTTGTGCACAAGTTTAGAAGAGCCAGAATTCCCATCATTATTGTGAAGTTTGTATAAACCGGAGCCTCAAAGGGACGATGACTGGAAAGGACAGCCTATTTGCTGGTTTAATTTTTGAAATGTTTTTGTTGTATTTATTCTGTGAAAATTACAGGAAGGGATTTTAAAAATGTTATGGTTATGTGTGGCGGTAACACTTTATAATAATTACCCATTATAGCTTGTTAACAAGTCATTATTAAACTGTTAGTTATTGATTTATAAAAGACTTGTTAAGGATTTATAAATGTACCTCATAGATAGACAGTAGATAACGAACAAGCTTTTAGTTAACGAGTAATAAATGACCTGTTATCTGTATATTATTGATTTCTAACTGCACCTTATTGATTAGTAATGTATCATGAAGAAGCTGTTACTAAATGACTTACTAATGACTTGTTAAGAATCAGTTAATATTTTTTTTTATACATGTTACTGGTTGTATCTATTCCTCAATAATGAACTGTTAGTAAATGAGGAACATTTCCAACTAACCCTAACCCTACATTTATAAATTCTTAATAAACTGTTAACTGCTATTTGACAAGTCATTTATAGCTCAATAACTAACTTTAATAATGTTTGGTCGGGTAGTTATTATAAAGTGTTACCTGTGTGGCATTCCGGAAAAACATAAATGTTTATGTTTAGACATTCCCGCGGTTGTTACACTGTTTCTGTTAGCCGACAAACTGACCCCGGCCCCTCATGCAAGAAGAAAACAGTAATGTGCTCTCTCAAAAAAAGTTTGGGGACACCTGGTTTAACTACCAATCCAACCCCTTAATGCTGAGTGTTAAGCAGGGAGGCTTTGGGTCCCATTTTAGAGTCTTTGGTATGACTCGGCCTGGATTTAAATCACAACCTTTCAGTCTCAGGGCGGACACTCTACCACAAGGTCTATGAGCTGGTTGACACAAAGGACAGTTCGATCAAGAGCTGGTCCGCCGTTCCACGACCAGGATGGACATTCAACTATCTCCTCTAACCAGCTGTTCTCTCCAGTACTCTGGAATAGACTTTCCCGGGTATGCTGGGGAGTGAGATTCTCCTATAGTTGGAACTAACCTTCCAGTTCCCCTTTTGAAAAGGGGAACAACCACCAACCCTCCCCCCACTCTCTCCATTCACTGCAATCGAAACACAGAAATAAAGAAAACAAAGGACAAAAAAAGACAAAACTACACACATCAAATCTGCTTAATTGATTTAGTAATGAATTGATTAGGCAAGAAAATAAAGAAATGTACATATTTACACAGACATAGACACACTCATGTTAAAAATAAAAAAACTTTGGGGTTTGCAGTCCATATTCTGCACACATGTTCCTGTAATGTGTGGCTGCGGTTGATACTGAATTTTGCTTTATTCAATAACTTTGTGTTCTTCTGAAATTAAAGAGTTATACACATCTATAAGACAGAATGGCATTGATGAGAACAGCAACATATGAGGAAGGACTAGATGGAGGAGGCTGCTGAAATCTGCTCCACTTATGTCCCGCCTCGGCTCATTTCCCTGATCCTTCATTCAGCCACCTCCTCACATCCTGAACCTCCGCAGCTTCATGCCGTCAACACTCATATTCCAACAATGCAATACATCTCACAGGAGGAAGTCCATTCATCCTCACAGCGCACAGACCTTGAAGAGACGTCTCTGTTGGCTCCAGTGTGAAGGTGACAGAGTATCTTTCTGTTATCAAAAAACCGGATCCATTAATGTTCTCACCGCGTTCTAAATGTTGTTAAAAATATCTAACTTCCCGTCAAACTATGTTTAATTTAGGGTACAATGACATAAATTGGTTCAACTTTGCTTGACACAGAATGATGTCCTTTTGGTTGATTTACCCCCAATGCCACAATCTGTTCCATTGATCTAGTGAGAGAATTTTAATGGTTTAATTGTAAATAAAATGTTAGATATTTGAAAGGATATTTTATATCAGTTCAAAGTTACCTGTAAGGTATTTATGGCTTAAAGGCCCAGGAGAAGATGAAAACTCACGGTTTGAAAATGATCAGATTTGTGACACAGCCACTGCCATTAGCGGGCCAATGGTTCACCTCTCTGCTACATTCCTGAAGCATTCACCTGAAGACAAATTGAATCATTTACTCTTCATTTTCCTCGTCTGGATAGTTCCAAAATTCCTCGTTTTCTTTCCTGTACTAATGTTAGCTTGGGGTTGTAAGATGTTATAAGCTAGTGGGAGAGAGTATGAAGAAAGGGATGATCAGAATAAACAGAGATAACTTCCACACTAACAGTCCCGCCCACAACCCAGAGGCAAATTTCTAATGAGCTCCCAACACTCTGCAGAAAACATGTCAAACAAGCGAAAGGTTTCTGATATATATATGTATATATAGTTGGGGTAGATCTTTAAATCAAGTGGAATAACTTCAACTGGTTTTATTTGCTGGTTATTGCATATTGTTACACAGATTTAATCATTTGTGTTTTTGTGACTCTTACAGGTCAAGATCACACACAAGAACCAGGTTCCAATTTTATTGGGACCCCCCCAGAAGACCCCTTTCTTCTTCTTCAAAAATCGAAACCGCAGCTGTGACTAGGACTTGTTTGCAGAAGTACAGGAATGCATGCAAACACTTTCATGTGCAAAAACACCTGAGCAGCTCTTAAAGATGAGGTGGTTCCTCCACTTCCTGAAACGGCATCTCTTACAGAGGAACCTCAAACTTTCTTTGCCTCCTGCAAATGTATCGACACTGCCCCCCTCCCCCCAGCACACACATGCACACAAACACGCACACAGGAAGAGGCGGGGCCGTTTAATGATGGAACTGAATGGAGGCTTGTGTGGAGAGCCAGTTGAGCTCCTACTTCAAACACCTGAATGAATTATGAAACAGCGTTCACTCGCAGGCGCCCCCACAGGCTCAAAACATGCAATAGTCTCATACATTATTGACCTGTTCTGTTTACCGGGGTCATAGTGGGGGAGGGGTCAACACAGATGCATTTTAGTCCCAAATGCGGGTGGACGGAGCTGGCTAAAGGTTCAATTCAGTCTTTTTATCTGCTTCAACATTAAAGATCAAGATGAACTACGCCTCTTCGCAGTTGTGGTGCAAAACAACTGCAGTAAGTAGTGGTTGTGATGCGTAGAAGCTACAAAGCAGTTTCTGTTATAGCATGTAGCATTTGCAGTACATAGCTGTTCTGGTATATAAGTAATGAAGTATGCAGCGGTTGCGGTATCCCGCGGTCATAGCATGCAGTGGTTGCAACATGCAAGTGTTGCAGTATGCAGCGGTAGTGGTATGCAGTGATCGCAGTATGCATTGGTTACAGGCCTAACAGGAAGTTCCAAACACGCAGTACTATTGCGTTTGTCAGTCTGCACATGTTGTAGAAAGCCACCATCTCCAACTTGTTCCATTCATCAAAAATTGTGAGTTTCAATTACAAAATCCAAAGACTATCATATTGAGATCTTTGTCTAAGTTCTATTCTAAAAACCTTTTTACCTACATTTCACAAAGATATTGACCAAAGACCAATGGCCAATAATCTGGTTCAGATAAACGAGACCTGGTTCAGATCAACGAGACCTTGTTCAGATAAACGAGACATGGTTCCTAAATGAGACCTGGTTCAGGTAAACAGGAACTGGTTAAAAAAAAAACTAGACCTGGTTCAGAAAAACAGAACCTTGCTCAGATA
>BSAI01003520.1:0-13268 GCA_036245035.1 Adrianichthys oophorus | reverse complement strand
ACTCTTGGAGCCGGCAGGTATGTAACAGCTGAGTGTGTGGACAGGCCGTGCCCATTTTAGACCAACATTCACTATTGCAATGGGTATAAGCTCCAGCATTTTGTTGCCTGTAGATTAACAACTCTACCTTCCCTTCCCTGTAGCCATTCTCTAACTGCTATAATGCACCATCTCTCTTTCCCCCCCTCCACCCCCCAACTCTCTCCTTTTTCCCCTTTCCTTTTCCGTCCGGTCCAACAAAAAAGACACAAATAAAATATATATATATATTAATAAAGTTTGGTTTAAATTACAAAAGGGGCTTATACCAACATACATTTTGTGTTCGCTATGATTTATAACCCCTGATTGTAAGAGTAAAATCTGTCTAATACAAGACGTTCTCAGCTCATATCTGTTTGCTCAGCTGTTGGACAGGACAAGTTAAAAAAAAAAAAAAAAAAAAAAAAAGAAAATGGTCAGGCAAAAGAATACCCTGAAACTGTGTCATGTCATTGATGTATATTTATTAAATCTGTGTGTTTGAAATACTGATTTTTCTAAAATAGGTAATTGTTTAGATGTTTGTGACAGTGATCTCGTAATCCTGCTTAGTTTGAATTTAAAAATGGCCTCTGTGCAGTAAACTCCCAGAGCAAAAATCTCAGCGCTGACATTTATTGGCTGTTAAATAAAAGTAAAAATGTGAAGAATCCTTAAAAAGTGCTGCTACCAATGAGGACTGTAGAGCAGAGATAAGACAAATACTTCTCTTGGCAGAAGTGAAGAGAATCTTCCCCATCTTTACATTTAATGTTGAACCTTCTGGAGCCTGCAGATAATCTCACTTTAAGTTTTTTGGCCCCCGATGCTCTAGGACGAGACAGGTCTCCAAAACCAACAAAGAAAAAGAACTCAAAAGAATGCTTTTGATCCAAATTGGCTAAAGTAGAAACATTCACAGATAATGACTTGCAGCTTCCTGTCAAAAAGCTACAGGTGCTTCAGGTGGGAGTAATATTTACAGCTATATTTTCACACAGCAGCCAAAGTTGTTTTAAAAAATAAGGGTGTTATCCACACGAGTCCATACGCAAAAAAGTTATTCATGCATAATCACTGAGGTAAAGTTCTTTTAAGTGTTGGCAACCACAAAAACAATGGCAAAAGCAAGAAGGATGAAGAAGACCAATCTGATACTATTTCCTTTTTGCTTTGCGAAGATGCTCACCTCTCACCTTCCATTTGTGCCTGATTCATGTGATCCATCGGAAAATTTCTCTGCAAAACCCTTCTGTTTACAGCCACAAACAGATGTAAACAACACTTCAGCTGGGATTTGCACCCTGAAAGCTTTTAACAGAACAGTCTTCTCCGAGAAGTGACATCAACAAAACCTTCTGGATTAAAAAGCAATAACCCAAAACGGCTCAGCTCATGCCTTAAGTTACTCAGAGATGAACAAGAAGCTCCTGTTGCTGCTTCAAGGATCTTTAAAAACCTTTCTGAGATAGACGTCAGTGTGGTCCATCGCTGGAGCAGTCACTTCATAGCTTAAACTTTTAAAAAGGTCACATTTTTGCTTCAGGTCATTTTGGTTGGTTGTGGCTGGGCAACAAAGGCAGACAAAACAAAGAAATTCACAAAGAAAATTCAGAGTTCCCAGAGGCAGATTTTGTTTTAATCTTCATAAAGTTTATGATGAGAATGGATAACCCCGTGTTAATAAGTCCTGTTGTTTGGAGCATAACGACACATAATACGTTCATCTGTTAGTGCAGGTTTTTTTTTTTTTATAACTTACTCACTAGTGTTGGCAGAGGACATAAAAAAACAGCTTTGTGGTTTGAAAGTTGCTGGATGACTAAAGACTGATTGCTCAGTACTCACCAAGGGTCCTGAAGGGCCTCTGGTGTGGGACTAAAGAGAAGAACCCTGGCTTCAGGGCATTTGTGATGATGATGTCAAACAGTTCTTCAAAATCCTTCCTGCATCAACCAGAAAAAAAAACACGAGTTCAGAACTGCACTAAAGGAGGCTCCCTTTAAGATGCAGCTGTTCCTCTCAGACCCTCCACAGGCCTTTCCAACTCAGCTCCTTTCGCTGCAAATCAACACAAAGTCTGCAGATGCAGCAGCTAGTTGTTGGTCAATCTCACACTTCATCCTTGCCTCAAAGTGCTTTGCCTGGAAAAGTGATTTCATACCCAACAACCAGGGGCATTTCTCCTTTTCTAGCCAAGAACTATAACGTGTTCTCAGATTTGGAGGTGGTGAGTTTAATCCTAACTGCTTTTCTCTCAGGTACAAACTGTTCTAATGGGAGCTGAAGCTCGTGGCCTGAGGAACCCAACAGGAACACGTGTTCTGCAAATAGCAAATGGAAATGAGTCTGACATACTATCAGCGATGCAAACTAAGCTCATGTTGTTTTTACTGGGTTCAAATAGCCCCCAACAGCAGACCAGCTTACCCAGAGAATCCTCCATAAGGTATCCAGACACAGTCAGAAGTCATAAAATAAAAAATAAATCTCTTTAAAGCATTGTTCTTGAGTGCAGAGAAAAACTTTAAGCCGAATGTTTTGAAAAAAAACTTTCACAGCTAACAGAAGAGACAGAAAGTCAGCATCTTTGCAAAATAAGTATTAAGAAACAAAGGCAGTGGGCATAATGCATTCATTTTTTCTCTCCATGAGCATCAAGACTGAAAAGTTTCAAACAGATGCTGGAAGAGTTTCTGAGACTTTCTGTGTTTAGTTTGGGCAATCTCTCTATCCCAGGCACGACTTTTTCCAAGTTCAGAAGAGTGGCAGGCTTTCAGTTTGACACCATGAAGCTCACCTTCTGTGACAGACGGACTAACGGGAAACAGTGGCCTGGGTCTGAGTTATGCTGAGGTCATGGGGTGTGTGTGTGTGTGTCTCTTACCCTATGATGTGTTCACAGACGAGCCTGCAGTAGTCGCTGTGGGAGCTGGTGATGAGCAACAGAACCTTCCCAGCGCTCTTCATGCTACGAAGCCATGACTTTACCGAGTCGGAGCATGGCTGCAGGTACCGGCTCGGGTCCCGCTTCACACTGGGGAAGTAAGTACCCGCATCCTCTGCAAAGAAACACAAGCACAAGAGCTGGGATTTCTTAAATTTAAGAAGGATTTAAGCCACTCAGCAAAGACCTATTAATAATCAAGCATTCAAAATTAAAAGTCAAACCCCAAACTCAACACAAAACTGGGTAAAGAACTTGGTAAAGTAAGTGAAACTGAATCATTTCTGTTGAAAAGCAACCTACCCATAGCCTTACAAGAGGCAGACATGAGGCGTTTGATGCCCAAATAGAAGCTGTTATTTCTCAGTGTCTCAGTGAAACACATGTTGCAGAAATAAGAACCAAACAAGGAAACAAAACATTCCGATATAATAATTTCACACTATCCCCAGACATCCAAACCAACCTCCTTCATACTGGTGTGAATAAGAACCAAACCAGCAGCGGCTGACAGCTGCTCTGGAAAGCCTTTCCGGTTTGCTTGAAAGCATTTGATTAATGTAAGATGTCATCATGGAGACAAGTTTTGGATATGGCTTTGAAAGTCTGACACAAATGATTCATCTGTTTCTGAGTTTCATGAAGCCCCGTTCTGATCAGCACCGGTCACAAACTCTCCAATATTTAACCTAACAGTGTGTCTCTTATGAAGCAGTGAATTACATGCCAGCAAATTACAATGCTTTAAATGAGCAAGGAAGACTGGTAGAATGCTACCAGTAATAATCATAATGCAATATACAGACTCGTCTGGGATAGCAAGTGTTTTCAGTTCATTTTTATGGTGAAAAATGACTAAAAAAACCTCAACACACAAATAAATGTGGACAAGGGATACATTTCAGTATCTTATTAAAAATTCAAAAACAACAATTCAGGTTTTTACGAAGTCCAGAAATAAAAGTCAGGACCCCTTCGATATTTGAGCAAATCCCAGCAGCCATCATCTATGACCCATATCATGATTCACTTCAAGTGAACATTTCTAGGAATTTGGGAGAGATACAGCTTGTTACAGTAAGAATCAGCTTTTTAAAGGTCTGCATTTTTAGGACATGCCCCCACCCCCCACCCCCACCCCACCCGACACGTCCTGACCAGATGCTCCAGCATCTAAGCAGCTTTCACTGAGGGGGACTATTATAAAACAACAGTGACCTCTTGTGGTTTGGGTTTGTAATGAGCAGAACTCCAACTTTGTGGCCTGCAGTTTCTGCCTGTTCAGATAATCATGATCTCTTTAATCAAACTCTTCTAAAGTCCTTCATGTGTTAAAAACACAGCTGCAAATAAGCAAATGTCATAAATACTCACAGGAGTAAGCAGTATTTTCTTATTTCTTGAAATTATGAAAGCAATTCAACCCTTTCAACCCTTTTTACAAACATATTGATTAAAACTGATTTTAAATTTCATATATGTTTTTCATATATGTTTCATCAGAGGATCTTTCATGACAATTTTGTACAAAATTATTGTAATTTTACAAAGTACAACAACATTTTTCCTGAAGAAAAAAAGTCTTTCCGTTTTTTTTTTTTTTTTTTTTTTTATGAAGTATACCAAGCCATGTTTAATGACAGACAAAAGCTTGCTGCCCTCTAGAGGTGTAACACTTCAACAAGTAGGGGGAAAATGTGCGTATTTATAGTTTACAACCAAAAGATGCCAACAAAGTCACATGAGCAAAGGTTGAGATTTCCATCTCAGTCCAAAAGTTTACATCATTCAAAAAGTAGATGTAAATATTTGGTGGGAGAACGTTTGATCTTAAGTCTTATTTGTGTTTGCAGATAATTAGAGCTCTTTAAACAGAAAGACAAGGTTTGATCATCCAGCTCCGTTTTGCGTCATTACTCTCAGCCAAGGAGGTGAGGAGAACCCCCCGCTCAGGTTGTCCAAATCCCATACCGCCGTGGACGTCAGGTCACAGACAAACTCTGACCTTTGATCGTCTGGGTTCATTTAGATCACATGCACTTTTGCAGAAAAAGAAGCAAAGAGGTTTGGTTGGAGTTAAGATGCTAACACACACATTAACACTGTCACAAACATTCAGGCCCATTCATTCAAACCAGGATGCACAGTGTAGGATGGAACAAAGAAGCGTTGAAGAGCTATGTGAGAACATGATCATCTTTCTGCACTATGTTTTGATATTTGATTTATTATTCTAAAAACTTAAAATGTCTTGCATGTGATCCCAAACAGATAATATGTAATTGCATTGCATTTTCTGCAGGAAGTAGTAGACTCACTGGAAATGTCAGAACAGTGGCTGATGTTGCCAGACGTTTCACTAGTGTTTGGCAGATGGGCTCCCATATGGACTTGATTTTGTTGCCTTCATCATAAAATCGTGAACATTTTCTCAGTTTTCAGTGAAAGAACACCATCAAGTCTATTTTTACCAATGTGTAACATTGGGAACTTTTTACACAGCTTCTGGTTGGGCATGAGCCAAATAATGATGTGCCTCTGCAGACCCCAGCTGTGAATTTAGGCCTGGAGTGCCCTGAAGGCCTGTAGGCTTGTGGCCAGGCACCGGATTGTTCAGGACAGCTTGACCATTGACCAATTTTTGGGGAGAAACTGCAACAGAAGCAGCATGTTTCACATGAAAGCAGCTGACGGTGAACAAAATCAACAGTTGTGGGGTTGATTTGGGTCAGCTTTAGTAGCGTTTTATAAAAAGCCACACCAGCAGTGATGAAGGGACAGAGGTACGCATTCACTTTATCCTTAATGAAATCAGCAGGGAGAAATGAAAGTAAGAAAAAAAAACACATATCTTCATATCCGTCACAGAGAGCAGGCAGTTGTGTGTGTGGCAGATGACACATGAAGAGCGTGTGAAGGGACAGCTGGAATGTCCAGCATGGTCACAAGCAGAGGTTTCCAGCACCTGTCTGGACCACGTGGAAAACACTGGCCAGGACTTCGGTCTGTGGACTTTCCTTTTTTAGCAGACTGACCACAAAATTGCTGCATTATGTCCCTCCTGAAGCGCAGCGTTTTTCTGTCTTTGCAGTGACAGAGGAGGAAATCCTGAACTTGTGATAAAATAAGAATAACTCAGCCCAGCAGCAAATTATTTTACAAAACTGTCACATTTCACATTTCATACTCGGAACATATTTGCTGCTGTTAGCATGAAAACACCTGTTCCAGAGTAATACTGCACCTAAATGAAGACTAAACACAAACTTAGAGGAGAAAACAGCTCTTAAAGATGACAATTGTTTTCAGTTTTTACCACGTAAAACTGTCAACACAACCAGGAAGGGCGTAAGGTTGGAGGAGTAGAAGCCTAGCTTTAATGTGTAGCTTAAAAGTGTTTTTTGCACCCGGTCAAGCAGGAACTGGATTAGAACGGAGGTGTAAGTCAGGAGGGAGGGTGGTTCTTGGTCTGCCAACTGGAAAAGGTGTGGTTTAATTTCTGGCCTTAGTTGAAAAGTGAAAGGGTTGTGATGCTAAACCTTCTCCTGTTATTTAATGGTTTTTGATAAAAACTTTGCAGACTGAAAACAAACCTCCAATAAAACAATGCAGTTAAAATGGAGCAGCTATTTATTCCATTTACTGTTCATTTAGCGTAACAAAGGTCACAATCTTTATAAAGTAAAAGGCAGCTAATAATAACTGAGTGTCCTCAGCCAGAAAGAGTGAAAGAGCTCATGATACAGCAGCTGAGCCCAAAAAAGGTGGAATGACGCCTCCAGTTTAAAGTCCTTTAAGTTACGTGGGCGTTCTGTTCACAAGGTGGAAGTTGGAGAGTGAGGCTCACCAGCAGTTACAGGTCTGCACCTTTCTGTCCACAATCTAACTAGGAATAACCAAATGTTGCAGTTTCACCCAGAGCTGATGTAGACAGTTGTCAGAAGGAAGCAATTGCCCTTCGACTCTTAGGTTAAAGTCACTTTATGCCCAAACTAAATGTTTGCACTGTTTTGTTATTGATGTTTATTTCCTAATTGTAAAAACTAGGGGGGGGTTTCATCATATGATTTAAGCTTCAGGGGGTATTCTTTTTAAGCGGCAGGTGGGTGGATGCATGAGTTGACGAAACAAAGCACAAATGCACATTCTGAAAGTTTTTGGGTTGGGTGGATTAAATTCTCCTCCCCATTTTTCCTTGTGTTATGAATTTTTGTAATACGAACAATTCAGTCATATTTTCTGAGGAAAAATATTCTGAATTGAAACCATTTAGACCTCATTAAGTTTTCTACAGCCTGGTTGATGTCGCGCTCATTGACTTTGACATCATTTCTTCACCAATCATAGAGAAAAATTCATAATATATCAACTATATCAATATTCAAAATTCTAAATTTACAATGCGAGTCAGACAGACTTCAACTTTAGAGATGCACATGAGGAGACAAGTGTAAATTGTCTTTTAGGCAGACAAACGCAGCCCACTGTTTATGATATATTCTATTATGAAACATAGAAACTGATCCATTCATTTTCTAAACCTGCTTTGTCCCTGTTGGGGGCACAGGTCTGCCAGAGCCTAACCTGGCCACCTGTGGGTAAAGGCAGGGTACACTCTGGACAGGTCTGTCACAGGGCCACAATCACACACCCATGGACAATTTAGAGTCACCGGTTAACCTATAAAGCATGTTTTTGGACATGCAAACTCCACACAGAAAGGTCCCCATTGATGATGTTGTTTTGAATCCCCCAGCCAGGATCTGAACTGGGGCCCTTCTTGCTGTGAGGCAAGAGCACTAACCACTGCGCTCTTGCAGCCCCCAGCCCCTATAAATATTGAACAGGACAAATATCTATTAGACTGAAGACAAACTAAAGAAAACAAGAGCTTAAAGAGCCACAAAGAGTTTTGTGGAAATACAACTAAAATTGGGGCTTAGCAGATTTAGAGAATGGATGAAATCAATTTGATGAAACAGAAGTCCTGTTTAAAGTTTTTAAAACAACAAAACACACTGTATTACCAAAAGTATTGGCTCACCCATCCAAATGATCAGAATCAGGTGTCCTAATCACTTGGTCTGACCACAGATGTATAAAATCAAGCCCTCAGGCATGCAAACCGTTTTCACAAACATTTATGAAAGAATGGACCGCTCTCAGGAGCTCAGTGAATTCCAGCATGGAACTGTCATAGGATGATACCTGTGCAACAAATCCAGTGGTGAAATGTCCTCATTCCTAAATATTCCACAGTCAACTGTCAGTTCTATCAGAACAAAATGGAAGAGTTTGGGAACAACAGCAACTCAACCACCAAGTGGTAGAACTCATAAACTGATGGAGAGGGGTCAGTGGATGCTGAAGAGCATAGTGCAAAGAGGTCACAGACTTTCTGCACAGTCAATTGTTACAGAGCTCCAAACTTCATGTGACCTTCAGATTAGCCCAAGTCCAGTCCAATGGATGAATGGGTTTCCATGGCCGAGCGAGCAGCTGCATCCAAGGCACACATCACCAAGTTCAATGCAGTGTCTGATGCAGTGATGTAAAGCACGCCGCCACTGGACTCTAGAGCAGTGGAGACACATTCTCTGGAGTGATGAATCATGAGTCTGGGTTTGGAAGTTGCCGGGAGAACGGTACATTTCAGACTGCATTGTGCCGAATGTGAAATTTGGTGGTGGAGGAATGATGGTGTGGGGTTGTTTTCAGGACTTGGGCTTGGCCTCTTAGTTCCAGTGAAAGGAACTCTGAATGCTTCAGGATACCAAAACATTTTTGACAATTCCATGCTCCCAACCTGGGATCAGTTTTGGAGCGGGCCCTTCCTCTTCTAACATGACTGAGCACAGTACACAAGGCAACATCCAGAAAGACATGGATGACAGAGTCTGGTGTGAATGAGCTGGACTGGCCTGCACAGAGTGCCCGGACTGAACCTGATAGAACACCTTTGGGATGAATTAGGATGGAGACTGAGAGCCAGACCTTCTCCACCAACATCAGTGTGACCTCACCAATGGCTTTTTGATGAACAGTCAGAAATTCCTTTAAACACTCCTCAACCTTGTGGACAGCCTTCCCAGAAGAGTTGAAGCTGTAACAGCTGCAAAAGGTGGACCCACATCATGTTGAACTCTATGGGTCAGGAATGGGATGACACTTCAGTTCATATGTAAATCAAGGCAGGCGACTGAATACTTTTGGTAATATGGTACATTTCACTGAAGGTCAACATTTTACTTTGTAAATTATTTAAGATGTTTGAACTGCTGCAGTCAGAAGAAATATGCAGTTTAAAGTTGCTCTGTTTTCTATTGCTACAAAAAAAGGCTTTTTTGAGACCAAATATGTTCCTGTTTGAGTCAGTGGATGGGCTTGTTTGCCCATGAGTGTGTGTGATTGGGTGTGTGAGTATTTTTTTAGGTTTCTGTGTGTGTCAGTGAGACTGTCTGTGCATGTGCCTGTGTGAGAGTATGCACATCTTTGTGTGTGACTGCGTGCTTGCGTGTGTACGCATGAGTGCATGTCTGTGTGCGCGCATGAGAGTGAGTATGTTTGTATGTGTGATTTCCAGAAATAGAGAGGAATGTTCATTAGATATAAAACATTTCCAATATTGACAGCATTGGTATGTTATCAGCTGAACAGCATCCTGGTAATTGTAAACTGGACTTCAGTGTAGCCGGTACCTGTGAACCTCCCAGACTGTCACAGGTGTTCCACACATGTGGTGGCCCAACATCTGAATTAAGGTGGTTTCATGCAGTCTCATGTTTGAAGACAATGATAGAAACCTGACTGGTATCTAACTGTGCTGAAGGAGCCATTAACTCTTTAACACTGGTGGTTTAGCTCCAGTGTTTACATTCTTTCAACTACCGCAACTTTTCAACCTTTTACACAATTAACGCAATTCCAGTGGATTCTGCAGTGGAGAAAAGTAACATGTATAAAACCGCAACGCTGCTTTTCTCTGAGTCAAAATCAGCTGATTCATGTTGATCACATAAATGGTTAAAGAGTATGCGCTGTTAAGTTGTCACCAGTATTAAAGGGTTAAAGCGGCTTTAATGGTGTTTGACCGAGAGCTTCTAGGAGAACTTTGATAAAATATATAACTGGGACAAGGAACATTTTTTCAAGAACACGGATTAAGAGATCCAGCCAATCAACACAAATACCCTGCACATTTACCAAAGCTAGTCTGCATTTTGATGATAAACACATTGAGAGGAACAAAAAGGATTGAAGAGATGAAGAGCTGCTACTGAAAGAGAGGTGGAGGAGAGAATGAAGAACAATGGCAGCAGAGAAAACAAGGCCAGTGGTTTTTAAAGCAATGCGCAGATCACTGTGGGGGACAGTGAAGCCAGTTGCACAGTCACTCTCTCCTCAGACCAAACGTGAGGAACTTTGCAATCTGTCATTATACCAAACCAGAGCTATATTTAGCCAGAGCTATCTTGAGAAAACTGTGAGCTTTCCAACTTCAAAGGGCTCAACTAAGATGATCATCTTCAAATACCTTAATGGGTGCCAAAGCATGTTAAGTGCACCAGGAAAGTGCTGATTCAAAAATATCCTTTAAACTGAAATCAAAACCTGAGATAAAGCTCTTCAGCTCTAAATATATTAAACACAATAACAGGGTGCACCACAATTCTCTGAAGAGCAATTAAAAGAACAACAACTGAACACTGAACAAGCCCAATCTTATTTAATTTGATGGGGGGGGTTTGTAGAACTGCTTCTGTTTTTAAATTGTGGTTGTTGATCACCTGATTTCTGTCCAGCATTCACTGTCAATTGGTTGGTGCCATGGTGGACTTCAAGATTCTAAATGAATGAAAGGCTTCAAAATGTCTGCTTTTGCAGAGGTCTACACTCCTAAAGCTAAGTTCACACTGGCTGCAGGAACTCATGTTAAAGTGGCCACTTTCAATGAAACGTCTATGTAGATGCTCATGAATGCGTTTTGGCTTCTGTGTTCAAAACCCTTGAGTTCATGCGTTGCTGCGCAAGTTTCTGAGTCCATTCTCAGGCTCTACTAACAACGCAAGCTGAAAGTTCAAACAGCTGAACTTTGACCAATCAGGGACTCAGATTTTGTAGTGAGGTGTGGTTAGAGTCCTTTAAAAACACGAAATTGACAACCATTGTAAACATGATTATGCAGAAATTAATAAGTGCGGTTTGTCCTGCATGAGACAAGGGTCTGCATCAACCTACCCAAACTGCTCTTTTCCTGAGTCAAGAGTTTGCATAGACTAACCTAGCAGTCTTGCCTAAACCGGTTTACCTGAGTCACCGCACCTAAAATGTCTCACTTGAGCTGACTTCCCAGAGTCATTTCATCGTGAACTGACTCCTGTGCCAACGTCACAGAGTGTATGTTGTCCCAGAGTCTACATCCCAAACTGTTCTCTTGACCCGTTTTCTTTTTCGTGTTCTCTTCTGATTCTAAAAATCCCCTGTCTGCACTCACGGATTAGTGATTTTTGTGGTGTCCATCACCTCAAGCCATGACAGAATGATTGATTTTTGGGATCACAGAAACATATATCTTGTTCTAAACAAGGTTACAAAAAAGATCACATGTAACATAAAAGTGTGTTCACAAAGACAGCGTTTGAATAGGAGCAGAAATACTTTTTTTTTTCTTTCCTAGTTTGCACCTTATTCCTGATTGGAAATCTTTCCACGTCAAAAGTTCGCATGTAACAACATGCATAGCCTATCTGATTTAGTTCAAGCACCAACCAAACATAACTATTCAAAACAAATGAATACATTCAATTTCAGTTTACCAAATGGTTGACCGCTTAGTGCAAAGAATAAGAAACCTACATCTACAGTGTTCAACATCACTGTTCCCCTTTATCCCATACCACACAGTCTTTTGTTTTTACTTGTTTTTTTATGAATATTCATGAATGTTTCTTATTCATTCCATTCCACAGGCCCCATACTGACGCAAAGGTACTCTTCTATTTGTTACAGAATGTGTTTGCTTGCTTTAGACTTCATCCCTGTTAAGGAATTTATGTATAATCTGCACACCCCATGTGTGCAGCATTTGCATGCCATCAGTAAGGAGCCTGTACCTACACCTTACTAATGACTAGTGTGGTGTAAGATGTTGAGATGAAGGAATAATGATCAAATCTCTATGTGCAGGACCAGTACAGTTCAGGGACCTACAGTAGTTGTAAAGTGTCCCGTCTGAAATGGGAGGTTATGAGTTCAAACCACAGTCCAGTCATGCCAAGACTCTAAAAATGCCCTTTCTACTGGACACTCAGCAGGGGGTTGATTAGGGCATTACACCACCAAATGGTTCCCAAACACAGCAGTCACTGCAGCTTGCAGCTCGCTCAGGTGACGTGTCAACTGTGAAGAACTAATTTTCCGCACCTGGGTGCTGATGGGACATTAGTTTAAACACAGAACATTAAGAAAAAAAACAATTGTTGCTTTTCTGTTTCACACTGAACCCTTGAGGAATCTGACACAAAGCTTCAGGGAGCTTTGATGTTTTTCCTTCACATGGTCTTCGTTGAAATCAAAGCTCCACAGCAGCTAACTGACAATTCTTTTGTTTGTTTTTTTTCTTTTTACTTACTTTACTGTGCCGTTTCATCCGGACAGAACGTTTGTTTCTTGGTATCTTGTTATTGCTGCATGCAAAACATGTTTTTAGCTTATCGGGGCACAAT
Organism: Adrianichthys oophorus; assembly: GCA_036245035.1. NCBI lineage: Eukaryota > Metazoa > Chordata > Actinopteri > Beloniformes > Adrianichthyidae > Adrianichthys > Adrianichthys oophorus. The sequence goes on along the minus strand of BSAI01003520.1, from coordinate 575 downwards.
CATAGAGCAGATCAAAGCACAGGCAGCGTGAGAACATCACTCAGCAGAGCAGACATAACAGTGCATATCCGCCCCCTGATGAGTGACATCCTGCAGCAGAGCTAATGTACACATTTGTTGCAGAGCTGAGAGGACGACAGGAGCAGATGAATGCTCAGCAGATCATTACATACACCAAAAGAGGCAAAATGGCACTTATGTGTCACGTGTGGATTTATACTGTTTACAGACTCATTCAAGCTCCTTCCTCAGAGACAGGGAGGGGTGAATTTAAATGTTTCACACATAAACACACATATGTCTCATTTGGTCAAATCTTCCAATCCATCAAGCTAACAAATATGCTGGAGGTAGATTTCTCTATATTTGGTTCAATTTAACCCGGTACGACCGGAGTTCAAATGTAGAATATACAGAAAGCTGAATAAAAAGAAAAACAGAAGTCCAACATGAGTACAACCTATTGATTGCCGTATTTTTCTGAATAATCATTCACTCCCGAGTAAAAGTTGCAGCATCAAAAATAGGCAAAAATAGGGGGGGGCTGCTCTGGGCTCCTCTCTCTTTATGTGGGG
>BSAI01003508.1:0-13682 GCA_036245035.1 Adrianichthys oophorus | reverse complement strand
TTCAACAGTTTGATTCTTAAAAGTTAGGGATGACCGAGTTCAAACTTTAGCTTAATTGAAACGCTGTTTTCCAAAATGAAACACTCTCAGTCTCTGCTACTGTATAAACACGTCTGCAGAGGTGGATCCACTGAATAAATCCGTTATTTAGGGTTTTTTTGTTAAAATCTTGCAGGTGGAAAATGTTTGGTAAAATGTTGATTCACTGCCTTAAAATAATGATGAGCATCACTGCTTATTTACAATGATGGAATGACGCTGAGCCACAGTTACTATCATCTTCTATCAAACTGAACATGAAGGTTTCAAAAAAGTTATTAGATTTGCAATTTTAGGTTAAAAACAAACATGACGAGAGTTAGAACAGATCGATGTGATTGCCCTTGGAATCAATCCTGGGGACATTTGATATGGTTCAGTGCAGCTTTACCTGGTTTTCTAGACCCAAACTACAAGGATCAAAGGAGCTTCAGGATGAGGACGTTTTAGGGAAACGTGCACATCTGCACCATGCAAGCTGCAGCAAGCATGAAGGTTGCAGCCCCTCTGTCTGCGCACTGCCAGCTGTTGTTGAGCTGCTCCACAAACTCACACAGGCTTCACTGTTTCTCTAGAACTTGTGCCTCCAGTTTAGTGGGTATCAGCTCATGTTACTGGAAAAGGGGGGGCATGTGTCTTTGTTTTACTGGCTGGAAAAAAGTAAATCTTTATGCCCCCATCACACCTCTGTCCTCCCTGAGGTGCAATTGATTAGCCTGGAGTTTTGACCTCATGACAAACGGGCCGGCCGGGCCCCCGCGCTCATACGGGCTTGTTTTTGGTGGTCCATGACTGACTTTTAATCTGCTCTGGAAAAAGGAATGGAAGTCATGTTCTCCTTCTGTTTGTGCGCGACAGCCCACATTTGACTTTCTGATTCACTCTCACTGGTGAAGCTCTTCTTCTACTGAACCCCCCACCCCCCACGCACACAGACATCATCCATGTCCAAGCCGGCAATAGCTGGGAACAGGAAGGTGCCGTAACGTTTTCTTCATCTTGGAGCCAACGTCAGAAGCTAGTGCTAAAGATCAGGAGCTTCAAAATCCACATTTATTTTAACAAACATCTTCTTCTGTTGAAAAGGGAACAAGAAGAAGCCATTGAAAAAAGGCTGATGTGCTTGTTGGAAGAGGGAAATGAAACGATCACAACCATTTTGATTGGTTCTTCAAACAGCTTAGTCTGGAAGATCAAATGTAGCCCAGTGTGAAACTCTTACACAAAAATGAAAACCTGAGCTTGATGTGCACATAAATGGATAGGTGTGAGTCAACCTCTGTGGAGTCATTTAGGTGACTGTTTTTATTCTTTTACGTCTTTGTTTGTCGTCGACATAATTTACACCCAAACAGCAGAACTGAAGGCAAACAACAGTGAGTAGAAAATAGCTTTGTTCCATCAACACGGTGATGAACCTGAACCACTTTGCTGTGGAACAGGTGTCTGTGTTGTGTAAGGCTAACTGACACTGACTCATTCACCCACACAACTTTACATGACTCATCACTGCACTCAAAATCATCCAAAAACCCCAGAAACTGCTGCAGCTCCACTTTGGAAGCATGGAGATTCAACAGAAAACCTGGAGCTACAGACCAGACTTGGTTTTTCTGACCTACAGATTCAACAATCTCCTGGTTGATTTCCTCTGGCTCAGACGCTTCAAAGCTCTCTAAACTACAGTTTCCCTCCAAAGAGAGCTGAACGGTTGTAAGGAAAACTTACTGATGATGCTCAAACTTGGTTTGACACTTTAAAGAAACACAGTTTGTTTGCTTGTTGAAGCTCATCAGACTTCAACTTGTACCACAGAAATCACCAAAACTATTTTAACATCGTCAAAGCTGCTGGAAATGTTTTTCTTCTGGATTCCGTTGAAGGTTTTATTTCAACCAACACAGGTCGTGTGATGGAGAAAGGGAAATCTTTACTTCACCTTCTTGACCAAAATAACAACCCAAATTTAAAAACCATGGACAGAGGGACACCAGGATGGCTGCTACATTTCTTCATCTGAGAAGGTTTGACGCTCTTCATCCAAAGAGCCACTAAGTGGCTCAACGAACATCAATCATGAAAGAAAATTATTTTATTTTTTATTTTAAAGTAAGTAATTCTATGTTTTCTTTGTATTTGTAACAGAGAGTCAGAGGCAGTTGGATCCATTTGAAGTTTTTATATGTGAAAGCAGGGTTGGTGAATCTCAAATAGGCGGTGGTCAGGTAGGTGTGGGTCAGAACCGGTATGGGCTTGTCAAAGATTAGAGCAGTTGATGGTCACTGGCAGGCTGGAGTCGAGGCAGGCGGCTGACAGACAGGAGTAGAGACCAAGCTTAGGGCCATGAACAGAGAAGCAACAAAGACCGCACTCAGCATTGTCAAAGACAACCAATACTTCATGCTGAGCAGAGCTGGAGGCACTGGCTAAATACTGTGGAGGGGGAGTGGGAACTGGGGATGAGACTCAGCTGTGGGACTCCAGAGAGTGGCCGCAGGGGCAGCTGGGTAATGGAGTAGGGGAACCAGGAAGTAGTTAGTACTCTAGAGAGTGTGAGCGCAGGCCACCAAAGGTGGAGACAGAGGGCAGCCTCCTGACAATAATGACCATTTCCATTTATTTAAGTTTAGATTGTTTTTGAACTGCCAGTTCATAGCCTTCTGAGAGATTAACTGAATTAACTCTTCTGCTTTGTTCATACTGGGCTCAGAAAGCGAGCCCAGGTGTCCAATGAACGTCTACGTAAACGTGTATATGTGCATGTCGGGCTCGTGTGTTCAAAACGTTCCCGTTCACGCGGCCCGTTTTTGGGCTCCACATACAAAACGTGCGGCCAATGAACAAGCTTTGAAAGTTAAACCAGTTGAACTTGGACCAATCAGGGGCTCCAATCTGGTAGTGTCGTATGGATAGTGTCCATGGAAGTGCCAACTGTCTGAAAATTGAGCATGTAGGAAAACTTGTTAAATGTTAGGACATGCACACAAAATAAACCCACTGCAACATATCCCCAGAATGTCCATTCTGGCGATCTCATGACCGCAGCCCACCCTTCTGGCGGTTTGGCCCACCTCTCGGGCGTGTGAGCACGTCCAGCAGCTGTCCTGCTCACCTGCTGGCTCTGCTGGCAGACGCCGTGAGCACACAGCAGTAGATAGCACACATTGCTATCCATTACCCCTGACGGGCTCCGTTCTATCGCTGAGTTGTTGAGTTATATATTCATTCTGACTGCAACAGCCCCCCCACCAACACACCCCCTGCTCTGATCGCTGCTGAAGAAGCCTCATCTCACTGTGGAGCCATTCTTCCTGTATTAGGACGCAAACACAGATTCCTTTGGTGTTTTTCTGTTAGGTGTTGCTTGACAACATTCAATCCTTCTCCACATCTGCAAACTATCATGAAAAGGTTCCTCCTGAAGTTAAGGCAATACTTTTATTCCTGTCGTCCAGACTTTCAAAGATCTAAAAGCCTCTTTGTTCACAAGGGAAAACCAGGAATTTCCTTGTGACTCCAGCAGATATTTAGCGCCGTGTCCCAGCAGTGCGCCTTCACTTACACGTTAAACCATCTTAACACCCTACAAAGTTTAGTGGGCTTGACATTAGATTAACCATCTGATACAGCTAAAGCCCAAAGAGCAGCTGACGCTGTTGCTTGGTGACTAAATGAAAATGTAAACATGTCACAGATTAAAAATAGTTTTTAAAACAGCGAGACGTTGCCTCTGTGTCAACGGGATACTTTGCAGACAGAGTTTATTTAGTGATTATGATTAATCGTTGTGCATGCGAGTGATAAGCACCATCCTCCCTCTCAGGTTGCATGTGGTCCCTCGGAGGACCCCCTCAGCCTCTCTGCCAGAGAAAGGCAGGTGTACTCTGCTCTCCGGCTCTAATTTTTGTCTCCTTGGTGGATTGGGGTGTCATGCAGATTTGGGTGAGCTGGTCAGCAACTGGTCAGCTGGTGTTCATGGCTGAGATAGATAGGATAGGAGCAAGATTTAAAGTAATATTATATGAAACAATAGTGACTTCTTCAAGATCCTTTGGTATTTAGGATGCGCTGTATCAATGAATCACTGAATTGTGTTTCTTTGACGTCCCTTTGGCTTGTCAGCGAACAGGGCACACTAAAGACACTAACTATCTCCTTAAGCCAAAGGAAAACATTAGGACTTCCAGAAGGAAAGTCACAATCCTCACCTTTGATGACAGAAAATCCTGTTTTTAACTCAGTAATTAGAAGAGGGATTTTCTCTTCTTCAGGAGGTTGTGTGATTGAGCTCCCTGTCTGTGTTTCTTAGCATGTGAACTAGCTACAGCTGCAGTGCATGTTCTCCAGTCTCCTCTGGAGACCTCCTCTAGAGAACATGGCATGGCGTACAGCTGCTGCTGGACACTCAGTCGGTCTGAAACACCCAGAGGTTTCGATGTCATTTAGCTTACTGTCAAGCTGCTCATTTTGCAGAGTGACATAATGGATCCATCTTCATCTCCAATGTGGCTTTTACTTTTAGTTTTGGAACCTGTGAATTTTTGAAAAGGTTAACTTTGTCCCAAGTGGGCTGCCATCCACCTCCACTCATAGCTCTGTCGTCCCTTCATTTTGTGTGTTTGTGTTATCACTTAACAGCTGAGTGCAGCTCAGGACTGCTGCTTGAATGACAGAGCAAAGCAGCGTCTGACTCAGTCACAACTCTGGGGTCAAAGTAGAAGTCATGATGATCACACAAACAGAATGTTCATGAATGAAAAAGTCCTCCTTCTAGAAGCTTTCCTCTTCTTTTTCTTTGTGTTGTTAGGATTTCTAAGTGGGGGAGACTTTCTTGACCTCCTGTGGTTCCACCGCCACAGACACACAAAAGAGCAGGAAGATGTTTGCTCAGTTTTGTTTTTTTCCATGAAGTTTAAATGCAGGGAAACGAGAACAAAATGACTAAAAGCTAGAAACGATCGAAGCTAATTATAATGGACCACAGAGAATAGAGACTTCCCATTGGAGGAATCCCACAAACAGCAGCCTGAGGTCCTGGACTGGACCGATGAAGAACACCAACACATCCATGGACGCTGCACCCCCAACTGTCAGCCATTAAACATCAGGATCAGCTACAGTTGTTGTCAAGTGTCAACACAGCAATGAACACATGCTTAAGTTTGTGTGGGAACAAGCTGGTGAGACACCCTGAGGCGATGTTTGTATCCCTCTAAGTACTGTGAGACACAAGTACTGAGTGGGAACCGTTCATCTGCTGCCGCTCATCAGGGGGGCGCAGAAGAGGGAGCATCTGCTACCCAGAGGCCGAGAGAGGGGGTCACTCCAACATCCGAAACAAAATGGAGCTGAAAGGAAAAGTTTGTTGATGAACGAACTTCACAAATAACTAGTGAACAACTTCCCAAAGGTTTATCCGCTGATTACTGAAACAAACGCTTCCCAACAGTTTCCTGCTTGGAAAGATTCTCCGTCATAAAGGTCATGTAATTCCCTGATTCTGTTCTTCAAAGGTTCATCTAGAAGATGCTTCTCTGCCACTGACTGAGTGTCTCGTCAGCCATAGAAAATGGTTTACTTCTGGCTTCAAACAAATATGGACGTCGTCATATAGAGCCAGACGAGGTTAGTGAGCCGGGATTGGTGAAGAAGAAAAAACAGAATTATCAAGAACACTCTAAAAAAGTTAGCAGAGCAAGAATGATTATTCTGACAAATGGAACAACTAATGGCTGTGAAGGAGGAGAGCTGCCAAGCTGGCAGTGGGACTTCAGAGGCCGCTGACAGGAACCGGTAGTCTTTAAAACTCGGTCCTGGGAGGAGTTCGGTGAGGCCATGAAGGTCTATCGGCTGGCCTCAAAGAGATCCCGGCAAACCGCCCGGGGCCTCAGGAAGGCAGTTTTCTACAGGCGCTGTTGTCAGCGCAGGAGGGAAGCTGCTGACTTCAACTGGAGACATTTTACTTGACGGATCTCCTCCGTCCTGCTCCTTTTTTGTAACTAGAATTATTAAATGTATTATTTGACTCTGTATTTTGCTTTGTTGACTATCTTGTGACTTAATGTTTTTATTTGGAATTAATGGACACTTTCCTTCAAACTGTTTGTTCAAATCTTTGACTTTCTTATAGATGTCAGTTGTGACTGACTAAAATAAGCAGGCATATTTGCTATATAAAACATTATAATGCTGATATTTGAGGGAAAACTTGTTAAAACAAATAATTCTATTATTATGTAATGCCATTAACTAAAATGAACATGCATATTGTTTATAAATGCTCCTTCTCTGTTACAAACACAAATGTCCTGGTCTGCTCATTTGGTCAAACAGGAACAGATTCCTCTTTCTTTACTCTCTTAAGTCCTGCTTCTGTCTTTCTTCTTATCCTCCATAACTCTAACATGATTTGTGATATCTAATATTTTTGAAAAAGAACTTCCCCTCCGGTCTTCAGTCCTTTTCCTTTTCTATAGGTTTTCCTCTCGATGTTTCGAGTGTCTTCTGAGAACAAATTAGCATTTTCTGTACCAGAAAGAAATATTGGCTCACAAACAGTAAAAAAGTCAAAAGTCTTTCCAATATCGATGCCGGATTTCGTTTGCTTCAAAAGTCTCCATTTTTACTGCAGTGACACACGTCAAAGTCAGCTGGTATGTTTGTGTCACCAGACTGAGCAGGCTTTACAGTGAAGGCACGGCTTGTGTTGTTTCTGTGGGTAATTGTCTACAGGCAGAGTTCCTCGGGCTTTGATTGATGCTGTTCAGACGGTAGATGCCCCCTCTGGGGAAGATAATGCACACTAATGCTATGGTCACAAATACAACTGCCTCTGTGTGATGGCAAAATCTTCAAGATTTCATGCCACCGCCCAATCTTTTTTGAAAATCGTTGGCATGGTCATGGTTGTAGACGGCTGCAGTCAGGCAGCCGTTACTCGTGCAGGATGGCCAACTTTTTAATATCCCCCCCAAGCTACCGGGCAGCAGGAGGCACCGGCTGCCGTCTGGAGAAATGTCAGAGCTGCTGCCGGAAGGAGATCGGCCCTGTGGCCGCTCAGCTTTCGCCGATCTCCCCCCGTTACTGGACTGCCACTGGGTGACCTCCTTTGTGCTCGGACGGCCACTGACCGATGTCACTTTTAGAGGAAAATTGTCAGGAACTTGTAACTTTTTCCTAAAACCTCTGTGGCCACCACATGGCGTGTTAAAATGTGACTGCACCTCCTGATTTCACATGCCACACTTGCATTTAGATTGCTGCGTAGTGGCATTTTGGGATATATGAGTGTAGTTGAATAAGGTTCCATATCAGACAGTGATGGGGTCATTTTCTGTGTCAGGGTCACGTGTAACATGGAGGTCTGTCCAGGCGTTGATGTGGAAATTTGCTTCAAGGAGCAAACGCCTCCTTCTGTGACCTGCAGCCGGAGTGACGGCAGACGGGAGAGCAGCCAAAGGAGCAATGGGAAATAGCAAAACGGCAATATGAAAATGATCTGACAAAACATGTTTACTATCGCCTGCTAATCTCTCTGACCACATAGCAGACGGAGGACGCATCCCCAGAGCAGCAGGAAAACAAGGCAGCCGTTCCCAAACCTCACCGAACATTCCACTGCTTCCACTCTGACCACACCAATGCATCCCAGCGTGGCTGCAGGTGATCATGCAGCCTTTGTTTAAAACATGTTTGCTTAAAACATATAAAACAGCATGGAGGAAGACTGAGGACAGTTACTACGTTTACAACTGTATTTCTCCCATCGGGAACAAGTCACCTGACTCACACTGCTTCACACATGCTCAATTTAGTCCCAAACCTGAATATGGAAACTCATTGTCTAACAGATCAGCCAAGATAAGCTTTTCAAATCACAACATCCGGTACTGATTGAGCTTGTGCCCCGTTTGAAACTCAGAAGTTTCTGCTCCAAACGCCTTTTGATCCGTTCAGCAGCCAAGAATCTGCTTCAGGAGGGCCATTCTAGAAACAGACCCCACCCTCACACATTCCCACATGTTTACTCACCTAAGAGTTTTGTGCTACTTTTTAAAATTATTTTTACTTTCTGTCTTTCTTTTTTTCAGAGCTGTACTATTATAAAATCCATGTCATTGAACTCTTCCACCCTGTGGGGTTTCAACAATGTACGTGTTTATGAGTTTATATGAAAAGTTTTAGACAGTTTAATTCACTTGTGTAAGCCTTATTTCATAGTGTTACATTTCCCCCCCACAGCATGTTACGACTGGTTGGACATGGGGTCAGTTGTAACATTTTACTTTGTGTGTTTGAGCTCAACCCATGTATTCTATGTTTGTGTCACAGAGGCAAACACAAGAAGCTAGTTTGTTTTAAGTTAAACATGTTCACATATGCCCCGGTCTCCCCTTCTACAAGTCAGCTTGTTGTGTTAGTATAGCCAGCAAACCACCAACATAAGCATGCATATGCAGAGGAAGAACAACAACTTCCACTGCCAAAACATGAAAAACTAGACTTTAAACACTGATTTTATTGATTAGTACACCATTAAAAAGGATTTTCTATTAAAAATAGTTCAAAAATAACATGGAGACAGAACTGAAGACAGAAACATAGTCTGTGAAAACTGCACCACCCAAGCATTTCTCCTAGAAAGGAGCTGCTGCTTGGCCTTCGCTCTCAACCGACTTATTACTTATTATTAAGAACAGCCTCCTGTTCTGCTTCACATCATTCTTTGATCATTTCCATTTGCACTGTTTCCTTTCAGGTCTTTTTTCACTTAAGCTTCATGTTTTTACAATTTTCTGCAGCAGAAAACTGAAAACAGCTTAAATCTCCTTTAAAAACATCATTTTTAGAAAGCCACTTCTCTGCAAAAACAGTTAATGAATGAAAAAGTTTTTAGTTTTAGACATTTTTGAGGATTTCTGCAGTCTAACTTGAAGAATGATCCAAAAAATTCATCAGAACAAAGTGGATGACAGCGCCGAACCCGACCCAGAAACCTGGACACGAACAAAAAACATCCAAACTCTACGTCTTCAGCAGGAACTTTGTTTCTTTTTTACAGAAATTCAAACATCAGATGACCCACAGCACCTGGGTCAAAAAAAAAAAAAAAAAAATCAAAGAAAGAAATTTTAAGATGCCTGTTATGATGTCTTGCCTGTTTAAACGCCTGGGAATATTGAGATTTTCAGACTTGGATGTAGTTAATCTGATCATTAAGCTCACACAAAATAATTAGTACAACAATCAAATAATATACATATAATATGAATAATATTAAAATATTATACTAACATTATAATGCACTGCAAAAACAGGCCCCTTAGAGACAAGTCTACACGTCGTACTCCATTGGATGTTCTTTACAAAAATGAAATGGCCAATGGTCACACCAAGACTTCTTATTTTAGGAACAAAATTCTAGTGACTAAGATCATTTTGCTATTGAAAAACTTTTGATAAGATTATTATATTGCAAGACAGAAAATATTCACTATTTTAAACAAGTCTTTTTACTTTCTTAAGATACTGTTTTTACAGTGTAATTGAAAGACCTGGAAAAATCTCAAATGTAAATGAAATCAAACCTGCATCCCATAATTTACTCTGCAGCATTTACATTTAAACTATTAGATATCTTATATCATATATGTGTAGTTTTATATACATGGTTTTTTTCTCATACTTGTCTTTTTTTTATTTATTTATTTCCAAATGCATTGAATTTTTGTTTCTGAGCTGGTTTCAGTCTCATTTTAGAATCACCACATAAAAATTCAAAAAGGTTTTTTCCATTTGAAAAACCCATTTGGATCCTGAGTTTGTCTTTGTTCTTTAACAGTTTGTCCTTCACTTACATAAACCTTTAAACAAAGTGACCTTGCAGGCTATAGAAACAAATAGACAGACGTGTTTTCAGTGAAACTTTCTCTGTGTGTTAGTTGGTTTTCTTTTCAGTGAGAGCATCCGCTCACAGGTCTGATCACCGGTCTCTGGTTAGACGCTGCGGCAGCGGCAGGTCTGCGCTTCAGTCGTCTTCACTTCCTTTCTTCTTACCTCTGAAGGGTGTCAGTTATCTCAGGAGGGTATCCTCCACCTTGACCTTTTCCCAGCATTTTCCTCTGGTCGTTCTTGACTCTCTTAATGCAGCTTGTCTGGTTCTAAGCTCAGCAGGCGGACTCCCCAGCACCACCTGCAGCTTACACCCACTTCAAAAATAGCCGGCACAGTCCAAAGACAGGAAAGCCTGACGAGGCCGCTTTCTCTGGCCGGCTCTGTTTTCCGTCCTCTGAGCGGCAGCAGCAGCGCCCTGTCAGCCTTGTCTCTTTGACTCCTGTCCCTGTGAGCTGCACCACAATGACCTTCTCTGCTTCCTGTTCTCTCCAGGCTTTACAAACGGAAAACCAGAGGAGGACTTCTCTGAAGGTAAACTGAAGCTTGACTGAGGGAAGTTTGAGAGGGAATAACAGAGGAGGTGTGCTCAGGGAGGGGGGGCTGGCTGCTTGAGGACGACCAAATGGGACGGAGAGCCCCTGCACCCACCACTGATTATCACCTCTGCAGCCAGACACACGGACACACCGGCAGCGCCCGGCCTCTGGGAATGCCATCAGTCACTGCGTGGATGTCGGGATCAATTTAGCTGCTGAATCATTGGAGCGCTCCAGTTTCCAGGCCTGGAACACCACGTCACATTGTTCACATTCTGAAACTGTCCGACAGCCTGAGCTGTCCCCGTCAGAGGATGGAAAACACCGGATTAAAAACCAGATTTGTTTCTAAACCAGTTTCTGTTCTTCTTTCTTTCTGTTCTGAGGTGAGAGGTCATGAAGGAGACCCACAAATAAGAAGAAAAAAAGGGACAAAAACAGACCAAAGTAAATACTGGAACATGATGGTCAGAAAGAATCTGCAGCCAGGATGACTATACCAAGCTGGAAACATCTGGGATAAAGAAAAACCTGATGTGACTTTAGAGAAGAACCAGCAGAAGAAGAAGGATCTAAAGGAAAAACATTTTAAACGCAAAGCACAGAGAGAAATAAAAATAAGAACAGCCAGGAATTAAAGCAAGCTTTTAAACACTCAGGTCAAACTGAGAAATTCAACAGTTCTTTCATACTAATTTGAACTTCAGTCGTTGTTGCTTTTGTAATTTTCTTAAATGTTGTTCACCTTTCCCATCAGGGGTTGCTACAGCCAATCAGCTTTCAGTCATTCGCACAGGTGGTTTGGCACCAGTCTGGTGGTTTTTTATATTTGTAAAGTGAAAAAGGAAGACAAGTAAATAAATATTACAGGCACACAAAAACACCTGAAGTCCTGAATCCATTGCTTTTCCCGACCGATGCTGCACTTTTTGATGATTTATATAAAGATCCTCAGACCATCAGTTCAAATGCTGAGCAGCAAAATAATCTGAAGGATAATTTTAAAGACTCAGATAATCCCATTCTGTTGTGCATTGAGACCCCTGCAGTGTATATTCATGACAAGGCGACGTAACAATCTCCACATTTATTTTTGGCCCTGCAGGGAAAGCAGATACCACTATCGCATGAAGTGGTTTCTATAACAGTGCGTGTCTGGATAACTCAGGTTAAGAAGCATGGTCACATTTTTACTGAATCCTCTGCATCTTGTGTGAAACAGAATGTTTCTTTGTGATTAAAGTGCATTCAGATGGAAAGCCAACACAGCTCAGCAGCAATGATGAATCGTTTCTTTGCTTTTAGCTGTTTGTTAGTATAAACTGGATTTTGCAGCAGTTTTTTCCAAAACACAAACATCCAGCTATTTTGTAGACTGTATATTGGAGAGCCATTTTTGAAATCCAAGACCCGAACTAATCCAGCCTAAAAAAATGTCCGGATGACACCCAAGAGGCGTGACCCGGCGGTCAGAGGAGGGCGGGAGCGTGAGGCCTGTGGACATCACCGTGGTAGTTGTAGTGAGCTGGAGTGGGACTGTTACTGACTGTTACACCATCAGACTACATGGACCATAATTCAGTGGTTCAGCCTCCCAAGCTAAGATTAGCTGGCTGGTGTGAACTGAGAGCACAGTGAAAGATAATTTGTCAAAACCAGAGCAGCCAGCTGCAGCTGAAAAGCCGAGTGATGATTGGATGATCGGGGTGGCAACAGGAGGACTTGTGAAGAAGCGACTGGTGACAATCTGTGAAAGTCAAAACATCTCAGCTCTCTAATGATTTTAAGATGACCTCAAAAGAATGAAAAAATCCTGGGAAAGCCTAAACCTGCTCTTATCCAATGTCCTCTTCCTCCTTGAGGACCCAACAGCTGTCTGAAGCTGCAGCAGGAGGATCTCATGAAAACTTTTATGGAAATAAAGGTCTGGATTCTGCTTCACATTTCATTTCTTGCTGTCTTTTAACAGATCACTGACTGCGTCTCAGAGGCTCACGTCCGTTTTTGCTGGTTTTTAACTGAGTTACGTGGCTCACAAGGAACTACTGGGTTTCATTAAAAAATTTCAAGCTCCAATAATTTCAGGATTCAATAAAGTATTTTTAACTGGAGTTTTCTCCAGACCATCCTCTCTGAAAGGAAAGATAGTAGGGATGTAACAATTTGTTTTATAGTGGCTTGCAAAAGTATTCATACCCCTTGAACTTCTCCACATTTTCTCACAATATGACCACAAACATAAATATATTTTATTGGAATTTTATCTGAAAGACCAACACAAAGTGGCGCACACTTGTAATGTGGTAAGAAAATTATACAAGGGTTCATTTTAAACAAAAAAAATTGAAAAATGTGGAGAAGATCAAGGAGTGTGAATACTTTTGCAAGCCACTGTAACTATGATTATCACATCATAATTTGTGGTTGATATGATGAATCCTTGCCAATTTGGTTCATTTTAAACAATCCGATTGGATCTGATTCACTGACCTAAAGTTGATCTAGGTCATCTTTAGCCAAAAACCAGTGTGACTCAATCAAATGTCAGTCGATTGTAGGCTAACCCCCTAAGAGTTAGTGATCCATCGCCATGATTCTGTGCAGGAACAAGAATGAAAGCGTTGGATGCTGTCATTCATCATCATCAGTTTTCTTGGTCTCTTTCCTTGTATTTTCCTCACAGATTTTCTGTTTTGTGGTCTCCAGGACCCCCAGCAGATATTTCGTCACATCTATCGGGCTTCTGCCACAGATCACAAGCAGACTGTTGCAGAGTGCAGTTTACAGTTAAAGTGTTGATTCTGTGATGTGTTAAACCGAGAATCTTCAACTCTGCAGTCATTCTGCACACAACTTGTTGTCTCAAAGAAAACATAGGACTTTGCACTTTCCTGGGAACTTTTCAATAAAAAAACCTGCTTGGATTCCTGTATTCTTTCATGATAATCAAATACAGTCATGCCAACAGCTCTTTAACTATCGTTTCAACTTTCACATCCAGATCCCTATTGTAAGAGACAAAAATATATGGCTTTTCAAAAAAGGAATAAAGAACATCGAACTTATCAGATGCTTTAAAATTTCAAACACTTTTACAGTTTCAAACACTTTTACAGTTTCCAACACTGTGACAGTTCCAAACACTGTGACAGTTCCAAACACTGTGACAGTTTCAAACACTGTGACAGTTTCAAACACTGTGACAGTTTCAAA
>BSAI01003506.1:0-24283 GCA_036245035.1 Adrianichthys oophorus | reverse complement strand
ATGATACATTGTTTCTTTATCACAAAAAGCCCTGCTGTTTTCCTCACTTCATGCCTTTTTAGTTCAGCTTTATGCCAGATCTGAACACTAAATTAACGTTACAAACATGAAATATATTAACTATTAAATGTAAAGTGAGGACGTGTAATAGAAAATGTCAATAATGTATTAAAATCAAGAAAACATTACATCATCAGCATACAAAGAGTAAAACTAAAGGCACAAATTCAACCCAGTTATCAAAAGATTGTGCGGTTTACTGTGAGGTTTCGCTCTGTGTGCTGCTGTACCTCTCAGCCTGAGCTCTAACTGAACAAGAAATATATAAAGTACAGAGTTTGAGGAAAACAAGGAATGAAATGAAACATATAAATTGAATTTCTAGAACATATTTGGGTACACATATTTCATTATTAGTTGCTCATGATGGTGACAAGTGTGGAACCGCCTCACACGCCTCCCCTGACCACAAGTCCTTGGTTGAAAAATATTTTGAGGAGGAATAAAAACCACCAAGCAGACCCCAGACCCCCTCCCAAATTATGTCAATCCACTAAAAGGCTAATTTTGCCTGCAAATTCAGAGCCAAAACCTCCCAATTCGGTGTTGCTCAATTTGGCAACACTCCTCTTGAAACCTGCCTTGTTCTACATTCACATTTTTTTCAATTCTAATACTTTTTGCACATTTTAATCAACTCAAATTACAGTCAGAAGATTGTGTAAAACAGTGATTAAGATTTTCACAAATCAATAGAAACCATGGATGTAATGCTGTGGGAGTTTTTGTCACATGTTGAGTTTGATTGCAGGGGGATAAAGAAGCAGAACTTGGTCTTCCCTTCTCTCCTCTTTGTGACCGCAAATCAACCATGGTGGCTCAGTCCCAAATTGGTAAAGTACAGCTCTAATGCATATATAAACAAGCACATGTAAACAGAATTACGACATAAAAAATGAAAATAGAAACCTTTTTTTGTATTCATTTATCTATTAAAATACCTCCATACTATTCAACAAGAAAAATGCACCACAATACAATTATTTATATCAATTTTTAAATCAAATGACTGACCTTTCCTTCATCATAGGAATCAAAAATGTGTTAGACTTTTTTTTTTCTCCCCGATGGTGACATCAACAGTATAGCAGGTTAAGCACGAAATCATGTCTAAAAAAATCCTTTCATGTACTTAGCCCAACTTTTTGAAATATTTTTTCAGAGATAAGAAATAACAAAACAAGCTACCAAGGTGGTGCGTTGCATCCAACCAATGACTGATGATTTACGGATGCAGATTTTTGTTTCATTTTTGACTGCATTTCAAGAACTCATCATACGCACTCGTTTGAGCTGAAGGGTTAGGGTTAGGGTTAGTCAAGCAGGTTTTTTGTGTTAGTCAGGCTCACAATTTTTCACAAGTTCACTGAAATGCTTCTGGATTTTTGAACCCTGTTTTAATTTGCCTGAATTTTCCCAAACATTCACAAAATGCTCCCTGTCAGCTGGAGAAATGGTTTGAGCTGGTTTGAGCTGAGTGGAGTGTTAGGGGTTCGGTTGGAGATATGGTGAAGAACAAACTAGCTAGAACAAACTTGCCCTTAGAGCTTTTTTCATTAGAATCTGGTGGCCAGTTTACCAAAGTCATTTCAGGCTATCACTGTAAAGAAAAAAAAGGTTTTCAAATAAAAAGAATTAAAAAAATATTGAAGCACTGATGCATTCAAGTCTATTATTTGCCTATAAGAAGATCATGTGTTTAAAATGTCAGAAACATTTTAAAAACTTAACTTAGCCTTCTTCTCCATTGAGAATGGTACTTTTGCTTTACTTTGCTGGCTCAAGAAAAATGGCTTCAAGAACTAAGGGCATGCATATAGTCAATGTTAAAGAGTATTCATGTGCAGCACTTCTGTGCAGGATTCATCGACTTCATTGTGGAACCAACATTCACGGTGGTAACAGAGATGATTGAGACAATTACAACACTTGCTCAGGAGACACCTCAGTCGCACCCTGGGTAACTATCATCCTTTATGCTTTAAGTTTACCAATTATGAAAATAAAAGATTATTTCATCTCTAAAATGTCAGTTATTTTTTGCCTTATTGCTCATTTAGTCATAGTTTTAAATGTAATAAACTTATGTCTGAAGCAAAAAAGATCTAGGATAGCATATATATATATATATATACACCTCTCTCTCTCTCTCTCTCTCTCTCTCTCTATATATATATATAACCTGTTCTTTTTAATAAAAACAACAACAACAAAGGCAGCAGCAGCTGGCAGTATGAAGTCTAAAGCAGAGGCTGGAACACAGACTGACCACATTCGCTGGGGGTCAGGCTGAGTGGCGAGCATGACCAGAGCTGGAGCGTTGACTTAGAGCATGTAGTGCAACGATCCAGCAGAGTGAAGGGCAGAGGCAGAGATTAATAGGAGCAGGCACAGGTGGAGGGAATCAGATGATTGGCAGCAGCTTGACAAACCATAGGATTCTTTGGCTTAGTTTTAGGATTCAGGTCTTGCTAAAAGCTTGTCAGGTGGAGCAATGCCAAATCAAACTTCAAAATGTTCATAGTTCAAGAAATAAGTAGAAAAGGCTAAATCCAACAATCATCATCATCTCTGCTGCTAATTTTAGGGGATACAACAGCAGTTCTTCCACTTTTATCTAAATCTATTCTCTGCATCATTCTCGCTCCCACTATCCACCCTCATATCCTCGTCTCTTCATCCATGAACACCCTCTTTGGTCATCCTTTAGACCTTAGTACTGGTAGCTCCAACTTCATCTGTTTGGCAACATAATCACTGTTCCTCCTCTTAACATGTCCAATCTGCTTCCCTGCATACATCTACTAAACATCTACCATGATCTGTTCCTCTTATGGATTCCTTCCGGATCTTCTCCATCCTGGTCACTGCCAAAGTGAACCTCAGCATCTTCATCTCTGCTACTTCCAACTCTGAGTCTCTAAATCACAGGTGTCGAACTCAAGGCCTCCAACATGTTTTCCAACTAACCTGCCATTTAAACACACCTGATCTAGGTAATCAGCTGCATATTCAGCAGTGTTTCTGGAAAACCAGCAGGAGGCTGGCCCTCGATGCCTGGAGGGCCGAAACCAACAACATGGCTGCTCTCACCACAGTCTTCTACACTTTTCCTTTGATTCTTGGTGACTTTCTTTAGTCACACATCATACCTAAAACTTTCCTCCACCTGTTTCAACCTGCTTGCAGACACCTCTTCACCTCTTTCCCACTCTCTGTTAGTCTGGACTGTTGACCCTAAGTAGCCCATTTAAAGTCCTCCACCTCTGCTTCATGTAACCTCACCATTCTACTTGAGTCCCTTTCATTTACACATACTCCTAAACTCTACTTCCATCTCTCCTAAACTCTTCTATACCTCCACAGGTATGTTGTCAGGACCAAGTGTCTTTCCACTCTTCAATCCCTTCCCAGCACATTTCATTACTGTACTTGAACACCCTAACTTGCAGTACATCCACTTACTCTTTTTCTTTATCCTGCCAACCTGCACAGATCTACCTCTCAACCTTGTCAAATAATACATTGTCACCAATCAGAGCTGTAATGCAACCACAAAGGGCACAATCCAGTGTTTGTGTGTAATATTGTGTTGACTCAGAATTTTCCTATCTTTCCCCTGTTCTGAACTCAATCTAAATTGGTGTGGTTTCTGTTCAAAGCACCATTGACACTGCTAGAGCTGAAGAAAAGGTATCTGCTTTGGGTGAGACATGTCGTCTGAGTACAGTGGACATCAGCAGCTTCAAAAGCACATGGAACCAAGAGATTAATAATAACAGAGAGACATGGAAGGGTCTATCAGCTAAAGGTAGGTGTGCCAGTATAACATTTTTGTGACTGAAGTCTGCTCTTTTGTTCTGATGGGAGCGAAGACGTACTGAACATAAAAACTGTCCATCCATCCATCCATCCATCCATCCATTCTTCCATCCATCCATCCATCCATTGATCATTCCATTGATCCATCCATCCTTCCATCCATTGATCCATCCATCCATTGATCCTTCCATTGATCCTTTCATTGATCCTATCATTCTTCCATCCATTGATCCATCCATCCATCCATTCTTCCATCCATTTTTCCATCCATACTTCCATCCATCCATCCAGTTTCTGAATCTGCTGAATTGCTTTTGGGGACATGGGGTTGCTGAGGCCTTTCCCAGTCACTGCCTTTACCCTACAACTACTCCACCATTATCCTAAATGATGATGGCATTGCAGGAGCAGCAACAACTCTCCTTTCCTTTTTGCCCTTTTTATAGTTCCCTGGCCCGTCCTACTGTTTTTCTAAATGCAAGTTTGCACACAGGAGGACTACTCAATGCTTTTCGGTTTTGAGTTTTATCATTTTATTAATATTTTTATGACGACCACAGAAGTCCAACAACAATTAAAAAAAAGTATATTTTTAACAAAATAAATCTTCACACTTGTTCTGTGAAGTCGTTTCATGAGCATCTTATTAAGTATTTCATTGGTTTCCAAATATGAAGCACACTAAGCCCTGTCAGCCACAGAGGGGGCTCTAACCTTAAAGGATTTGTTCAGAACTCCTCTTGTTCTTGGCTGCCTCTACAGCATTTCCAAACATCTTCACGCTGAACCTTCAACTTGTATCTAGGTTGCCTGCTGTCAAACCACTAAAATGAAGAAAATATTAATTTTCACCATGGTAACCAAGGTCAATAAAGAGCTACCAGGTTAGCTATTGAGCTTGCAACAATGCACATGGAAGAAAAGAAAAACCAGGTTTGTTAGACTAAACCGAGCCTAAAATGTAATAAAAAATCAGCATTAGTCTCCAAATGAACAAAAAAATGTCAATGTTTTTGTTGATTCTTAGACCTGGAAGTTCCCCACATGGAAGGTCAAGGCAATGACTGTGGAAAAAATGACCAAAAAGAGATGAAAGAGCCCATGACAAGTGCTGGCAGAGGGGACAGAGGCTGGATTCCAATCAAAACAGGTGCGTTGGGATAATATCACTGTAAAGTCCTTAGTTTTGACGCTCCTGCAGCTCTCCTTACAAATCCGCTGATCCACAAAAATTCCACATTCCAGGAGTAAAAGAGGAAAAAAGCTTTGTCCTTCAGATTATAAAACAAACATGAACAATGAAGAAAATTCAGGCTTCAGGCAGGTTCAGACACGTGGGGATCACAATTGCATTGCTTGGGGTTGGGGTTAAGCTCTGTGACTTGGGGATGGTATTAGCATGGCTCCTCCCTGGCCACGTGGACTTGGGGGGCTGGCGATGAGGGGCTGGGGCAGTCCACGGGGCCTCTGTCGCTCACGCGGCTACCCTAGAGCGTCGTGCTCGAATGGGTGTTGAGAAATGGTGTTGCAACGGTACCAGTTCACGCTCACTGGTGCATTGCACCCAACACTTCACCATTAGGCCTAAGAGTTGGTAGTAGGGGTATATATATAAATTCATTAAAATGTATTGTAATGTATATTCACATATATATATATATATATATGTACACACACACAGTGGGGATCAAAAATGTGGATACACCTGCAAATGTTATGTTATTGTGCAGAAAGAACCCAAGGAAAGGTTGAAAAATCTTCTAAAGGCATCAGTTTACAGATGAGACATCTTTTTAATACGTTTAATATGTTTATCTTTCCAAAAGGCTTCCAGTTCTTTCAGATTTCTGGGATGTCTGTTCCACACGGCTCTTTTCAGGTCTATCCATAGATTTCAATGATGTTTAGGTCAGGTGATTGGGAAGGTCACTGCAAAACCTCCTGTTTCTGTCTCTTAATGTAAGACGGTGTGGATTTGGAGGTGTGTTTAGGATCATTATCATTTGGAGAAGTCATCCTCTCTTCAACTTAAACTTTTTCACAGAAAACATCAAGCTAGTGTCCAAAATTTACTGAAAATTTGTGGAATCCATTCTTTCTTCTACTGGTGAAATGTTTCCTGTGCCGCTGGCTGCAATACAAGCCCAAAGCATGATTGATCCACCCCCATGCTTAACAGTTGGACAGAGGTTCTTTTCATGAAACTCTGGACCCTTTCTTCTCCAAACGTACCTTTGCTCATTGCAGCCAAAAAGTTCCATCTGAACCGGGTCGGTCCACAGAACTTGTTTCCAAAAAGCATCAGGCTTGTTTCTATGTTCATTTGTGAACGTCAAACGTTGAATTTTGTGGTGAGGACGTAGAAGAGGTTTTCTTCTGATGACTCTTCCATGAAGACCATATTTGTACAAGTATCTCTTGACAGTAGAACAGTGCAGCACAACTCCAGAGTCTGCAGGTCTTTCTGGAGGGATGCTGCAGTCAAACCCATCCCCACATTACTTTTTAAATAATTTTACAGATCTTTTGAGAGTGAGATTTTAAATATCATAATCTGCTCTCTACAGACAGGAATATTTCCTACTGTCTTTAAAACTGCAGTAGTGAAACCGTTTCTTAAGAAAACAACAAACCTGAGTAAGGCTCAGGTTTGATCCTACAGTGTTTATTAACTACAGACCAGTGTCCAACTTGCTTTTAGAGATTTTAGAAAAGGTTGTTTTTATTCAGCCAAAGGAGTTTCTCCTATTAAACAACATTTTTTAGATAAACCAGTCTGATTTTAGAACGAACCACAGCACTAAGACAGTTCTGTTAAAGATCGTTAATGATGTGTGTCTTGGATTCAGGTCAGATCTCCAGTATTAGTTCCACTGGATCTAAGTGCTGCTTTCGATATTTTTAATCACCTGATCTTGTTAAACAGACTAAATGTCTTGTCCTTTCAGGGACTCAAAGTGGCTCAAATCCTATCTCATGGAGAGAAACTTCATGGTAAGCATGGACGCATATTTTTGCCCCAAGGTTCCATCCTTGGCCCCTTGCTTACATGCTTTCTCTGGGGAATGTTGTCATCAGGAGGAACAAAATAAGCTTTCATAGCTATGCTGATGACACCCAGCTGTACATAGCTGTGTCTCCTGATGACACAAAGCCAATAAAAGCATGTTTTAACTGCATTTTATATATGGAATCATGGCTGGAAATAATTTTCTGCAGCTCAACCAAGCAAAAAAACTGAAATATTTGTTATTGGTCCTGAAGTAAAGAGAGAGAAACAACTTTTGAACTAAAATAATTTTCATTCAGTTATTCAGAAACAGGGAAAAACCTTGGCATTTTGTTTGTCTCTCAGCAAACTTTTCTCTCATATTAAACATGTGGTTAAAACTGTTTTGTACCATTTTAGAAATTTGGCTAGGGTCCACACAATTCTCTCTCTTGATAAAATGGAGACACTCATGCTTGCTTTTTGAATTGATTATTGTAATGCCCTTCTAACTGGTTTTCCAAAAACTAACATTAAAAACCTTCAAATTCTCCAGAATTCTGCTGAAAGAGTTCTCACTAAGACCAGAAGGCGGGCTCACATTACGCCGATTTTAAAATCCGTGCTTTGGCTTCCCATCTGCTTCAGGATTGATTTTGAAAATACCTTTAATGCTGTTTAAATGTCTCAAAGGTCTTGTGCCTTCTTACCTGTCAGATCTATTAGTTAAATATGAACCTTCGTGGATCCTGAGATCCTCTGGCACTGGTCTTCAAATCATTCCAGCTGTGAAAACCAAAACTTGCGGAGAGGCATCTTGTCAACATTATGGCCCCTCGTTTGTGAAACAGTCTGACAGAGGACCTCAGAGCCGTAGAGAACATATATGCTTATTAGATAAGGCTCAAGACCCATCTTTTTAACTTGGCTTTTGGCTAATTTTACTACTTTTACTTATTATGTATTTATTCCATCTATTTTATCGTGTTTTATGAATTTACACTGGATTATTAATATTTTATTTTAATATCCCTTATTTAGTATTTTATTGTTTATTTTTTTATTGTTATGTTTACTTCTTATTCCCATTTTATTTCCAGTGCTTCCTCATTTGGGTCCTCCCCCTCTGGGTCGGATGCTGTACAGCTGCTGTGGCGCTGGATGGGGACCTGCATCGCTGCCTAGCTGTGGTGAGGTGGGTCCCCATCTATGATTCTGCAATTGACTGGCTATGCAGCTATTCACAGAGAGTGAGGCCCCGCCATTAGCATTTCCAACAGCCAATTTACGTGCTCAGGCTATTTTCCATTATCTATCTCCATCAGTTAGAGGGTGGGATGTGCAAAAGGGTTGGTGGCTTGCGTGCCGGTTTGGGGGAGGGGACTATTTTAATTTTGTGCTTGTTTTATATTCATTTGTTTGATGTGGTGTAAAGCACTCTGTGTTCTTTTTTTATATTAAAAGTTCTATAGAAATAAAGATTTTTTTAAACATGGGTGTTGACTCACAAGGAGGATCAATGGATGTCTTCTTAAAACTCACAGGTTTCTCCTCTGTTACACTTTAAAGTATAATGTCTTTGTGTTTGCTCTGTCTGAGATTTTTCTTGTTCTTCCAGATCTTGCTTTAACTTCCCCTGTTAAGTGACTGCCATTTCTTAATGACATTCTGAACAGAGGATATCAGCATCTGAAAAGGCTTTGCTATCTTCCTTTAGCCTTCTCCTGCTTTGTGAGCATCAACAATTTTCAGATTCATTGTTCTGGACAACTGCAAGAACCCATGATGCTGATTGTTGGGGCGAGGTCACATGATCAGATTATTTACAACCTTTGAGATTGAAATCAGCTGATCTTTGCAAACCATGATTGTGAACAATCCATGACACTGTCAGGTCTCAGCTTTTCCAAAGGGGGCGGAGCATACTATCAATTCTGTAGGGTGCCCAAACTTTTGCACACGCCATTACTTTGTTTTCTGTTATTTTGAAAGGGTAAATGATGGAAATGATGCCTATTTTTCTGACATATTAAAGGATGTTTTATCAGTAAACTGATGCCTTTAGGAGATTTTTCAATCTTTGCTTGGATTCTTTATGCACAATAATATGACATTTTACCTGGGGTGCCCACACATTCGATCCCTACTGCATGTAGATGTGTGTGTAAAGACACAAATGTCAATGGGGGTGGGGGGTGGGGGGTGTAATGTGTGTGACCAATTTTGAAAATAAATTAATTAATTAAAGATAAAACAACCCCCACCACCATTAAGGTCTCATTCGCTTTAGACACGTGGGGATTATTGGTGAAAGAACCCACAAATTGCACTCCCTCTTAGTACATACACTACAGACCTAACATCAACATACACAAATACACTCATGTTGGCTCCAGTGGTGGACATGTGGGTGATCAGATCCCGCTGTTGAAGAACGGAGGAGTCCACCAATTTTAATTGCACCTCTTTAGTATACACACACAGCGAGATAGGGATGGTCATATTATTCCCCGTTTCCCACCCCCTGGACTGGGTAGGATGGGCCGGCAGTGGCTGCGGGGCATTGGTGGCATCGGGGGGAATCCTGTGCCCCTGACCTTGCAGCTCTTTTCCGCGTGGTGGGGGAGTTCACCCAACATCTGAGCTGGGTGGACCGTAACCCGGAGTAGCGGGTGGGGCCCATTCTCTGGGCATACCAGGGCCACCCCAATTTTTTCATTGTTGCTCATAGCAACGGCAGCCTGATCCTTGGGCTCACTGTCCCCTAGTCTACCAAGGGTGTAAAAGCGTTTCTGTGAGAACTAAGTCATGCAATTTACCTCTGACACTCTTATGTTACTTTGTAGTATCGACTACCCCCCCCCCCACACACACACACCCATCTCCCCCATCTTAATCCCTTTTCCCCCATCTTTTAGCACCCCCCTCTGACCCTCTCTCTTCCTTCTTTTTTGTCTGTACAGACCAACAAGGAATACATATAAACATAGTTATAAATAAAGCTTAACCTCAAATACAAAAAGGATTTATACAAACAAACACAACTTTTGTCTGAAGATCCAGAAACCCCTATTATAACGGTAAAATCTCTCCATCACAAGAGGCTTGCTCAGCTTCTGGACAGGACAAGTTAAAAAAAGATAAAGAAAAAAACAAGCATGTTTTTGTTTTATTTTCTAATGTTGCCTTTATTCTTTCAAACAAATAATTGTAGCTTTCATGTCATCAACTTTTGGTAAAACTATATCTTTTGGTGTAGTAGTCACAGATAAAGAGTCATGTAAAAGTTACCGTTTTTGTTGTGTGCTCATATTTACAGGCAGATTGAAACTTTCTGGGGGATTTCTGCTGATGTTTTTGTGTGCTTGTGGTCTGCTCTGTCCAGAACTTATCCAATAAGAAATGTAAAAGTAGATTCAAAGTAGAGGTTGATTCAAAATCAAGCAATAAAATAAATCACGTTTTTTTTTTTTCCAAGATTCATTTGTAAAGCGGCAAGTTATCTCAAAGGGCAAATGAAACTTACATATGTAAATGTGCAAGAACGTTGCTGAGGCTATCTTCCACTGTTTTCAAGTTGCAACTATGACAATGTGTGGTGAAAGTGCAGTCTTATGAATGCTCATGCTGACCCGTTTGTCTCTGTAGAGCCTCAGATTAACTCATCTTTGAGTGATGGATTCAAGAGACCGAGCTACTGTGCAAGCTCCTACCAGCTGACACGATCACAGGTTTGTGACAGGCAACCACTTGATCCCCGGGCCAGGATCAGGAGACTTCAGCGCATCTCCATTCATCGTAAAAAGTAATCCTATGGTTCAGTATGTGGTCAGTGGTGTCTTTGCAAGATACTGCTAATCAATGCAGGGACCACAACATACCTAAACATTGCAGGCGGTTGTGCTCATTTGTAAACAATGACACAAATGTCAAACCCTTAGAGCTTCAGGTTCTGGCTGTCAAATCCCGTCTGCTCTTTACACTAATATTCTTGGTTTGCACTGCAGATCATAACCCTCCTGCAGATCCTGTTAGTTCACAGCATTGTTGTAGGAGCAGGGTGTGGTGATCTTTGGCGTTTAACATGTGGTCATGAAAAGGTGCCTGCAGAGTACGTTTCTTTTTTTCCAACTTTTTAAAATATATTTTAAAACACAATTGTTACTTTGTTCTAATAGTTTATTGAAAAAGGTAGTTGTTTCCTGTTGCCTGCAATGTAAATGGTAAGGAATTAATCCATAAATGCCATTCCTGTAGTATACTCAAGGTTACACCCAGATTGAAACCATTGAGAAATAAATCTGTTTATGTTGGTGTGTACTGCTGGTCATTCATTTCCTTGTTCAGTTTGTGGTTAAATAAATGTAACAAATAGCAATGTCTTTAATGCCTTAGTGACAACTGTCTTCAAGGGTGGGTACAAGCTGTCTGAGTGCAAGAAAAAGGGCAAATCTGCACAGGGAGACCAACACCCCTGTGGCTACAAAGTTTAGACAGCAGCTTGAAGGGTCTTGCCTAGCAGCCCACACTGGATTAAGCTCATTGTGCACCGTTACGTCCCCACCAGTCAAACCTGGCTCTAGTCTAGGGGCAGGCTCAAAGAGGGGACCATAACATAGGACTAAACGGACACCAGGAGAGAAAAGAACAGTTTATTAAGTAAGATAAACTGTGTCCTGTAAAGAAGGAACAAAAAGAAATAATTAGTGTGCTGGTTCAAACAAAGGGGATTGGAACCTTGGCCAAACAGAAAATTAATCAGGGAGACAGCTGACCCAGCCATGTCAACCGTCAAAGTCAGCAGCGGACTGCTCCTCTGCACGCCACTCCCTCTGCCCCTGGGCTGCAGACCAGCAGCCCAGGGGTTGGGGACCACTGCCATTAAGGAGAATCCCCTCTACGTCATAAGTGTTTGTAACTTACATTATCCTTAAGCTCCCCTTAAATTGCAGCTGCTCCTCTATACGAGCCTCTAACCCACAGGTATCCCACAGGTATCGCACACAAGGCCCGTGGGCCACATCCGGCCTGCCCAGTGCTTAGATGTAGCCCGCCAGGGCAATGCATATTCTTAATATGACAACATCTCACACTAGTATCATCATAATGTAAAATAATTTTAGAGGGATTAAGGGATTAGTTATCAGGAACTCTAGCTATTTTATCAGATGCAACATCACAAGGGGGTCATCATCCTCTCCCTCCTTTTCAGTCAGGGTGCAGAAAGAAAGAACCATAACAGGATACAACAACTAAGAGTAAAACAGCCAGACACCAGAACACCCAGACAAAAACCCACACTGAAACCCCAATCCACCAGAAAGACAAATGAATGGTATCCCACAATTCCTTGCGCTGCCAGATCTGACAGAAGACCCAATCACAATGCATTTGTGACCTTCACTATAAAATATTAACTACAAATCCCATCATGCAGTGCGTCAGCGACCTTGCTGAAAACCAGTGTTGTCAGAAAAGGCGGTTTCCTGCCAAAGGAAGGCCGGTTAGATCCTCAATTTGTGGGCAGAACTAGTTTTGGGCTGGCGGACACAAAATGGACGGGTTTGGGTTTGGGTTCGGTCCAGGGGTTCCTCATGGAAACACGTCTGAGCAGAGACAAGCGCAGGTAAGCCAGAGACTCACGTGGAAACTATCCTCGCCATCATGAGGTAATAATAACGAAATAAAAATGTGTCCATTAATCTGTTCTCTTAATGTCATATATATAAAGGACTTTAAATATTTTTTAGTCTCAAAATCGCTGTATTTTGTATGTTTTCTTTGAACTTACGGCACAGGCTGTGAGGTGAAATGGTGCACGAGCGCAGCCTTGATTGTGCAATCCCTAAAGGTACATACATACATGCATCCATACATGCATCCATACATACATGCATACATACATGCATCCATACATGCATCCATACATGCATACATACATACATACATACATGCATACATACATACATGCATGCATACATACATGCATACATGCATGCATACATACATACATACATGCATGCATACATACATGCATACATGCATGTATGTATGTATGTATGCATACATGCATGCATACATACATGCATACATGTATGTATGCATGCATGTATGCATACATGCATGCATGCATGTATGTATGTATGTATGTGAATGTGACCCGGGACATTGGTTGTTTGTTGTGTTTGGTATTCACTTCCTGTTTTATTTTGTTGTTGGTTGTACTTCCTGTGTTTCACTACTCTCTTTCAGGTCTCTTGACACTTCCCTCCTAGTGTGTGTTCCCTCCCTCCTTAATTGGCACACCTGTTTGTACTTACCTCATCCCCTCCTCCTGGTTATAAGTCCTCGTCTCCCTTGCACTGGTTGTCGGGTGGTTTTTGTACCTTCATGAGTTTGTGGTCAGTTTTCTAGAACTTTACCCAAATAAATGAGAAACTTTGCATTTACAACTGTTGTCTGTATCTGTGTCCTCACGTCAACCCTGACATGCTGCACATCTTTCTTTTGCATGTCTCAGCCCTTCAACAATAGACCTTAGTCAAACAAAATGTAGCACACTTTTAATGACAATGAAAAGTAATCAAAAAGCAAAAGTCAGTTAAAGTCACAAATTAAACACTGTATAAAAGATGTATGGAAAAGGAAAAAATCTGTGTGATTTTTTTTTTTTTGCCACATCGCCCAGCCCCAGGATTGATGAAGATCAAAGAGTAAAAAAAAGACATGACTGACTGCAGAAATCGAAATAGTTTGGATCATTTCTGATGCCAACTCGGCAATGCAGAGGTCATGTCAGCAGGTTTTTTTTAAACATAAATGTCATTAGAACAAAATTGTGACTGTGAAGAGAGAAGCTCTGGATGAGACCAAGAACAGGGAACAACAAACATGGATGAGAGAAAAGATGACCACTGATGCAGCTGAATGACCAGAGGAGGAGATCAATAGAGTCAGCATCAAATGTAACTGTCTGAGGTAAGCACAGAATTTAAATGACCAAAGTGGGAGAATGTCTTCCTAGACAGCGTTCTATGTTGACAACAATTTTTCTCCATAAACCCTGTGTTGTTAGAGTCACAACATGGAAATAGCAAAAACTCACAAAAAAATCAGCCATTCTTAGGACAGTGCTGAAGGGAGAATAAAACTCACAAGTAATATTCCCCCTTAAAGTGTAGACCCCCCCACCCCCCCATGAAAAGCAAGTAAAGGGGGAATGCATATTTATATATATCATTGCACAGGAAATACGCAGAATACTGAGATTTTGAGTATATTCAAGAATAAATTGATTATAATCATATAAATTGCATTTATAGAACAAATCAGGGGACAAATGTTGAAGCGCTAACACACTAAAATACAGACACATTCACATCCACACATGCATTCTAAAAACCATTCATGTAGTAAAAAAAGATAAGCAGCAATGCTTTTAAAGAAGGACTAAGACCCCAGAGAAAGAAGGAGGGCTCTTTACCAAAACACAACGCCACAAAGCACAGCACAATGAGATAAAAAAATCCTCCTGCAGGAGCTCGGTGAATACTGTTTAACGTTTGCTGGGTTGATATCAGGAAACAACCAAGATCCCGGGTAAGGGTCTGAGCGGTGGAAATACCAAATCTCATCTGTGGCCACTCTGTGGTTACGCATGTTTTCTAACATTTATTTTTCTATTTTTTGTGGCCGTCAGAATTGTTGACAGCTGTATTAGTGGATAGTGTTGATTCAATAGTAGAACAACTGGATGTGTATAAAGGCAATAAGGTTGGTACAGCAGCAAAGGGCTTTTGACTTCACTTTTATTCTGCCTACACATGGACAGTAATAGAAACAAACATCACGTCTGTCTGCATAGTCATTATATTTTTCCAAGTGCATGACATTTATTTCAATGGAATAAAAATACATTTTCCTCTTGGGTGTTGTACAGTTTTTGTCACGTTTTCTCATAAACTTGATAGTGTCGCTTTTAGTTAAGAACAGAGTTGCTCCGCTGCAGCCGCCCCTCCTCCTTGGGTTCTGCTCCACGGCTAGGCGCTGCGTTCAATGACAAGCAGAGTTTTCTATTAGTTTCTCGGTTACTTACGGTAAACGTTCTTCTTCTGGCTGACAGTTGGGGGAGACAGATATTAGACGGCTGTGTCAGATGGCTGCAGTCACAGATTTTGACAGATCACAGTTTTCGGTGTAACACCGGTAAGCTAGCGTCAGCTTTCACAGAACTTACCGGTCTTTGTAGCTTCAAGAGTCGGTGAAGTTGGTCATTGTTGAGTTCCTGTCAGTAATCCTTTTATCCACATGTTCTGAAAACTGTAAGCCGTTTTTTGTTGACAACTTCATCACTTTTCTACCAGAGCGTAATAACACCGGCAAACAGGAACTCACACTTTTGAGGGAGCAATGTTTTTCTCCAATTTGATTGGTTGGATTGTCGGATCAAACTAATGTGGCTCTAATTTGATTGGATGTTGTGCTGACATCACACACGGGAGTAAACAAACAGAGAGGCCGTGGCGCGGGCTTTGTCAATTTACTTTTAAATCTTTGGATTTTGGGGAAAATGGCAAGTCTTTCCGAGTCAGAGGGCTAAAGTCCGAGTCAAGTCACGAGTCAGGGCTATGAGAGTCTAAGTCGAGTCTAAAGACATCAAATTCATGACTCGACTCTGACTCGAGTCCAAGTCATGTGACTCGAGTCCACACCCTTGGTTGTTACAAGTTGGATAAATAGATAAGCTAAATAAAGCTAAGTGCAATTGAGGAAACCATAAATATGAACCAAAACAGCTCAATGAACTATTACAGTTTGTTCTACTATCACAAACAGTGTTACGACTATTGTTGTGTTTGTGTTTTGGTAATTTGAGGGCTACATGATTTGCATTTGGGTTTCTTTATTTGTTATGTTATGCCCTACACACCCAGGCAAACAAACAGAAACAGATAAGGCTACTGGATACAGGACTTTCCTACTCTGTGGAGGAGCCCAAGGATGTCTAGTTTTTCAGATGTGGTGGGAGAAGGAGCCTGGCTGTCAGTAATGCTGACTGATCCAAAGGGGGAGTTTGGGATGAAACCTGCATTTCCTTTGCTGCTGGTGGAAACACAAGGCGTCTGTGCATGAGCTGAGGGGGGCCAGGGCAGCAAAGAGCACTGAATGGCTGCTGCTCTGTGGGAGGTAGAGCTTGATGTGAGCGTAGTCCCAGACAGAACAATCTCTGAGCAAAGCTGAGATTGCTCATACAGCAGACTGTCCATCTCCTGTATAAAGGCACAGAATAGGAAAAATCTGAATCAGTGACTATGTTCTATGTGAAAATAAAAACAATGGAATGCTCTTGTAACAATATTGAAAACAGCTGTAAGGAAACTGTGACATTCCTGCTGTGCATGTGTCATAATTACAGATTTGAGTGGATTCTTGGCTGATCTCTGAAAAACTTACCCTTTTTAGGCTCTCTTTGTAGTGCTTGGACAGTTCCTTCAACTGCTTCTCCAGCTCTGCTGCCTCCAGTTTGATGGCACATCTCAGCTCCTCAATGTCCTGAATGTCTTCCCTTCACACACAAATGCATTCCCACGCAAGCAAGGACGCATGCATGCACACACATACACGTGTAACTATGGACCTACAGTGGGGATCAAAAGTTTGGGCGCCCCAGATAAAATGCCATATTATTGTGCATAAAGAACTCAAGGAAAGATTGAAAAATCTCCTAAAGGCATCAGTTTACAGATGAGACAGTCTTTTAATATGTCGAAAAAAATGAGGCTTTATTTCCATAATTTACTCTTTCAAAGAAAACAAGCAGCACCCTTTTGATCTAATCCAGCCATGAGTCTTTTTGGGAAAGATGTAACACGTTTTTCACTCCTGGATTTGGGGATCCTCTGCCATTCCTCCTTGCAGATCCTCTCCAGTTCTGTCAGGTTGGATGGTAAATGTTGGTGAACAGCCATTTTCAGGTCTCTACAGAGATGATCAATTGGGTTTAAGTCAGGACTCTGGCTGGAACATTCAAGAACAGTCAGAGTTGTTGTGAAGCCGCTCCTTGGTTATTTTAGCTGTGTGTTTAGGGTCATTGTCTTGCTGGAAGGGGAACCTTTGGTCCAGTCTGAGGTCCTGAACACTCTGGAGAAGGTTTTGGTCCAGGATATTGCTGTACTTGGCCGCATTCATCTTTCCCTCCATTGCAACCAGTCGTCCTGTCCCTGCAGCTGAAAAACACCCCCACAGCATGATGCTGCCACCACCATGCTTCACTGTTGGGATTGTATTAGACAGGTGTTGAGCTGTGTCCGTTTTTCTCCACACATACCGCTTAGAATTAAGGTCAAAAAGTTCTATCTTGGTCTCATCAGACCAGAGAATCTTATTTCTCACCATCTTGGAGTCCTTCAGGTGTTTTTTTTATCAAACTCCATTCAGGCTTTCATGTGTCTGACTGAGGAAAGGCTTCCGTCGGCTCACTCTGCCATAAAACCCCGACTGGTGGAGGGCTGCAGTGATGGCTGACTTTCTAAAACTTTCTCTCATCTCCAGACTTCATCTCTGGAGCTCAGCCACAGTGATCTTTGGGTTCTTCTTTACCTCTCTCACCAAGGCTCCTTAAGTGCAGCAGATATTTCTCTGTAACCTTGACCAGATCTGTGCCTTGCCACAATTCTGTCTCTGAGCTCTTCATGCAGTTCCTTTGACCTCATGATTCTCATTTGCTCTGACATGCACTGTGAGCTGTAAGGTCTTATATAGACAGGTGTGTGTCTTTCCTAATCAAGTCCAATCAGTAGAATCAAACACAGCTGGACTCAAATGAAGGTGTAGAACCATCGCAAGGATGGTCAGAAGAAATGGACAGCATCTTTCCTTGGGTTCTTAGCACAATACTAAAACATTTTACTTGGGGTGCCCAAACTTTTGATCCCCACTTTATGTTACTCTTATGCTGGATTCACACCAAACGGGATTCGCACGGCCAATTCCCCAGTTTCCCCGCGCTGGAAGTTTGATTGAAACTAAACTCGCCGCCCGGCCGCGTGTGGGAGGAGCTGCCAGCTAACGTTTTTAGCCTGATCACTACATGAAGAGGTACATGTGTGTTCTTCATTCACAATTCCATTACATGGAGGACACGGATGAGGCTTAGAGATCAATTTGGTTTTTCTTTTTTGAAAAGCTCTTCATAAACATCGGTGATCACGTCTCCGTGTAGCTCGAATGATCAACAAATATATAAACCCTCCACCCACAATAAATAAATAAGTAAAAAAAAGAAAAATTCAGTCATCAAATAGCAAATGCTGCTCTTCAGTTACCCACTCTTGTTGCGACAGCCTGTAATACATCAAAACCTAAAAGTAAACAAGTTCAAGTACTACTACTGTTGTCTTTTATTTTGTAAATACATTGTTGCATTTCATTAAGCATAAAGAATACATTATTTTTTAAATTCCTGTTAACATCTTTTTAAAAAAACAACAAATATTTTTAAACCAAAGGTTTCATAGACTAGATTTATTTGTGTTAACTATATATTATGAAAAATATACTCATGACTATAAAGAAAATTCATACCAATGACGTTTGAAATCTAAAGAATTATCCTGATGCTTTGATTAATATTTATAGTAATGTGTGTTTAGTAATTTATCGGAAAAAAAAATCAGAGGATCTTTTTTATTATTACTGACTCGATGAAACACGTGATAAAGTTCAGGAGGCCCGAGCAGCCTGTCTCTCCATCCCGTAGGGGATCTCTGTCTGGCCACCAGCTCGTCTCCCGGTAGCCGGCATAGCAAGCGTGACCGTATCCGAGACGGGTTCAGAAAACCAAAACTTGAAAGAGACACAGCGGGTTAAGCAAATGAATGGAAGTTCAGGAAATCTGATCCCTCACATTGGATGTGTATTCTACCTGCTGTCACTGAAACCGTCACGTGACCAAAGTTGAGTCCCTGATGGGTTGACGTGACATAGCGACCCCCCCAGAGTTTAGATTATTTTTCACTCTGGCTCGCCGTGCCTGCCGTGCTGGCACAATTCATGCCGCAGAACCACAGATCTAAACCATTGACTTAACATTGAAACTGGCGGCCTCCGCCGTGCGAATGGCGTTCGGTGTGTAAGCGCCATTAAACAGAGAATCAGTACTTTTGCATTGGTCTTGTTCAATGATCAGACAGAACTCGGCGTGAAACACCTAAAGGTGTAATATAGCTTTAAAATATTAGGGAAGGAAAAGCTAAATGAATAAAAAGTTCTATTTATTTGGCCAAGTATGAACTAACTGTGGTGAATGATTAGTAACATTTGCCTTAATGAAGAATTTTTTTTTGAGTGAACTCAGGAAGTTTTAGGGGTAGATTTTATTATTCATCTGCAATAAATGGAACACTCATAGACAGTGGGAAAAAAAATAAAATTTTCAACAAATAAACCCTTTAGTTACCACATATCTTCCAATAGTGGCCAATCTCTAATAGATGGCGGTCTCTAATAAACGTGTCAAACAGGTGTTCGTTACTTTAGACGCTAAGCTTTAATAGTGGCCGAGCTCCTTTAAGACAACCCCCACCATCCCTGGGTGGAGCAGAGTCGTACAGAGGTCTGGTGTCTGTGTAGCCAAGAGACGCTCATTCGATTTAGCATTTAAACTTTGTGCAGTGGAACACTCCAAAGAACATTCTGCACCAAATTTTGGAGTGGATCCTAAACATATCAGAGAGAGCAGATGGGTAATATAGAAGACAGCAGCAGAAACAACAAAACACTTTCCTGGTGGAGGTGCAAAGAACGAGCGACAAATTCTCTGAAGTGGTTTGAACATGGACTA
The DNA here is from genome assembly GCA_036245035.1 of Adrianichthys oophorus. Lineage (NCBI taxonomy): Eukaryota > Metazoa > Chordata > Actinopteri > Beloniformes > Adrianichthyidae > Adrianichthys > Adrianichthys oophorus. Next base: position 4,571 of record BSAI01003506.1, on the reverse strand, counting down.
TTGAGCAAAGACAGAAAGATGCGCATGTCTCCAGGAAAATGATCTGCATGAAAGGATTTTAGATTTTAGAGGATTTTAGATACCCAGACTGATGACGCTTCAAAGAGAAAAGAAACGTTCATAGCCAGTGATAATAAGAACATATTACAATGTTCTCATTATGTCAATCAATCCTGAAATGTTCATCTGGTGCTGCCTACATTTTGTGATCAAATTTCACTGCTAAATGAACCCATTAACCATTACCTTTCTGTCTGTGATGGAATAAACGGCTGTCTCTCATAGGGATGTCCCGATCCGATCACGTGATAGCAAATCGGGCCCGATCATGTGGTTGACTCGGATCGGTATTGGTTGTTGTCTCCCGATCAGTATCAGATATTTAATTTATTATTATTTGACCAGCGCCTATTGTTTCAAGCCTATTACTCCGGATAAATACTCCAGTCTGCATGTCATGAACGGATCACAACATTTTATTGCTGTAAAGTGCAGTAGAACACGGCAGCTGTTCACGCTAACAAAACAGTTCAGTCAGGCTAGCGAGATGTTCATAGATTCTGGATCAGCAACTCTTTTAAAAACGTTTTAAACTCACAAGTATCTCTATGGGCCTGTCTTAATGCAAACAACAATCTACAAATGAATTTTTTTGTTTCTTTTTAATGATAAGCTCTCTGTGCTACCGACAGAGACAGCTGCACAGCAGCTGCTAACTGTGCTAAGTGCTAGCTCCGTAACCTCTTGAGAGTTTAAAAAAATACAATAATCTTAAAATATATAAATAAACAGATAACAAATGGTTTTAATGACATCATCTAGTAATGAATACTAGTCGTCATTTTCATGCTAGAACAGTCATTAATTAAAAAAATGTTAAATTAAGATTGGGATTTGGTTAAAAATGTTCAATAGTTCTAAGATATTAATGCTTAAGTCACTAAACTTTCTCACATGACTAATTATCACCTATGTTTACTAGATTTTCCTAGGTTAAACTTGTAATATTTTTACTTGATTGTTTAAGTTATTTCACAGAAGTGCCCTGATTAAGTGTTAAATTAATTAAGGAAGGTTAATGAAATAAAAAAAAAGTGGAACAACCTGGATCTGTTTTTTAAATGTGTTACAAAAGTAACACATTTAAAAAATGATTGGATCGGGACTCGATATCAAATGACTCAGAATCGGATTGGGCCAAAACAAACCTGATCCATAGTCTCTAATAAAGACCGGTTTCATTTTGCTATTTTTTTTTTTTTTTAGAAACCCTGCCTTATCTGCTGTTGATTACCTGAATCAGGTATGTTTAGCCAATGAGGAGCTTCAATGGCAGGTTGGTTGGAAAACATGTAGAACACCAGCTTTTCAGGCCTGAATTTGGACACCCCTGTTCTAAACTGATTTCACACTCAAAATCCAAACAGACATAAGGAGCAATGTGCCTGTTTTTAATTACAGGCCTATTTGTCTACATTTGCAATCATCTGTTATGGCATGTAAAGGGACAATAACAAACTTTTCTTTATCAATGGGAACGTGTCGTTAATCAAATTAGCATGTTATGATCACCGATCCAAAATTAGCACAGATTTTCAAGAGGATTCTGTAGAGATGCTCGGCTCCACTTCATACTGGTCTTTTAAAGCAGCAGTGTCACTGGTGATGCATTGAGCACACGTTTCACATTGCGTACGATCACGATTTTCCAAAGGAAGCTTCACTACATCACTCGCATATTGCCGACTATTCACGCCAGTTTTGAATTTGGGGCGGGGTTATCAATAGGTCAGCTCAAATAAAGAGACAGAACTCGTCCTGTCTTTGTGGGTTTAAGAGAGGAGGAGACGTGGCTTGCATTGTTGCTATTAGCTGCGTTTACATTAACTATGAAGTTGGGGAAATTGGATTTGCGATAATCATGAAAATTTTTTAAAAACTCGCATTTATTGAAAAAAAGTTTTTGCCCTCAGAACGGATTGATTTTGAGGTGTATTGAAATTGACATATTTTGCAAAACGGCTTTGGAAACACTTTCACGAGTCAAATTTCTTCGTAGGAAGTGGCCGCCTTGGACACTGCACCGCGGGCACCACAAGAGGTCCCACAGCATCACTCAGCTCATCAAAAGTTCAGCAAAAATTGTTGGGATCCCCTGAACCTCTGTAAAATCACCAACCACGATTTCCCATCATCCCTAGCCACTCCCATGTAGTTTACAACTCCATGGTCTGGATGAGACGCCAACATCTCCTTTGATAGATGATCATGAGCACTAGTGCTGTGGCAGAAATTTGAATTTATCTGCTGGAAATCAAAGTTCACATCTGTCGCTGTGTTTGAATGACTTATCACGTGAGTTTGTTTGTGTTTTTTCACATAATAATGATTTAATGGAAACCCTGTAATTGCAAAATTGTGTTTTTTCAACATTTCCAGAATTTTGATAAAGTTTTGCACATATGTGGAATGGGGACACAGCTATTGTTACATTGCTTCATAAACAGGGAGAGAGATTTGGGTTAGTTTGGTAGAACATTTCAACTACTGAGATGTGCAATCAGACGTTAATTTACAAACATTCTTAAATATAAATACATTTATACATACATTCAGCACATAATCATAATAATTTACCTGTGAGTGATTGATTAGTGTATAGTAAATGTGTAAATACTGCTTTTCCCAAGTATAATTGTGTGATTCCCCCTGTGTAATTCAAAACCTACCGTCACCTACCAGCAGCCCTAGCATTTTACTGTCCTTTTTTTTTTAAACGTGAAACGTTTAAAAAAAACGTTAGATGTCTAATTTATTTTTTCAAAACTAATTTTGCAAAACACACAGTATTTGCTTTACTATATTTTGTTACATAAAAGCTCACTTTTTTAACACAATTAGGATTATTTATGAAAGAAACTGAATTTGGAAATCCTAAAATTCTCATTGCTACGCATTACTAAACACATGACTCTTTCACTGGCCTTTTTTGTTCCATGCTGATGCAATGTCAAAGTCTGGTCTATAGATGTCACTAATTTCAATGTGTGAAATGTTTCACAACACTGAACCATTTCAAGACAAATTCATTTTGGTTCAGAAAGCTTTGGTCTTTCCATTTCTAGTATTTTGAATTGTTTTTTGAGTTACTGATCATGATGAGCAAGAAGTTCCTTGCGGTGGAGAGACACCATGTCTCATCACTCACAGCAAATCCTCCAGTGGAACCACCCCTGCCATTAATGATCATACTTGGTTTCTAGCTCTACAACCATCTAGGTAAATTAATTGCAACTTGACAGTTACAGATTTCCCCCAATTTACAATGATTCAATATCTGAAGGGATTTAATTTCTATCATACTGATCAATCACTGTGGAGATGAATGTTCCAGCTCATCAGAGCACAAACATGTCATAATTGTTCATAAGAGTCTTATTCTGTGTAAAGTTTTTACCATCTCATGTATTCAGAATGAATCTGTGCACAAATGAGCACATTGTTTTTCTTGTAAACAGATGCATTTTTTAAGTTTTGGGTAATGATAAAGGTGTTTACCTTTCAGTGTCAGAGAGCATGCTGCACACTGATGCTTGCTCCTCAGAGAACTTCTTCGCCATGTTATTGAAGACAGAATGAAACTGCTGCAGTCCTTCCATCATCTTCTCCCACTCTTCAATGGAGCACTATGGAGAGCATCAGCGGGAACTTTCATACTCTACCAACCACGGCCCCGCAGGTAAACATGAAAGCTACAAAGAACTGCAATCTGTAAAAGGCTTTCATTTCACTGTAAATGGAAGTTGAACATAATTTATGTTAAAATTCAAGCTTTACTCTTATTTAAAAAATAAGTGTTTTTCAGGCAGGAAGACAATAACACCTACCATATGAAAGTTGGAAATGTGTTTTGCAGAACAGATTGTTGAAAGCAGTCTTAGTGATCACAGAACTCCGTCAGTGTTTAGTCCCTTGCCTTTTTCCGGCCCCGTGAGGGGACATTTTTGAGCTTTTCCTGTTCTTACCTCAAAAACAATGGCTCCAACATCAGCTTTTAAAGAAAACATTATATGATACAAAATCCTGTCCATCATTAAGCATAGGAAAGCTTGATTTTAGCTGAAGAACAGCTAAAGGCTCCTCCCTCTACAGTCATACGGCACACAGATGGGTCAGTAAAACACTGCAGGTAAATGAGGCATCAGGGTGGGGGGGTGTTGCAGGCAAATTCTTGTTATGACTGTGAATGAAATTTGGATCCTTAGGAGCTGCTGAAGGACAGGTGTGATGAGGCCAGGGATGGAGTTCTTGTTGTGTGTGTGCAGTCTGAACAAGCCAAGAGTTTTTGGGTTGGGGGTGGGGGTGGGTCTTCTAGAGCAATACCAAACAGTGAAAAACTGCAAGAGACGGTAGAAACAGGGAAAGCAGCTACGTAAAGAGCTGGAGGTGGTCAATGTTGCTCAGGTGGGAGCAGGTTGATGTGGTGATGTCATTCTATGAGGATCAATTTGCACTGGTCTGCCTGATATATACTGGCCTGCCTGATATATACTGGCCTGCCTGATATATAC
>BSAI01003500.1:0-12403 GCA_036245035.1 Adrianichthys oophorus | reverse complement strand
GTGTTGGCCAGAATATCTAGAGCATTATCCAGCACGCCAGAAGTTTTAGACAGGAGAAGCTTCCAAACTGGTGTGGACGCACTCAAGCTGGAAGATCCATTACACTTCATAATCTCTGCCAGATCCTGGGACGTAATCACTGAGAGCTTCAAAGAAAATGGGAAAATTTAAAACATTAGACTCAAAAGTAACAATATCCTGTAACAATTACTGTTGTAGCTGCAGGAAAGCTGTGTTTGGGTCATACAGAGGCACAAGCAAACTGCTCCACAGAAAAATCACAGAAACGTCCGCTCATCTTCCTACTGTTGAGTTGGAGTTGAAGCTCTGTGCTGTAGTTAGAAAGTACAACAAAGGTTAATTATTTTTAGTGTCATGTTTTCTTAGACTAAAATGTTGACATTTTGAATGCAGGAGTCTGACCTGTTTATTCCAATGCAAATAGTTGACTCTGTGTTAAAAAAAAACATGAACATTGTGAACAAAATCCAGACAATTATCACAAATCTACTTTAACGTGCGGTGAAACCACTTACCATTTGCCATGATAGCATTGCACTAGAGGGGAACAATGTAAAATTATGCTTTAGTCAATATCCTTAAAGGTATTTTAAATAGATAGAACTGTTTTTAAACTCATATATAATTACCTGTCCACCGTAAATGATGCAACCTGAGAAAACATTGACAAAAAGTAAGTAAAAACACATTTAACTAAAACCCATTCCTGACCATAACTGTATTGTCACAAGTAAGAACAGGTCTTTACTTGTTGAATTTGTTAAAGCATAAATATTTGTCTTAATTAAAAAAAGAAACAGCAGCACAAAGGACTTTATCGTGCTTTTTCTGAATTAAAAGGTATTATGTAATTGTACTTTTTGTGTTATTTCTATCAAGACCTTTTTGTAGAATGATTAGGATCATGATGGCACTCTCAACGTGTTAAACATCAGAGCTAAAAGGCTCAGTAATTATATATTTTGCTGAAAATCCAAAGTTTGTTCTTGTGCAAACTGTAGTGTCAACATGTGTTGCATTTTATGTATCACTTGCTATAAATAAAGTTATTTTTTTAGATCTTGTTACACTCAAAAAATGATTCCAACATGCTATAATATCATTCATTGAATAAATAAATGCTTGATTTAAACATAAAAAGTAAAGACACTGGTAAAATCGCCATCCAATCTTTCTGTGTGAGCTTCTCACCAAGTGGGATATTCTGGGATACGTTTGGTTTCATGTTTGTGATAAATGAAGCTACATCAAGAGAAGCTGTGGCCTCCACAAAGTCAAGTCTGGTAAACCTTAAACACGTAGGGAAAAACAGGGGTACAAATTAGATTATTTGAAAATGTGTGAACATGCTTTAAAATGAAAACCACCTACAATGTTTTGTATGATGGGCAGACTAGATTTCCCTTTGAAATGAAAAAAAAGAAATGTACATATCAACACTGGGTAAATCAACACAAAAGCATGAACACATGTATAGATAGATTATCTTTCTCCATTTACCTTATTGAGGGAAACAGCAAGTAACGACAGGAATTCTGTAAACTTCCTCTCTCTTGGAGACTCAGTGAAATAATCAAAGAGCTTGTTGATAATGACGTCTGTGTTTGGTAGAGTGGGATGTTTCAGCACCAGCAGCTCTGCACTCTGCTTTGGACTCAGGACTCTAAGAGCCTCCATCTGAAACAAAAATAACAATGGAGAGGGTGTCAGCAGAGACCCTTTATCCAACAAAACATCTTCCTTTTTTTCCAATATTTTGATCTTACAGGGTTGAACTGTGGGTTGAGGTCAAACAGCTCACTGACAGATGCAAATTCTGAGAAAAAACCCAAATTGTTCCTCAACCAGTCTGTGCTGATGTTGGAGGCACAGCCTGAAACAGGTTTAAAAGTCACAACAAGATTTTTAAATTATAAAGTGAGTGATTTAAGCAGGAATTTTGGGTTTTTAGTTCCACATGCTCGTGATATGCTTGTATATCCTCAGACTAGTGAGAATCAGATCCATGGATACAATAATATTCTTCAATTCCAGCTGATCAGCAGGTTGTTTTATAAATTAATAAATTAATATTTTGTGTTTAGCTACAAACACACACCAAAAAAAACATTTTTAATGACAGCTGCACACATACTTTGTCATTCAAACATAAAAAAATAAACACATTTTCTCTAATAAATATATTTTATTTTAATAGGTAAGTTATAGCATGGAAGCTCAATCTGATAATATTTGATTCAATAAATGTAAATGCAACTGTTTGTAAAACAGTTTTTCCTTTGCCTCTTAAGTCAACACAACTCAATTAAGTTATTTATTTATTTATTTTTATGATAACAATGAAGAAAACTTAGTTTTAGTGCCTTCACTGGCACTGCAAAAAAGTTAATCAAAAAAGTGCTCACCTGCAGTGTCTGTCCTGTTCAGGAAACCTTTGATGAAGAGTGTGTAGACTGCTGACTGCGTGAATTGGCTCATCTGTATCTGAGCTTGACTCAAACTTTGCAACCTGTTTGTAGAGTTGAGAAGAAACTCACATTGAAACAAGATAAATAGAAATACATTCCTACAACAGGTAAGGCTTTCATCAAACTACAAACTACATTTGCTGCACTGCTTACATGTTCTGGTAGGAGCTGCACTTCATTTCCTTTGTTGCTAGAATTGAGAGAAAGTTGGAGGAAACGGCAGGTAAGAATGGGCGAAGACGACTGTTGAACCACAGCTGCAGCATGGAGGGATCATTCAGGGTGTTGTTGCTGAGCAGATCTGGTCTGATTTCCTGTATGCTGTCCAAAATCATTGATACTGAAGGACTGCTGGGGTTGATTGTCTGCAACACAATATGAACAAACATTGATTATACAAATACATTTTAGGTGAAAAAACTGAAAGTTTGACCTCAATTTAAGTTTGAAATTATTTAACAAACTTTTACTGAATATTACATGACTGTGTTTGGCATATTTTGTAAGTGACCCATTCTGCTTACTGATTATTGAGTCACATTTCCTGTGATGGGTTGAAGATTTATTTAGTTTCATGAGAGATTATGTTTGAGTTGTAAAAGTTCTAAAAACAGTGTTACTGCTTATAATGTGTATTTTGTGAAAGTGCAACCTTCTGTTTTTTTTGTGAAATCCCTATGCATGTGTCAACTCAGCAGAGACAGAAAAACAGAAAATGGCTGATGCTCGTGCGACAGAAAATTGTCTAACGTCCATCATTTGTTTTAGCATCTAGCTGGAAGGCGAACATGTATGAGTATTTATTTTTATTATTTAAATGTTGGGATTATTCGCAATTTATATTTTGTGTAAAAGAAACAAATATGTTGGAAGTTATCTAACAATACCAGCTAACATAACGCATGGTTTTAAATCAAAAGGGAATTATTGTAAGTTTGTTGTTTTCATTTTCTTCAGCTTTCACGATGTGACAATGACTGTTGAGTAAATAAATGGGTTGGAATACCCCACCACAGTCCATCAGTTGTAATCATTGAGTGCATCATCGGAATCAAGTCTGGCTGAAATGCTGTATATTTCAGTCATTAAAATCACAGAACAGGATTGAATGATTCATACTGTGGTGGCCAGAAGATCCAGAGCTTCATCCAGCATTCTGGACGTTTTGCAGAGGATAAGCTTCCATAATGGAATGGAGCCGCTTGAACTGGAGGATCTATCACACTTCAGGATTGCTGCCAGGTCCTGTGGTGTTAACGCTGAGAGCTATTCAAATGACAACGTTAAAAGATAGTGTAAAGCATGACAATATGCCTGTAATCCTTTTGCTAAAGGAGTTTTTGGAAAGTTGTTGAATTGAAATGTCTTTGTGTCTTACGGAAGCACATGCAAACTGCTCCACAGAGAAGTCACAGAAACGTCCACTCATCTGACCAGAGTTGAGCTGAAGCTCAGCACTGTGCATCAAAGTTAAACAGAAACTTAACCTTTTTCAGCAACAAGTTTGATTCACTACAATATATTTTTTTTAAAATATGGACATCGAAATCTTACCTGTACACCCCAAGACAGGTATTTGACTCTGGGGGATAAAAAAGCATGAAACACATTTTTAAAAAATACATTTAAATAGAACACTGCATTTCTTTAAAAAACACTTACCATTGGCTACAACTACTTGACACTAGAGAAGAAGAAAAAAGAAATATGGTTAAATAACATCCACTGCAAATAACCTATAAACTATATGTACTATCCACAGTTACATTTAATTACCTGTCTGTTGTATGTGGTGCTGTCTAAAATAGGAAGGAAAAAAGAGAGATTTGTAGTCAATTCCAATGATTTTCATCTCTGTAGTACATTACTGCTCCTTTAACTTCCATCTCTTTTATAGTCCTTCAGTTTAAAAGCATTTGTCTGGATTATTTTATGAATATGAGTCATCATCTAAAGCAAGGGTGTCCAATTCCAGGCCTCGAGGGCCGGCCTTCTGCTGGTTTTCCAAAAAACTTTGCTTTATCTGCTGTTAATTACCTGGATCAGGTGTGTTTAACCAATAAAGTGCTTCAGTGTAGGACACCGGCCCTCAAGGCCTGGATTTGGACACTCCTGATCTAAAGACTTCAATTTTATTTAAAATGTTGAGTTTGTGGAATAAGGATGTAGGCCTCAATTAACTTTAACCAAAATAGAATTTTAGGATCCATACTTTTTTTGTTGTTTTACAGTGAAGCTATACAAAGGACCTTCTCTTGTCATATAAATGACAAATTAATGGTGGACTGTTGACTTATTTTTAGAACTCACCTAGTGTTGTGAAACCAGTGGGTGTTGGTGATGATGTTGTGGAACTATTGTACACAGGAGTCACTGGGGAAGTCGTGGGGTCAGCTTTGCCCCCCAGGATGCCTAATCCTAGAATATCAAGCTGTGACTGGTATTGTTTTCTGATCCAGGTCTGCACCAGTACTTGGTTTTCATAAGACTTCAAATCTGGCAGGTTGGCACCAAGAAGACCTTTAACTTCACTTATGGTTAGACTCTGTGGAGAACAGAGCAAGTTAACAATGATGCTATGAAAATATATATATGGAAAGAGAACAATTCATGATATAGACACAAAACTGACCAGCACAACGTTCTCATTCAGCCCACTGAATGTGGCCAGGTCCATGTTCACATTGGAGGCCACCAAACTGCGAATATATTCAACATCTGCACCTCCTGAGAAAAAAGACAGAGATGACCTTTTCTTGGTTTGTTTTGGTTGTGTTTGCAAAAAAAATAATTAAAATGGTTTCCTACCAATGTAAGGTTGTGCAAGCTGGTACGAGGTAACGGAGAGTGGACTGATGTGAAATGCCTCAGTGGCGATGTTATACAGCTCTTTTTTTTTCTCAGCGGTGCAGCTGGACACATCTAGAGCATCAGCTTCTCTGCAGAATACAGTGGCAACAAAGCAGATAAGAAAAACAAAATCCAATGACAAAAGTATACATCTTGAGCCTGCCTTACTCAGGAAGTGAAGACAGGATGAAGTATTGTATTGTATCTTTACCGTTACTATGATTACCGTAAGTTGTCTTTGTAAGTCAGCAGTTTTTTGCATTATTGCATTCTTATTTTATTGCATTATTTTGCATTATTTACAACATCTCATCATATGTATCTATTGCTTTTTTTTTCAACTTGAAGCTCAAAGCCCTTAAGGCCTTGAGATAGCAAAGTCCTTAGTCCCAAAAACAAGGACCCGCTCTGGATGTCTTACTTGAGGCTTTGTGAAGAAATGGTCTTGATGTCGTTCACATCTAGAGAGCAGAGGTTGGGCCCTCCAATGATGTTCAGCTCTGCTCCACCAAGAGTATTTCCTTCCACAGCCAGGTACTTATTAATGATAGCTTTAGCCTGCATGAGAATATATAGTTGATGAAACAGAAGCTGAAGAAGAATTTGCACAATCACAATATGTGTAACTCCATCTGCACACCAAACTTGGGTCCCACTGTCCATTTATAGAATCCATCAAAGCAGCAAGAGTGTCAACTTGAGTGATAGTCCATAACTGGATGTTTTCAAGAGTGGCAACATGTGAGGCTGCTTTCAAGACCTGGACCTCATCTTCTGGGATGATGGAGTTATCACCCTGGAATCATGCAGTAAAATGTGTCAGTTTGCTGCTGAACAGACAGAAAGATTACTACAAATTGAGGTAACAAAAGAAAAAAACATCATTGAGACCACAACACAGAGAAATTATGAAGCCCATTTGATTCTTCCTTTAGCAATGAGTAAATATTAGCGGATACAATTGTGGCAAAGAAGAATATAGAAATGTTTATTCTTCAAAGTTTTGCTATGTCAGACAGCTAACCTGAAGTTAAGTTTAGATTTCTTCACAGGGTTAAGGGTTTTTGCAAAATATTGCTTTAATTTAAAAATTGTGCCAAGAAAATATAGATGCTGTTTTTGCTTTAACTTTCAAAACTACAAAAAGGTTTAATTGGCACAGTAAGACAAACTAAGAAAAAAGTTATCTAAGCGCCCGGAAGTTAAACATAAGAATATTTTAGTGAGAGCAATAAGAACCAAACTTAATAAGGTGAGATGACCATGGGAAATTTTTTTTTTATTCTGAATCTGATAAAATGAGTCTTAGAATGAGGGATGAGGGGGAAGTTTTTTAATCTAGCTTTGAGCAAAAGTTATCGGTGCAATAATAATGGTGATAATAATATTAGCAAAACATTAAAGCATAATTTAATTTTAAGACAGATTCCTACAACAAAATGTTTAATATAGGAGCAATGTTTAATGTATTTCTTACCTTTGTTTTTCTGATAACAGCACCACCTTTTTAAATTGACTCACCCATAACAATACATTGTAAATATTATTTTAAACCAGGTTCATGTAAATGATCATTACTCACCTCTTGCAGTTTATAGAGAACAATCCTGAGGTATTCCTCCTCATCCACCTTTTCTGTGATGGCATCCAAGTTGGCTTTGACGGTCAAAACTGACAGACAGTTGTTGAATTGATTGACATTATAGTCAAAGGGGAAGGTGGGATCACTGATTGTGACCTGAGTGATTATTCCAGCTGTGCATTCTGTCAAAGAAAGTCAGAAAAACTTAGACAAGAAAGTAACCAGAAAGATAAAGACACATTTACAGAAGCAGACTGACCTGCAGTTTGTTCTGAATCACTTCTGATTGACTGTCTTATCTCTTTCTTCAGTTGCCTCCTCTGTTCTCTGCTCACTCCACCAAAAACGCTCAGAAAGTATTTCAGGAAGTTATGCTTTGTGTTCTGAAAGTAAAAGAGGTTTATGAGCTCCAACTTGATCCTCCATTCATGAGAGCTTCCCTTCCAAACACATGAATGCACCTTAACTCACCTGATCAAAGCGTTGATAGAAAGATGAAGGCAAATACAGAGTTAACATCCCAAGGTCTTTTAGAGTTTGTTCATTCCATGTTGAAGGAACTCTGATGATAAAAAAAAACAAACAAAATGATGTTTTTGAGTTAACTTTAGTCTTTAAAAAAGACACAAGATTCCAATTTGTAAATGGTAGAATTTCAAAAAGATGCAGTTTAAATACCCATAAAGTGTATTTCCATTGGTCAGAAGGGTTTCAACTGCAGCTGTTTGATCAACAGTGAGATCTGGACAGTTTTTGAGTTGTTCCAGTATGGATGGATGAGAGCTTTGGATGTAGGAGCCATTGAGCATGCAGCACATGTTTCCCAAAACGGATATATTGTCCTCAGTCAAACTTGTGTTGGTGATTCCCTTAAAGAAGGAGGAAGAGGAAAATAAATTTAAAACTCTGAATTGATACTCAGAAGTGTTGATATTTGCTACTGGGCTGCAAAAACCTTAGACCCCTCAATATTTTGTCATGTGGCTGCAGTTACTGCAGAGATGCATTCGATTTCTGCAAGTGTAGTACTTACTATTATAATGTGGACTGAGTAGTTTTTATGCAAAATTATATTATATATTATATATACTATGTAGTAATATATATATATATATATATATATATATATATATATATATAGTTTGTCTGAAATATTATTTATTCACAGAGCCATAAGTATACACGTAAAAAAAAAAAAATAAAGGCTCCCATCAGGCTTTAAAAGAGAGATATTAACATTAACATTTAGCACACTCTAAAATAAAAAAAATAAATAGAAAATTTGTGTAAGATTTGTTAGTGTTACTCACCAAGCAGATTTTTGCTTGGTCAAACAGAGCTGCTTGTTTGTAGCTGAGGACTGGAGAAAAGACTGAGAAGTCTGCATGAGCCAGTTCTTCAAAATATGATCTGCAGCTGTTCTGTGGCACCAGAGAGTAGCTGTACACGGGAACGGAAATGACAAAAATTTAGTTAATAATTAGTGCAGCATGGATGACCTTTGCATTCATAATTCTAATTGAAAACAGGGTTTTTACTCGTAGTACAGCAGCACATCTGGAGGATAGAGGGAAAAGCTGGTGGAATCAGATTCTTCTCTGATATTATTGTACATGCAGGTCAGCTGTTGGAGAGAAAACAGAATTTAAATTTAGAATTTATTTAAATTTACAGTTAAATGACAAAATAAGACAGCATAAGACAGACCATAATAACACCTAAAAAGCCTTTGCAAATTAAAAAAAAAGTATCTTAAAATACTTATTGATCAAGGTGTCAGTGGAGAGATGGTCTAGTCTTGTTTCAAACTATTTATGAGCAAAGTTTGTCACATACCTATCCACATAACCATACAATCCAATGGTTTATGGCATGTAAATTTTCTGACATTTTCTCTCAAGGTGAGACTTTTTCTGCAATATGAGTGTGTGTAAACTCCTACCAGTAAGTTGACAATCTTCTGTTGTCTCACCTGTGTCTCCTCCAGTGTGACTTTGTCCTTGCCTTCTCTTCGGCAGGCTTTGATCAGCTCTTTGATTTGCTCCCTTCCTAAAGACCTCACTCCTGTACATGTGAATCCTTGGAGCACAGATGAGGACAGGCTACACAAACACACACACAGACACACAAAAATCGTACAATCTGAAATCTATTTCAGTAGGGCAGTAAGTCTGACTTTTTAAAATCCTTGTTCAGCCTCACTTGTTTGGTCCTCCAAGCACAGCCATGGCAGATTCTGTTGTCATTTTATTAAAGAACAACTCCACCTAACAAAAGTTACACAACATATAGTTTATTATGAATATATTGATAACTGTCAGCACACTTGATTAAATAACACATCCACATCCCTACCTGCTGGGGACTCCATTCCTTGTCGTTCAGCTTGATGATGGTGCTGCTGTCATTGGGAAAGTGCGACAGGAAAACTCGAGGGATCTCAGCGACAAATTTATCCGGAACATTCTCTGTTAGATTTACACTGTTAGGGTCCAACGATAGAATCTGTAAAAAAGTAGTTAGCAGTGATTTAGAAAGTCAATTTTAACATATTTTACAAGAAATTGTAGTTTAAATGATACCAGACCCTAAAAAACAGTTTTCTGTTTTGGGGGCATATTTGTTTGTAATATGGGGTTCACGATAGACCACATAACTATCCAAGCTTCTGAACAGTTTTTCAGCTCAGTAAATGACAGATCAAAAAAGACAGTCAAGGGAGCAATACACAAGTGTTAGATAAGGTTTTTGTTGTCAATTTATCCATTCATATCATAGCAGATGACACCACTGTAGTCAGTTTAATCAATGACAACAATGAGTCTCACTACAGAAAAGAGGTCCAGAACCTGACCCAAGTGGTGTTCCAGAAACCATCTTAATAACATTTGATAACAACAAATAACAACAAAGGAGGTCATAATGGATTAGAGGAAGACCCCCATCTTTATTCAAGGAGAAGAGGTAGACTGTGTGGACAACAAACTCCTGGGCATTTCCTCTGACCTTTCCTGGACAGTGAACACCTCACATCTGTTGAAAAAGGCTCAGCAGCAGCTCTTCTTCCTCAGGAAGTTGACTCAATTTATACCACAAAAATCCAGAAGAAGGCTCAGGGTATAGATTACTCCCAACTGGGCAAAACACTTTTTATCCCATCAACATCGGGAAGAAGGTTCAAGAAAATAAACGTGTAAAACAAGCAGATTTTTGAACAGCTTTTTCCCCAGAGCTGTTAAAATCACAGAGCCTCCTGCAGTGCAAGTCCAAGAACCTACAACCATTGACAATCCCCAAACATCTCAATTCTATGAAACTTTGTCCCTGTAGCCTATTTAATTATTTATTTATTTGTTATTTGTTATAATGCCAAAGATCTTCAGAAAAAATTCATTGTTTCATAATGGTAGTAAATATTTGAATCTTGAACCATGCTTTGTGCCTAAACTTAAATGCATTAATTTAAGGCAGAAATCTTGTACCAGAGATTAGATTATCGTACCTGTGCAACAAAAGCCTGCTGGACCACCTGTGGAGCGGATGCCAAGTATGCCATGACTGTAGGATTTTTGGATGCTGTGACAAGCTCTAAACTACTGATGCTGCTGAACACGTCGGTGGGTAAGCCAATGAGAAGTGACCCCAAGTTTTGGAATGAAGATGAGCTGTTGATCTGATAAGTAAAGAGTTGCATTAAGTTAACAGATGAAACACTTTGACTAGACAACTTGCTAAAACATTAAACCTTTTTGAGGAAAAAATGAGTACCTGTATCATCCCTGAAAACAGCAAAGACTGAACAATGGCCTTTGCTTGACCTACACTCCAATGAGGCACATTGCTGAGAATGTGAAGGGAATCCACCAGGTCTGAAGGCTTTGTGGACTTTATCTGGCCCAAAGACAAGCTGGAGCATTCATTACCCAGAGCAGCAATAACTTGGGCATCGATGTTTTTGCCAAAATTACTGGCTAAAGCAGCAGCGATCTACGGAGGCAAAAGAAGAACAAAAGTGTCATCATTCCCATACAAATTTGAGGCCCAAAGGTAGGACTTTTGATTAAAACATTCACCTACACAACCAGTGAGGCATTTGCTACATAGAAACAAGCAAATATATTTTAAATAAACAGTGTGGATGCATAACATAACCTGTTAGCATTTATATCTCATATGTCAGACATTTTTCCTTTCCAAATTTCTACAGAAAATTAGAAACATAAACTGTAAAGGAGTTTTATTCGAAACTGCTGTCATTTTGATAAACCAACTACTGAAATATTTTACCTTGAACTGAGAATACATTGAAAGTAAAATCTGATTTTGACTGAGTTTAAAAGTAAACTTCATATATAGTCCCTTCTTTTTGTTGTTATTACAATGAAACCTAACCAATGAGTTTAAGATTTTATAAAGGGTGAGAAGTTTATAGGATAAATTATTCCATATTACTCCTTTGATAAATTCCATCCATTTGATTTGTCAGCTTCTGATCCCTTTATTTTCATACTGACTCATAAAAGTGCATTTCTACTTCTCAAAAAATGTCCCAAACCTCTCTGTTTTTCATGTTGTGTTTATTACCTGTGGGTCTAGATCTGTACAGACCCCATTGACATTTTGCAAAACCGTCAGACTTTCTGGTGCATTCAGCTGGGTGAACACAGGCCCTGGGGCAAAGCACTGACCCAATGAAGGAAGTCTATAAAGAGGATGAAAACAAATTGTGCTCTGTAAGGTCACACACAGGACTAAAGTTCTGACTGTCACTATTTTAATAGTTTGAAACCTACAGAAGTGGACTGAAATGTCTATCTTGCTGATAAACCAACTGAGTGTAGTAGATGATGAGGTTCAGATCCACATCAGACTGATTAAAGAGCGCAAGATTCTGAGGATTCACTGTGAACGGCTGCAGGTCCTGAAAAGAGAAGATACATTAAGTTTATTAAAGTTTCCATTCTTTATTAAAGATTCCATCTTTTTTCCCATTTATCCATAGAACATTTAAGCACATTTGAATTACAAAAAGAACCTGTTTAGATCCAAATGACTGAAGATCCTTGACAGTGAGGAAAGAGATGAAAGGCCCAATGTACTCTGCAAACCAGGCTGTGGAGTTCAGTTCTACGTCATTTCTGTCGTAGCATTTTGGTGCCGTTGCTATTAAAGAAAAAATAAAAATCACATATATATTTTTATTGTGTTCTAACATTTAAAATAAACTTTACACAAACATTTTGCCCTTTTTCTAAGCACAAATAAATTATCATCAATTTCTCTTGTGAAAATGTGTTTTCCTGTAAACGTTAGCATCTAAACATCTAATGAATTACATTTAAAGCAAAACATTTAAGAACATAAACATTTCTATCCTTTTTGGTATTTTCAGCCTATCGCTGTGGCCTTTAGATTATTAGATTAAGACTGTCCTGCTTCAAAAACTGACCTGATGACAGGTAAGCCTTGATGGTGCTGTACA
>BSAI01003499.1:0-19640 GCA_036245035.1 Adrianichthys oophorus | reverse complement strand
GGCATGAAGTTCATGAGCATGAGGCGCATCATGGACATGTGTTAGATGTACATATAATTGTACACTTCAAACAATAAACCACTTCGCTTTTTAAAGTCTGGTGCCTTGATTCTTTTATTTTTGCAGCATTTGTTTTTAAAAAGTAGACTCTCAAAGTATGCTAGAGTGATCCTCCTTTTTACGTCTTCTGATGTTCAATTACTTGAGTCAGCTCTTGCACACTTTATCCTTGGTGTTTAATATCTGCTGTAGAATATGCTAATATTGCCAGTCTATAAACATTTTTGCCTATTATCAAATCAAACCTAACCTTCTCCAAGGCCTATCACCCAGCTTTCACAAATCTCACTAATTTTTGCATTACTTTTTAGTCACTAAAAGCTTTGTATTGTCTGAGAATTATAGATCTTGGTTGTCAGTCACTGCATACTCAGTACTGGACAATACATGGAAAACTATTACATGTTTTCTTTCACTAATATAGAAAATAATACGTTAAATTTCAGTTCATTTGACCTTATCGAAAGAATCTGAGCCAAATTAAAATAAGTCTTGAATATATGTTCTGATTCAGATTAAAACATCATCATACTTTATTTTTGCATGATGTCATGTCTTTCTTACTTTTTTATGTAGCACCTTGGGGCAAGGTTTCTTATGAATTGGATCTTCTTAATGATTTAATTCAAACTGATTTCATTACTAAATGTAAGAAGTTTTTCCTCATATAAGTCAAAATGCCACACTGTCACGGATTTCTGTAAACTGGAAAGTATTTTACTGCAATGTCAGCAGTGAAATAGTGTACAAAGGCATTATGGTATTTTACTATGAATTGTGGGAATTTAGTGTAAAAAGCAATAGACTGTGGTAATTTCTTTTGTACTGTAATTTTTTCAGTTACTATAATTATGGATACAACAATGAAAACTCCCACAAAAATATATCCAATCACAAACAAGTGCGTCGTTATTCTTTCATACCTACGGTACTTGTACTTTGTTTAACTTACTATCCCTAATAAAAACTGTTTATTGTAATCCAGTTCCAAACGTCGTTTAAATGTGCCATCACTCACAGTAAAAAAATAAATAAATAAAATTACAAATGTATTCCCTGATTTCCAATGTGTTAGTTTTTAAATAAATCACTGTGTTATGGATCAAATATAATTCTTGGTGGAAAGGGTTTTGGTTGTTATCTTTTTTTTTTTTTTTTTTTTTTACTTAAGTTACCGATTGGATAGTTTTATTACATTTACTATTCATCGATTTGTGGACACACAAATGCCTTCTGAACATGAAGCTAACCCGCTGTTTATTAGCTAAAATTATCTAGAGACCTTTTCCTATTCATTCTGAATATCTACGGTAGTCCTAATCCATAAACTTTATTTATTTGTCAAATTTAATAGATATCCTTGATATCAGATGGTTTAAGCCTAACAAGCAATGCCAAAAATGCAGCTAGTTAACTAGTTACAGCAGAAAATGCGAATTAGTTAACAAGTAATGTTTAAAAATGTGCACTAGTTCACTCGTGGGCACAATTTGTGAACTAGTGACAATCTAAAATGGCCACCTGCTAACTAGTTACATGCACATTTTCAACTAGTACACTAATAAGGGTCCTGTAAAGTTAGATAGTTAACTAGTATGACCAAGTTTACTAGTGACATGCAAAATGTTAAGTAAATCTGCGATATGCGATATCTGTGTTTAAAAAAACTGCAATGGCGGTATGACATGCGGTATAAACATGGATAAACAGCAAAACAAAAATACTGATACATTTTCACTTCACTCAGTTTTATTTTAATAATTTTTAGTTTTCGGGGTGTTTTGCAAAGTATCTGTGTTTTGAGAATGTTGCCTGTCCTGAAACCAAAGTATCTCCAAACAACGGACATTAAGGGTGTAGCAGATCGCAAAACTCACGGTTTGGATAGTGTAAAGGTTTTAGAATCACGGTGCGGATAATTTTTTGGATCAGTAAAAAGAGGGAATAAAAGGAAAACTAACTAGATTAAAACTGAAATTTTAATTTTTTTAAATCGTTTTACAACATACATTTAAAAAAAAAACATACAGTGGGTACGAGAAGTATTCAGATCCCCTTACATTTTTCACTCTGTTATATTGCAGTTGTTTGCTAAAATCATTTAAGTTCATTTTTTTCCTCATTAATGTACACACAGCACCCCATATTGACAAAAAACACAGAATTTTTGACATTTTTGCAGATTTATTAAAAAAGACAAACTGAAATATAACATGGTCCTAAGTATTCAGACCCTTTGCTGTGACCCTCATATATTGAACTCAGGGGCTGTCCATTTCTTCTGACCGTCCTTGAGATGGTTCTACACCTTCATTTGAGTCCAGCTGGGTTTGATTCTACTGATTGGACTTCATTAGAAAAGCCACACACCTGTCTATATAAGGGCCCGGTCACACCGCCCGAACTTTGCTGAAGAGTTCCTGGAGCGGTGCCGAATTTTGACCATGCTCGTGCACAAAAAAAAAACAAAAAAACACATGGCCGTTGGCATAGCGATGCACCGCTGAAGCCGGCGTAACTTTAGCATTGGTTTAGCGTCAGCGCGCTACAGCGAGCGTTGATATAGTCTTGGTTGCTTCAGCATAGGTATAAGGCGTTCTGCGCATGCGGGCGTCTCTCGGGATCCATGGTGATGCAGTTTTTGAGCTAATTCGATGTCCATTTCTCTCCATATTTTTGGCCAATTACCGGCGCCGCTATGATAACGCCACATCAAAGTTCATTGCTGCCATGGATCGCTGCTTCAATGCCTGACACCGTTCCAGCAACGCCGTGACCGTTCCACCAACGTTTGTGTAACGTTTAATTGCCGCCAGTCCAACGCTGGTGAAGTAGCGGTGGTCCAGCATTCAAGATTTCTGCATTGGTCTAGTGGGCCCAAACAGCCATTAACTTGCGTCTAGCAGAGCCAAACTTTGACTGGGCGTTGGTGGAACTTTGCCAGAGCGGAGAATGGACCTATCCCCACCGCTCGCAATATTTTGTGAAGATAAAAACTTGTGGTGCGGTGGGAGGGACCCTAGAGGAACATCAGCGATGGCCGAGCGTATGCTGTGTTGCTTTAACGGTGATAAACGGTCACAAGCGGTGAGGGATTTTTTTCACCGCTCCAGACAAGTCCAGGTGGTGTGACCGGGCCCTAAGACCTTACGGTGCATGTCAGAGCAAATGAGAATCATGAGGCCAAAGGAACTGCCTGAAGAGCTCAGAGACAGAATCATAACAAGACACAGATCTGGTCAAGGTAACAAAAAAATATCTGCTGCACTTAAGGTTCCTAAGAGCACAGTGGCCTCCATAATTCTTAAATGGAGGATGTTCGGGATGACCAGAACCCTTCCTAGAGCTGGGCGTCCGGCCAAACTGAGCTATCAGGGGAGAAGACCCTTGGTGAGAGAGGTAAAGAAGAACCCAAAGATCACTGTGGCTGAGCTCCAGAGATGCAGTCGGGAGATGGAAGAAAGTTGTAGAAAGTCAACCATCTTGATTCTCATTTGCTAGTGCTATTGCATATGAGAACAAAAGCAGATGCACAAATACAATTTCATTTACAGTGCCCAATTTTACAACATAATTGTTTCAGTGGGCTTCAAGACCGGTATTTATGCAGAAAAATGTAAAGAACAGCAGCTGATTGTTGAACTAAACTGGGCGGCTGTAGTGCAGTGGAAAGGGGAGTCGGCGGATCGAAGGATTGCAGGTTCGATTCCAGGTTCCATATGTGGAAGTGTTTTTGGGCAAGAGACTGAACCCCACATTGCCTCTGATGGAAGGTTGGCGCCAGTGTTCGGCAGCGGAGCCACCATCAGTGTATGAATGTGCGTGTGAATGGGTGAATGGGTCCGTGAGTGTAAAGCGCTTTGGGCCTTCAAGGAAGGTAGAAAAGCGCTATTTAAGTATACGCCATTTACCATTAAACTAAACTAAACTGTGCATACCTGCCCTTAGACTCTCCTTCTTGGTAAGAAAAAAAATTGATTTGGGGAAAAAAGAAAAAGATGACCTCAGTGATGTCCACATGAAGGAGGGATCCTCTCCCAGGACGGACTGGTGAGGTCAGTGTATCATGATTTCAAAAATTGCCACCTGAATGTGTCACAATATTGACTCAAATCTATGAAGGAATGTGTAGAATATTCTTAGTACCTTTCTATTTATGACAAAAACCCACAATGGTCCCTAAAATAAACTAAAAAAATGATAAAAGCAAAATCCTATTGACATTTGTTTATGTTTTTTACAACAACAATGCAATGTTCACATATCTCTTTCTTCTGAAAGATTAAAAACCACATGGCTTCAATTTTCAACAGTAAAAGCACACTAGGACTTAAAGGGTTATTCCTGGGTTGGAGCTTTGCTGTAAAGCCAATAGGAGGACTTTTTTTTTCTGAATTCCAGCACTCCTCCACATTATCATACTGAAACACTAGTTAACTAGCCAACATGTAGTTCTTCACTAGTTGGCTGATGACTTTTACAAGGATGCACTATTCAACTAGTAAGAAGAAGTTGTGACAACTAGTTAACTAGTAAGCTTTTTACACTGTACTAGTCAACTAGTGCAATTTTTCTGTCCCACTTGTTAACTAGAAAGGCTTAAATATGCCTCAGAAATAATTAAAAATTAAATATGCCACCAGAGTCTAACAAATTAAACTCAAAGATGGCACGCCTACAACTTGAAGCAAAAAATGTATATATATAAAAATATTTATAAAAGTATATTGGAAGAAAATATACAGCCTAGAGAGGTTAATGCCAATTTGATTGATAGAATTAAAGAACTTGAAGATGATTCTGTTCAGCTTGTTGATGAAACAGGAGCTTATTTGCCAAAGGTTAACAAGTGCATCTGGGACATATTAAATTGTAATATGTCACATAGTCAGGTTGGACAAGTGATGAAGATGTTTCAGTTATGTGGAAAAAGTTGCAACTCATTGCCCTGTGAATCCACTGTAACAAACATGGACAAGCAAAGGCTCCTTGTTGCTGAAAACCAAATTTGGGATATTCTAGACCAAGTAAACACTCGTTTATGTAACGCATTGTTTGAACCTAAAGGCTAGGTGCTCTGACATACACAGAATGGGAAAAAAAAGAATCGTCTCAAGGAGCCCAGGGTGTGTAAATGAAAACGCAAAGCAGGTCGGGATGAATATCAACTGGTTGTATTGAAAAAGAGAACAGGAAAAAACAAAAAACAGGGGACACAGCCTGGAGGGGACGAAGGCTAGTCCAGGTGCAATTGTCCAAGTTGATGCAGTCCAGAAATGCATTTTGTAGTAGGATGGGAACCCGTTGAGCTTTATTGCAAATAGTTGGGATGTTGGAAGAGAGCAACTATCAGAGTTGGTTCAGTATGTGTATCTCACCATCAATTTGACGAAATCAGAAGATCACACAACAAAAAAACCTCACCTAGAAAGGGTCAGAGAATAATAGAATCAGAAACAAAGCACAGTTTAGCTACTGGGAAAAGAAAGGTAAATAAGAACCACCAATATCACTAATCCCGTACTAGGAAAAACAAAAACAAGCGAGTATTCAGTTCAAGATATCAAAAGAAGTTGTATTTTTCAAAGGTTTCAAGTTAAGGCAAGTACACGTGTGGTTGTCAAATTAAGTTGCCCATTATCCATCTAAAATCAAATAAACAGTTATTCATAAATAATCAATTTTCACATTTTCAAAGTCAAAAGATGCGAAACAAACAGATTAGAAACAAATTCAGAAGCATATGGTAATTCTGGCATTGTGACATTAAATGTAACAAAAAAAAAAACAGTCCAAAACAGACAACCTCAAAAAACTGAGAAAAAAAAATAACTAGAAATACTTCACTGATGAGTTGGCCAAAAGTGTTTAAAGGAAAGGTGGCTGAAGCACAAGTGGTGCAACCAGGTTTGCTGCTAATGCTTGAATGCTCACCACAGCAATAACAGCAGCCAGAGCAGGAAGCAGGTACCAGGAAGTGCCTTGCATAACCCGGAACTTAAATAGCAGCGGGGCCTGCCACAATAAAAGCATGTCAATCAATCAATCAATCTTTATTTATATAGCACTTTTCATACATAACTTAACACCTAGTGCTTTACACAAAATAAAACAAAATAATAGTGATACTAAGTGAGCAAATAAAAAACAAATAATAATATAAAAATAAGCATAAATTAACATTCTCCCTTCCCCCAGATCCGTACACAACCCCCCAACCCTTTCAGACCTCCCACCCCCTAACTGATGAAGATTGGCAATGAGAAACAGGCTGAGCATGACAGTTTGTTTTTAAAAACGCAAATAGTTGGGACCTCTCTCCCTGTGAGTAGCGGCACAGCCAACCAAACGCAGCGACACAAGCAGGGACTCGCCTCACCACAGCTAGGCAGCGATGCAGGTCCTCATCCAGAGCCGCCGCGGCTGAACGGCAGCTGACCCAGAGAGAGAGAACCCAACTGAGGAAGCACCAGAAACAAAATTTAAATTAAATTGAATTAAAAAGTAAACATATTGATAAAAGCAAATAACCAACAATAAAACATTATACTGAAGAATTTATAAAAAAAATTATAATTTATTGTAAATTGATAAAACATTATAAAATAGATAAAAGATAAATAGGTAGAAAGATACAAAGTAAAAATTATATGAAAGCCAGGTTAAACAGGTGGGTCTTGAGCCTTTTCTTAAAAACATCTATGCTCTCTGCAGCTCTTAGATCCTCTGGCAGACTGGTCCACAAATGGAGGCCATAATGCTGAAAAGATGCCTCTCCGTAAGTTTTGGTTTTCACAGCTGGAATGGTTATAAGACCAGTGCCAGAGGATCTCAGGGTATGCGAGGGTTCATATTTAACTAAAAGGTCAGACAGATAAGAAGGCGTAAGACCGTTAAGACATTTAAAAACCATTAAAAGTATCTTAAAATCAATCCTGAAGCTTATGGGGAGCCAATACAGGGATTTTAAAATTGGAGTGATATGGGCCTGACGCCTGGTCTTGGTAAGAAGTCTTGCAGCAGAATTTTGGAGAAGTTGAAGATTCTTTGTTAGTTTTTGGAAGACCAGCAAGCAGGGCATTACAATAATCAATTCTACTTGTGATAAAAGCATGCATCAGCATCTCCATGTTAGCGAGAGAGAGTAGTGGGCGGACTCTAGCCAAGTTTCTAAGATGATAAAAACACGTTTTAACCACATGTTTAATATGTGGGATGAAAGTCAGCTTAGAGTCAAAAATAACGCCAAGGTTTCTTACTGTTTCTGAATAATCTAATGAAAGTTCTTTTAACTTCAAAAACTGTTTCTCTCTCTTAGCTTCAGGACCAATAATTAAAATTTCAGTTTTCTCCTGGTTGAGCTGCAGAAAATTATTTGCCATCCATGATTTGACCTCTAAAATACAGTTAAAAAGTGCTTCTATTGGCCCTGTGTCATCAGGAGACATAGCTATGTACAGCTGGGTATCATCAGCAGAGCTATGAAAACTGATGTTGTGCGTCCTGATGACATTCCCTAGAGGAAGCATGTAGATGTTAAAAAGTAAGGGGCCAGGTATGGCGCCTTGAGGCACACCACATTTAATTTCGTGGACCCTAGAAAAGTATGTGTCCATGTTTACCATAAAGTACCTCTCCATGAGATAGGATTTGAACCACTTGAGAACCGTCCCTGGTATGCCAAGACTTTTGAGTCTGTTCAACAGGATCAGGTGATCAACAGTATCAAAAGCAGCACCTAGATCTAGTAGGACTAATACTGAGATCTAACCTGAATCCAAGGCACACCTGATATAATTAACTATCTTTAACAGGGCTGTCTCAGTGCTGTGGTTTGTTCTAAATCCAGACTGGTTTATCTCAAAAATGTTGTTTTGTAAGAGAAACTCATTCAGTTGAATAAAAACAAGTTTTTCTAAAACCTTGCTTAAAAATGGCAAGTTAGACACAGGTCTGTAGTTATTAAAGACTGAGGGGTCCAAGTTAGTTTTCTTAAGTAGTGGTTTCACACTGGCAGTTTTAAAGGCAGCAGGGAAAATACCCATCTGAAGGGAGTAGTTCATTATATTTAAGATCTCACTATCAAAAGACCCATAAAATGTTTTAAAAAGGGATGTGGGGATGGGATCTAGAAAGCAGGTTGTTGGGTTAACTTGGGAGAAAACTCGACCAAGTGTTGCAGCTTCAACCAGGTCAAAACTGTCCAGTTCTTCCCCGTGTAAGATCAAGTCATCATTTTCAATAAAAAGGCTTTTTTGTTCATTTAAGATACTGTATCTGACAGAATCAATTTTGCTCCTGAAGTGGTCAACAAACTCCTCACACAATGACGCGGTTGCTGACATTGTGTTTGTATTTAAGTGGGGATTGATCAAAGATTCAATTGTGGAGAAGAGGACTCTGGGATTGTTTTTATCCTCAGAGATGATCTTTGGAAAGTATGCGTTCCTGGTTTGTTTCCCTGATTGATTATATAGTTTTAGTTGATTTTGGTATAATTGGTAGTTTATTTCAAGTTTCTGTTTTCTCCAACGTCTTTCAGCTGATCTACATTATCTCTTCAATTATTTTATTCCTTCAGTTCTCCAAGGGGGTGTGGGTTTAATTCTTATCTTTTTAGATTTAGGTGGAGCAACTAAATCGAGACCGGATTTTAATTTGCTGTTAAAACTGTCTATGATTAGGTCGCAGGAGGCTGGTAAGACAAGTGGAGTGTTAGTACAAACAGTTGAAATACATTTCCCGACCACTTCAGGAGTAAAGTAGTGCTTCTTTACCGTTCTCACAGAGGTCTGTTGTTTTATAAAACCAGTGATGTTAAAAAGCACACAGTAATGATCAGAAACAGCCAGATCCACAACAGTGGACACACTTGTAGGTAAACCATGACTGATTACCAGGTCAAGAGTGGGCCCTCTGTTGTGAGTTGGCTGCATGACATGTTGTTGAAAATCCAGAGAAGCAAGTAATTCCATAAACTGAGTAGCGCAATGGTCAGACTCCCTGTCTACACGCAGGTTATGTGCGAGGTGATTCTCTTTGGCTTAATGACACAGGGTTACATTTACAAACAGACAAGACCCCCATATATGGAGAAAAATATTGTGCATATGTCTTAGATGATGAGGAGGATAACTCGTATCTATTAGGTATGTGACATATGTCAGACAAGTCAGCAGCCACAACTCTAGAGACCTTCTAAGAAATACTGGAAGATATAAATTATTCCTTCAAGAAAAAAAAGGAGGGAGAGTTCCCTGTCATCCCCACACCAAGACCCCCGCCGAAGCAGCAGCACCAACCAGGGCCCCCCATACCCGTACTGTGGGGTCAATGGAGAAGATCTGCCTGCCCAGCAGTCTGGCCAAGCACCCAGACCAGGGCCCGAAAGACCGCCACACGGGCCTCCAAAACCCAAGAGCAGTGAAGTACAGAAGCACGGAGTGCAAGCCCTAGCCCAGCCAGAAGAGCAGCCCTCCCACCATGCCAGGGGGCCCAGCGCAGGGGGCCCAGCGCAGGGTCCCCCCCTGAGAGCCCCACCACCCCAGACAAGCCGCCCACCACCACCCAGGAGTTCTGAGCATCCCCCCACCCCAGCCCCGGGTATGAGCCAGGGCCCCCCAAGGCAGACCCGCCCCAAAGCTCCAGGCAACCGCAGAGATCCAGAAGAGAGCCCGGCAGGGGTCAACCACCCCACCTAGAGGAGGGATGACCAAGAGAAGTGGGGCTCCCATGTAGAGAACATAGTCTGACCAGACTCTCCCAATGTTGTTGAAGGGACCCGGCACCCGAGGGCAATGACCAGAAACCACACCATTAAAACACGGACACCCCCCAGGCTCAGATATAATGTGATCCTTTGCTCCAGAGAAGATTAAGAGATCCCTCTCTCTGCGTGGGGAAGGGGCCACTAGGCCCAGGAGTGATTGATTAGATCATGGTGTGACGGATCAGTTTGATCAACCAGGACTCACATCTGGGAATTGACCTTTGCGTAAAAGAGCCACACAATGTGGTCTGAAATGTTCAAATGAGACTATGAGTCTGTGTTGTCACCTAATAGCTTGTTGCATTGTTTCCTTTGGAACAATCCATTCTAAAGTCTTCTAGGGGATCCAGTCACATGGAATTGTGACAAATGGCCCCCAGTACAGTATAGGCCTCTAACCATTTTGCTGGGTCAGGGCTTTGCACAATAGGGCCATAGATTTTTTAGGTTTAGTCAGGTATAAAAGTAACAGTAAAGCAGGGCAACCAGAAGCATCTCACAGCAGAATTCTCTGAGAACCGAGTAGTAACACTGCAGCTATGGGCAAGGTATGCCGCTATAAGTTTTTGAGCATTATATTTAAATTCTGTTTTCCCACTCTTTAGTCGTAAATATTTTTAATATTTTTTAATATATGATATTTTTTCTTTTGTAGATCATCTTCTACGAGGACAGGAACTTCATGGGACGTTCCTATGAGACCAGCAGTGACTGTGCCGACATGTCCTCCTACCTGAGCAGGTGTCACTCCTGCAGGGTGGAGAGCGGCTGCTTCATGGTCTATGACCGTCCAAACTACATGGGGAACCAGTACTTCATGAGGAGGGGCGAGTATGCTGACTACATGAGCACAATGGGTATGAGGGACTGCATCAGGTCCTGCCGCATGATCCCCATGGTTAGTTTTCAGGAAAATGCAACATCAAGTGATTCAGCATCATCAAAAATGTTCAACGTTTTTTGTTCTCTCCAAACAGCACAGGGGTCAGTTCAGGATGAGGATCTATGAGAGGGAGAACTTCGGAGGTCAGATGTACGAGCTGATGGACGACTGCGACAACATCATGGACCGCTACCGCATGTCTGACTGCATGTCCTGCAACGTGATGGACGGCCACTGGCTGATGTACGAGCAGCCCCACTACAGAGGCAGGATGATGTACATGAGGCCTGGAGAGTACAGGAGCTTCAGGGACATGGGCTTCAGCGGCATGAAGTTCATGAGCATGAGGCGCATCATGGACATGTAAAAATTGGATTCAGCAAACATTAAAGGTTTTGAGAAAACAAATTTACAGATTTTTAGCAATTGATTTTGTCATCTGGTTTTAATGGTATAAAAAACATACCCATCTTTAAAGCAGACATCGAAGTGTAAACTAAATGCTACTTGTGACAACACTGTTAAATACATAACAACAGTCCTGTGGGTTTTTGGCACGTCTATGTTGTGTGGGTCTTGGCAGGACATTGTGCCTTTACGTGTGATTACCACACTTAACACCAACTCTAAAACCTGTGTTGATTTTTTAGGTTGTATAGAGATTAACTATGCAATGCATAGGGTTAAACTTTTGTGAACCTTCTGACAAACGTTTGCAGCTGTCCTGCAGAGGAGGAGCAGTCACCTCTGTTTGGAAGCTAGAGAAGATCATGCCCGTGTGTCAGAGTGTCCTTGAGTTAAACCCTGCTCTTGGTGGGCTGGCTACGACCTTGCATGGAAGCTCTGTCACTGTCGGTGTGTGCATTTGTGACTTCTGACTATAAAGCCCTTCGGGCCCAAATTAATATCTTCTCAAGGCAACTCTGACCTCTGTCCTGAAACATGACAAAGGGGATTTTATGCAAACAACACCACTATCATGTAAATTCAGTAAAAATGGCACTGATAAAACAAAAGACTGACTACCTAAATCAACACCATCTTGCTACACCCAGCTCCAGGCTTAAGCCCTGTTTATACTTTAAAGCAAATCAGTCATCGCATCAGTCATATTCAGAATTGCGTGTTATAGTTCATACTAATGTTGGCTGGTTTTGCTTGCGACTCTCCACGGTAACTGCGATAAACTTCTAAGTGGTATTCATACTTCTCAGGCGATGCGATCTTCTGCAGCTTTTAGTTTTAACATGAAGAATATCTTCTTCCCACACTTGCATGCATCTATGAACGGTCAGGTACATGAAAGGCAGAGGAGGAAGAGGTGAAAGAGAAAAACAGAAACAAAAACAATAAACAGAAGCAGGCAGCACAAAAGCAAAAAAATAAAATAAAAATAAAAATTGGGCAAATTGAATTCTGGAGAGCTGCAAGATTTGAGATATCAGACATATCTTTCCAGTAACTTGCTCTATTTTAAATCAAATTGCCTGCTCTCTGCCTCTCTATTTTTCTGTGTCTGTGTGTGAATTTCGGCATTTCCTTTAACTTCTTCAGTAAAAAGACAATTTTCTGGACAGCGTTACCTCAGTAGTCAAGAACTCTAATTGCTGAAATAAATTCAATTTAAATGACACAATTGCACTCCAGGCATAAAATTCCAGTCACAAGTGACGTCACCAGCAGGTGTCACATTCTGCAGCGACTTTGGAAATACTGCTCTGATGGCCTTGCAACCACTGCTATGCTAGTTACAATCACTTCCTAGTATAAAGTGTTCACTTCACTTAGTGGAAAAATGTTGTCATGTTTCATCACCAACTTAAGAAAAGTAAACTCAGTCATAATTCTAAACTTGTACCCCTTGCCAAGAATGACTGACTGTCAGTAAAAAGAGGGCACACCAACTTTGTTTCAAAGTTGGACCTGTTAAAGAGTTACTAGCAAGTCCTGCTCATGGAGCATGCATTGGAAATATCTGCTTTCCTCTAAGCTGATATATTCTTCAATAACTCACAATACCATTTGGGTTATTTGTTTCTCTGGTTACTTTCCAGCTCTTTACAGACTTCATTCTTTCTGGCGTACCTAAAGTATACATCTTTACCTATTTTGTTGAGTTAGCCATTACACTTCCACATGGATGTTGTCCATAATAATTTGTTTGACTGAACCACTGTGCACACCAAATTTAGACAAACAACAATTCAGATTAGCCACCACCATTTACCTAAGATACTCGATGGGTCATGGTCAAGTGTGACCAGCTAAAGCTGAACTGAAAGCTTTAATAATTCAATTAAATTTTGTTTATATAGCCCAATACCACAACTATAGCCATCTCAGTGGGCGTCAAACTGTTATTTATGCAAAGAACATAAAGCCAGTCATTAGATATAAATAATACCAGGTTGCTAAACTAAACAGACTAAGCTAAACTGGCATCCCTGCCCTTTGACCCTCCTTCTCGGTGAGGACTCTTAAAAAAAAAAAAAAAAAACAAGAAAACCTCAGATGAAGGAGGGATCCTCTACCAGGATGGACAGGCAGTGTGCTAGAACTGTTAAAGGAGAATTAGATTATCTAACTCTACAACTACATGTTTGAATAGCGTAGCAGATGGACTGCATCCAGATGAAACTGTGAGCAGCTGGGGGTGTGAGACAAGCCAGAGCCGAGGTCCACAGCCAAAGCCAGGAGCACAGACGATGCCCCTGGAATCTCTCCCGCTCCCCACGCGGGAGTGGGAAAGAGGGACAACATACTGTAGGTAGGTAGTCAGACAGACAGACAGACGCCCTTTAATTAAATAAAGGGCAATTTAGTTCAAAACAGCTCTCCCTCTCCAGCAAGAACAGATGAAAGACATGACAGTAAAAAACAAAACAAAAACAGTGTGTGAAACAGTGGATAAAACAATTAAAATATTACATTGAATTAAATAATAAATTCATTAACAAGTGATTATGACACAGCTACCTCCCTTTGTGAGAGTGGTGCCACTCTGTTTGCTTTTCTTGCTATTTTTTTTTATTGATGCCAGTCTGTATTGTTTTGTTCCTTCATTCAAGTATTTTGTTTCCTTTCATTCTTTTATAAAACCTGACAAGTTAAAGAAGGCACAGAAAATTCTCATTTGTTGTTGTTAGGAAGTGAGGGATTAAAGATGGAGATAAAAGAAGGTGTGTACCTGTTTGTTTTTCTTGCTGAGACAATAAAATTATGTCCAGACAGTAGCATTGAAAACTGGAAGATTGGGACGTGTTCTTGTGTTAAAATAATGGTTTTACTCTCTTAACCACCTACCTCTCCCGGAAGATTGTAGATACTTGCCCACCTGTGTGTCAAAGTGTCCTTGGGCAAGATACTGATACTCGCACTGCCTCTGGTGATTATAGATTGATGACGTTTTTTCTAAGTCGTAATACTGAAAAAGAATACTGAAATATTGTTTCTGGTACTGTCTTTGGATATACCGGGATACGTGTTGCATCATGACAGGTGTACCATGATGCAAATCGTATCGCCAAACTTTTGCCAAAACAAACCTCTAATAATAAATAGGAGAAAAATTGTGTCTGAGGCCTCCCCCTCTGTTGAGGGAAAGGTAATTAACATGTACATGAATTTCTTCTCTGACCGCTCTTTTAAACCATCTGTCTTCTCTGTCAAGAATCTGCACGTTTGTCTTTGAATGAGTGTCTTTTGTCATTTAAACTAGAATAAACATCAGAAACTGGTCCTGATGTTTCTACTGGGTCTACATTCTCTTGTGCAGTAACTGTTTTGTTCTCTAATGTACAGCTCTGAGCCATTTACTAAAACTAAAACCTGCAGATGAAAAAGAGAAGCTCATAGCTTCTCTTTTTTTTGGGATGTGGGGTCTTTGAGGTTGACCAACTTCTGCCTCACTGTGTTGTTTGGTTTGAAATGGGCTTGTATTTGGTAACTGGCAAAAATCCTCTTAAGTTTTTATAGACAGTGACTTATTGACAGGGCCGGCCCTGGGTATCGGCGACCTGGGCAGCTGCCTAGAGCGCCATCTGCTGGAGGGGGCGTCAAATTTCAATGATTATGTATTAATGTCTTTTTGTTGTGTTTTTATCTTTTTAAACAGCTTGACACACAACTCATTTTATGTAAAAAAAATAAAAAAAGGATGAATTAAAAAAGCAGATTTGGTCTGGATCAAGACTCCATCTATTGACCAGGTTGCCTTCCTCCTTCAGTCCTGCTCAGACTGCTGTTCAAGAATCTGTGATGGGGATGCTGGTGAAAAGGGATGTTACATCTAAGAACACCACGATTTAATCCGTGCCTAGTTTCAGTCCTCCTATCTTTGTGACAAAATGATCTGAGTTTTGGATGTGGTGGTCAGTGTGTCCAACCAGTGGTCCTAGGATTATGGCCGGATGTTTAGAAATGTTGTATGTCACCGACTTGATGCGGCTGACTATGGGTCTGAGGAGAGCTCCTTCCTTGTGAATCTTAGGGAGTCCATATATGCAAGGTGTTGATTCACCTGGATATAAATGATGATATACTATATTACCTAAATTTATTACCTAAATTGCATCAGTCAGAAGTAACAAACAGACTTCTGACAGGTTTTTTTTTGGAAGAGGGACCAGACAGGGATGTCCACTCTCCCCCTCTCTTTTTGCTTCATTTATTGAACCTTTGGCTGCAACAATAAGACAGCGTGAGAGCATTAAAGGAATTACAACAAAACACAGCCATCATGAAATTAGTCTTTATGCAGATGACACATTACTTTTTTCAAAATAATTCACATTCCATCAGTGAAACAACAACAATTATTAATGAATTTTCCTCATTCTCAGACTACTCAATTAACTGGAACAAATCAGTTTTATTGTCTCTGAATGGGATTGTTGAGCAAACAATCTCAATACCAGTCAAATCATACAATATTACAATATTAAATATCTAGGTATTTAATTCTCTCTGAAACTATCAGAACTGGTGCAACTAAACTACACCCCATTACTGAAAAGTATACAGGATGATCTAACCCGCTGGGTCAACCTGCCTCTGTCACTCATGGGTAAGATAGCCACAGTAAAAATGAACATTTTACCCAAAGTTAATTATCTGTTCTCAATGATCCCCACACAACCACCACTAAAATGGTTCAAAACATTAGACTCTGCCATATCCAGCTTCTTATGGAACAATAAACCTGCAAGAATTAGTCTAAAAAATTTAAAATCTAGAAAAAGCTGTGAAGGCTTAGAATTACCTAACTTCCATAACTATTTTCTTGCCAACAGACTGCAGTACCTCTTAAGATGGATAAAAAACAATCCAGAAACCAACCCATGGATGGATCTGGAACAGGCATTCTGTGGAAAGATTAACTTGTCAGATCTACCATTTATAAGCCCAACAATAAAAAAAACATGACTGCTACCAGAGTAGTAATATAAGTACTACTTTAATAGCCTGGTGGGATTTTCTTAAAATGTCAAACTCTTCACTACTACCATGCAAAATGACACCCATCTGGAACAACCCAGACATCCTGATAAATAAAAAAATGTTGCACTTCCCTGCTTGGCAAGCAGGGGGCATAAGACTACTCAAGCACTTAATTATAGACGGAAGATTCATAACACACCAAGAACTACAAGAAAAATATGGAATAAATAAATTCTTGGAATATCAGCAACTTAAATCTGTAATTACTAAAACATTTAAATCCAGAGACAATGACTTAAAATTACCAGAACTAGTTACCTCTATGATTAATTTTTCATTGAATAAAACTCTCTCCAAAATATACAAACTCTTATGCAACTTAGATAACGAAGTCTCAATTCCAACAACAAAATGGGATGCAGACTTAGGCAGAAGTACAGACACAAGCTTCTGGTCAGAAATGTGTCTAAATACCTTTAAATTAACAAAAAGTCCAAACCTACAACTAATACAATTCAAAACTCTTCACAGAATTTACTATACTGGACAGAGGATGTTCAAGATGGGTCTCAAAAACTCAGACATTTGTGAGCATTGTGATAGTAATTTACCTGACAATTACTTGCATGCTCTGTGGTTCTGTACACCTGTCCAGGCTCTCTGGCAACAGGTATGTGCTGATTTATCAGTCTGGCTTAAGGTTTCAATCACAGCCTCACCTTCACTTTGTGTGCTGGGTGACATGAGTGCCATCGACACAGAAGGAAGATTAGCATCTATAATCTTCATAACTCTTTGTATAGCAAAAACAAAAACAATTTTTCTAAACTGGAAAAACAAGAGAAATATTAGTATAAGTCACTACAGGAATCTGCTGTTTGATCATATCAGCTTGGAAAAAATGTCAGCTAAGAATTCCAATAACTTGGAAGGAATTCTTGCTCTGGACTTCCATAGCTAACTTAGGGGGCGGGATTCTTGGGTGTCGCTGCGCCTAACATGCTGTTGGCAGGATATTCCATCTTTGCAAAATTACAGGGGAGGATAAAATACTTTCACATGAGTAGTCTTATGCTGCATTGACACTGGACGCTGCCGAGGCATCAAATTTTTGTCTGCCGCCTCTCTTTTGACGCACATCAAAATTTACTGCTCAACAACTTGACGGCCTGGCCGCAAAGCAACCACTGACAAACTTCATTCATTGACCTCAACATGGAAAACATGTATGATATTGAGCAAGGAGCTGGTGTTTATATGTTTTGGAGAGCTCTACTGAGGCACTGAGTGTCTGGGTTCATGGTGGCTGACAGTTGTTTTAAATGCTACTTTCATCTGTCTGTGGCCCAGTTTGAGCATTAACCAGAGAGGAGAAACATAAAACTGGGGGATCTTTTTATTAGTGTCTCAATGGAAACAAGAAAAAAAACATAAGCCCATGGAGCTGAGGGGATTGCCCCCGCTATAAAGGCACTCGCATCAGCTCTCTTGTTTGTTACTTCTGACTGATGCAATTTAGGTAATATAGTATATCATCATTTATATCCAGGTGAATCAAGGCAGCTCTGCTAACTGTGTAGGTTGTGAATTCTGCTCCCCTGTGCACTCATTACTTCTTCCGGACCATGGGCAGCAGAGGATGCTATGCTGTCCACCGGGTCTGCTGGCAAACTAAGCAGGCTTGATAATGGGAGCTCCATGGGCTCTGTGACAGGCTGGCGATCTGGCCTGGGGGGGGGGGGGTTTACTGCCTTCGCCCATTAATAACCTGTACAGTGTATGGCAACCCCGCGGCCCCAGCGGGTTAAGAAAATGGATGGAAGTCTGAAAATCCTGGCATCGCACACTCATACTGAATGTACTTTTCTACCCTTTGATCTAGTCAATGAAAATGTCACGTGAACAAAGCTGAGTCCCTGATTGGTTGACGCAGCATCGCACCCAACACCAAAATTGTGCCACAGGACCTCAGATTGTGTCTTTACATTGGCTTAACATTGAAACGCCATTGAAATTGAAACACTGAACATTGCCTTAACATTGTGTGGCATGTAGCATTATGCCATTTCAGTGATTTATTTTTTATTATGACAGAGTTGAATAATGATGGCCATGAAAATTATTTAAGAAACATTTTAAGTCTTCAGCTCTTTTACCTAGGCAATTGCCTTCCTTTGACTAATGCGTAGTCCGCCCCTGATTGTCTGTGTTTGCTGCTGAAGAGATGATCTGAAAGAAAAAGTAGATACAAAAAGATTGTTGTGCAAATATCTGAAATGCTGCTTGTCATTCTGTTCCTAAAATTAAAGAAAATGTGTTTTTATGTAGATGAATTGATTTGCTTCCTGTGTATTGACCACAGTTAATTTTCCTCCTGATGGTTCTCTAGGGAATGAATGTCCTCTCATCAATAATAGACACAGAAGATGTACACATAGTGGCATGAGACTTTAATACATTATGCTTAAAAATACTTTTTCAAAGATTCCACCAGCGTATACTTTGTAACAAGACGAGGAGACACACTTCATGATGTATTGTGCTAAAATGCAGGATCAAAAAATGGCAAATTGTGCCTCTGGGCGAAATATTGAGGAGCATTTTACTCACAATATGCAACAGGTGAGGCAAGTAGTGGAGCTACTAACATATCACAGAGGAAGAACAGATTCAGTGATTCAGAGGTGACCTGCAGATTTGTGCTGACCTGCTCACCAGGGTCCTTACTATATTTACTGAACATCTACTTGGATCAACCTATTGTCATTTTAAAATCAGCACAATGTAACCACGAGTCCTATTTATCCTCTTTATCACTCTCTTTATCACTTGTAATGAGTTAATTAAAACAGAAATGAGAGAGAAGTATTGGTAAGATTTATGCACCTGAGGCCTGAATTTGATAATTTCATCATTCAAGATGTTCCTGTAGAGTTACATATTTGTGTGTTTTGTCACTTTTGTTTTGTGCTGTTATCATGAAGTTTAAAATATACTAACAAGACAAACAGTTTTGTTTAGCTAAACAGTGCGGAAACATGATGTGGCGTGCAGCTGTTATACAAACTGTTCTTAACAGTCATGTGGGCAAGCCCATTCACTGAAAAAAATGGTTGAAAATGCTATGTGTGACCAGAGCAAAGCTTTTCTAAAGACTGAAAAATGACCGTAACCTCTGCATTCTGTGGAGGTCAACGTGAGCTGCTGAGTCAGGGCTTTAATTAAGGGGGTAATGGGGAGGTTCAGTAGTTCTTTACATGAAGCAAGGTATAAAAGGGAAAGGGTTAAACCTGGTAGAGCATCTGTTTGCAGGAGCAAGAGGAACAACTCATCCACAGCCAACATGAGCACCGATATGGGCATGAGAGGAAAGGTACAAAACCAGGATTCCGTCTGCAAAAATTAGTTTTATATTGTCCTGATTTTTTTAAGCAGAACATGTTGCTTTCAGATCATCTTCTACGAGGACAGGAACTTCCAGGGTCGCTC
>BSAI01003498.1:0-12480 GCA_036245035.1 Adrianichthys oophorus | reverse complement strand
TGAAGTTCTGGATGAAGATGTTCTGATCCATTTTAGATCAGTGAATCGGATCATTCTAAAGGAACTAATATTGACTATGAATCATATCAGTGACCACGAATTATAATATGAATTGAATTGTTAAATTGAATTGTTACACCCTTAATAATAAACTGCAATCTTTTTTCAAATGGGATTATTGCATCTCAGAAATACTCAGAACTTTAATTTTAATCTTAATTTTCTTTATATATGTCCTCCACCATCAGAAAAATGCCATAAAAACGTGTTAAAAACACCCAAACCGTGATCAGAGTGGGTCTTTAAGCCTTAGACCCGCTGACCCACGTGGGTGCTGCTGGTTTGTGAGTCCTCCATGCACATGGAGGGGCGGAGAGAGGAGCAACTGCATCGTAACCTTGGAGAACCCAAGGGGTCAAATTTGGCCCTCAGTGTTTAATTTTATTTTATTGTTAACAAATTTTTCTTGATGCTTTAATTTTTTTGGCAAAAACCACTTTTATCTTTTATTTAATTAACGTAATAATCAGTGACCCTGTAACCTCCAACTCACTAGGCAATGGCAACTAAAGGAGACTGTTGTAGTTAATGTGGCCCCCACATTCAGATACAGACAAAAAAACACTCCCATTCTCTGAGTCAAATATAGAAATCAGTGTTTTTGTAGCTTCAGAGGAGCTCCTGTATATCTTCCTGCTGTAACAACGAGGGCTTTCAATGATAATGTGTGTAAAATGAACGCAGTATTTATTAACGCAGATTAACCACACTTCAGAAACGACCCCCTTCCACTTTGCGTCAGGCACAATCCCACTTCTGACATGGTCACTTACAAAAGTAATAAATATTCAATCAATTTGTAGTACTTTATTCTCGTTATTTTTAGATTGCTTTTTCACAAAAGGTGAACTATTTTATATGTGGTGCGGCCCGTTGTCACGGTAACACGAGAACACACTGCTGAGCCAGCAGACCTCGACTGCAGCGGCAAAAGAAAGCGATATTTATGTGTTGATCACCACGATAGGTTCAAAAAAACATCAGTTCAGAGAGAAAGTTCTCTTACTGCTTGCTTTTGTCCAGATCATGAAGGAAACATTTGTTTTGAAGAGCCTGCACAGTGATATAGAACATTTGGGCTTTGTGACTGGAACTCCTTTTTTACGTGTGCGTCAACAGCCAATCAGAAAAGAGTATTCACCAAGACCATTTAAAGTGCAGAAACACAATGTTTGTTTCTTATGGCTCTATATCAGCATCTTTGTTTTTCTTGGAGTAAAACTGCAGACATTAAAGTCTTTACAGTTCTGCTTATCGCACTGTTGATGGGTTTTCTTCACACAAACTACATTTCTGAGTTAACACTTTATGAATAAAAACATTTAAGACAATAAAAATTAAGGAAAAATGTTCTCTCCGGCCTTTTGAGTTCAAAAGCTGCATATTGTCAAATAAAATTGTCCCTAGTAAAACATTGTGATGAATCCCAATCCAAAAGCGTGATTAATCTGATCATTTCTTTAATCCATTGACAGCACTAGGAACAACTGCTCCTCCCTTCTCCTCCTGATATCTGCAGATTCAGTTCCTTTACTTCTTCATCCTAATAACACGAGAGGATGTTTTACAATGTGTATATAGACTTCAGTGTTGTGGGGGGTAAATTTAAACACTGTTTCAAGCACTAGAAAGAAGCCTCTGCTGAGTGGATCATGTCTGTGTTTGTGTCTTGTATCAGGGCTGTAATATGCTCCCTTTACCTCCAGTGGACATCGCCATTCGTTTTACATACATCCTGCAGGACTGGCAGCAGTGTTCTTGGCCTCAGCAGCCTCCAGGTAGGCAAAGTCCTGACCACACCAGTATCCATACAAGTTCCTGCATTAAAAGGCAGCTGATTGAACCTGCTTCTTGCAGACTTTGATGCGCTGCTTGGCGGTGAGGTTGGAGGAGTTGAAATTGGGAAGCTTCCGTTTGGAGCCTGTGAGGAGTCTATCAGGTAGGAGTTTGGTTCCTTTTATGCCTTTATGAACACAAACTGCAGCAGCAACAGCTGACAGTCATGTGGGCAGGGCCTACTAAAAGCACAACAAAGAATTAGTTTTTTTAGCAAAGACAGACTGTAAAATTAATATTCTGGTGGGTTTTTTGTGATGTATGGAGGCCATGACTAAGATCAGTGAGAACGCTTGAACTGAAGTGGTAAAATCATCAAGTTGAAATCAGAAATGGTTTGAAACTTTCACAGACGTGATAACATCTGCCCTCTGCTGGTTTCTGGTGTGTTACTGTTGTGTTTTACTGCTGCTGTGAACCCATGAAAAACATTCATCAGATGAACCACACTTTTGGATGGGGATTAATCTGTTTAATCACAATGTTTTACGAGGTGCATTCCAGACGACAATATTTTAAGTGAAATTTTATGTAATTCTCAGGGACAGTGCACATTAAAAGCATTGCATGCAACCTGCCAGAAGTAGCGGCTAGTTTTCATCTGCTGTCCCTGGACAGATGTTAAAACTGTCATCCTAAAAAGATAAAAACGAGGAATAAGAACTAAATTTAAAATATCAGTATAGAGGATATACAATATGTGTCTTTTAGAGTGTAAAAAAATCCGTGTTCATAAATATGACGCGTTCCTTTTTTCAAATGAATCGCGTGTGTTCACGTTGACAGCCCTAGGTTTAACCTGAAACAAATGTCTCCTGTGGCTCCTTAAAGTGAACTTCACCTTGCTGCCACCTGGCCTCACGTGACCGAGGGCATCGTCGTGGACAATGACGTGTACAGGTGAGAATGCTCAGCAGGTGTGTGTCTAACGCACTTCTCAGTCTGATGGATGCACTGCAGGGAAACGGACCCAAACACACTTTACAGCACAAACAAACCACTTTCTTTTGAAAATGGTGCTGGAAAAATGTCTAATTTGGGTCGATGCCACGTTTGTAATGACATGCATGAGCTGAGTTTGAGGGTTTCTTCACTGAGAAATAGATGAGTGCCATGAATGAAGTTTGCAGCACATCAGACTTTAGCATTACGTCAGACAGCAACGCCACAGTGATGCCAGGAGACATGCTGTTTGCTAGTTTTCCTTTAGCTTTCCAGTTCTTAATGTTCTCTGAGGGATGAGGCAGGGTCAAGACGCTCTCCAAGGTTCACTCTTCAGATCCTAACCCCTAACCCTTCACCCACTGGACCTCAATGAGAAGATGTTCCTCTGCTACCAGAGTCACCTCCAGTTCCCTGATATTTCATGGGGTTTGTAGCTGTAAACTGGACTGGGCCATGATCCTAAAGTCAGTGGGAAAAGGCCCAAACCCTCATCCACCTAACCCTACTGTTAAATTGAAAACATGAACAGACCAACCCAGTGCAATAAAATTAACACATAAAGAGATGGGAACCAAAGGGAGCTTTAATCTGAAATACATTTGGCCCCTAAAGGGTAAATGATGAACTGATAGATGTAGGAACCCTGGAGGATTGTCTGCTGGGACATCTGGATGAAGGGTGCCCTGACTCTGCCTCCATGTGGATTGTGGGGGTCAAAACATTGATCTTTTCTAACCCCCTCCATCCTTTCTACCTCATTGTTATAATGATGTGCTGATGTTTCAAACGAGCGTTTGTGTTTCTTTAAGGTCAGAGAGGTTCTGGTTTAACCATTTTCTGGATTTGAATTCTTCAAAAGCTGGAATAGTTTGGTTAGACCCGTAAAAACCCCTAAACAGATCTTTTTTAGTCAACTTCATTAATAGTAAAGAAAATCTCTGAACTCTGAGAGTATTATCTGTTCTGATCAGTGTGTCCAGTAAACTCTGGATGTTTCTGAGCATGAATCAGATGTTGGTGCTTCTGCTCATTGAATGAGGCGATCTAGGCGTCCAGTTTGTTTGTAGGATTTAAAAAAACAAATTCATGAGGTTTCTTCCGTTCAGGACCACTGCTTTGTGTACAACAGTGACCTGGACCCGCTCCAGGCTCCTCACTGGTCTGTTCGAGTGCGGATGGCGGAGAACCCGCAGTGTCTGCTGGGTAAGCAGGAGCTCTTCATCACTGGCACACCATCCTGTCTGGTCGGTCTTCACTTTTCTGATGCTTCTGTAAGGAAAGGGGTTCTGGAGGGAGAAGACACTGAATAAACTATGTACATGGAGACCTTTGGTTTTACAACAAATTAAAATACAGTATTTTCATTTCACATCATTTGCAACACTAAAAAATATCAATAAATGCTAACATGTCTTTGTATTCGTAACATACTCTTTAAGGTTCCTTCTTCAATGAACAGTGCAGCGAAGAGTCAAAGTGCAGAGTACGTCAAACAGCCTCCTCCCCTCAAGAACAATACAAATACACAATGTTGTATTTTAATTAGTCCTACGTTGTATGTCAGGTAATTTATTATTACTGAGGCACAATATGAAGGTTTAGCCTGTTGATATGATCATTGTCAGTGATGGTAGCCATGGGAAACCAGGGTTCCCTCCTCAGAGCTTCATCCAGGACAGAGCCTTCACACCGCTGCCTCTCTGGGTCCCCTGTGCCCTCCAAATACAGGCTTGTGTCAGGAAGGGCATCGGACTTAAATCTCTGCCAAACCACTGGTGTGAATCAGTGAAAGCTGATTGGCTGTGGCGAGCCCTGAAGGGTTACCCTGAAAGGTGATCAGAAACAGCTTTGATAACAACACTTTAGTGACGTGCTCCATGTGTGTACCCACTGCATACACACCTGTTGAAACAATGCAAATGCTGCGCAGCTTTCTGCTAGAATCTGCTGTTTGTTAGCGTGCCGTTTGGAGAGGTTACTGGTGTTACCGCCAGTACAGCCTCGTTTTTGTTACGTCTGAGGTAGAGTGCACTTTCTGACTCTACTTTTGGCACCGGTACCAAACAGTACGGTTTCAGTACTGTATCTCCATCTAAAAAGCTCCGGTCAACCATTTGACTGCAGTCATTTCACTCAAATGTTCTTTCATCTTTGTTAGATCTCGGCAAAAATAAAAGTTTGTAAAGCCCCATCTATGAGCAGCATCGTTTTACATCAGGGCTTGTTTAAGGTTTCTACCAGAACAAGCAGGAGTTTCTTTCTACGTGTGCTCTGGTTTGGGTGACTTTAGGTCATAGTGTCTGCCTCCTGCTGTAAATGTGCGACATACAGTCATGTCTGTCGTCCTGTCAGACGTCTTGAAGGTGGAGAACATCCCTGATGCTGCATTTCTTCTTTTGCAGGAGACTACCTGACAGAGTTCTTCAGGCTGTGCTGCAGGAAGGAGTCTGTGGAGGACGTTCTGGGCAAAGGCCTGACAGAAGAAGAGGGGAGAGGTGGGCTTCCTGTCACGCCACGGTGGACGAGTGCCTCTGTATTTGATGTGTGCTTGTCTTTGCAGACACAAGCGACATCAGCTCTGCTCTGTCCAAGCTGACGGAGCCCACGGCGGCCGTGCCCATCAGCAGACTGTCCGTGTCCAGCATGGTGCACAGCGCTCGCAAACGCATCCACCGCCGCCGCCACATCCACGAGTCGCCGCTCAGCAACGAGGTCCTGAACTCCATTCTGCTGGTGAGTTCGATTAGTGCGGACAAAGGTGGAGGTGTTCCCTCCATCTGACCGGTGGTGGAGCTATCGAGGGCAGGAGACTCTGGAAGGATGGCAAATGAGAACAGCAGAGTGGACGGCCATTACAAATACAAGGATCAAAAATCTGTTTTATTTATTTAATGCTTCTTTAAGCAGTTGCTATGCTGTTTCCAGAGAGGATTTGGGAGGGCAGGGCTGTCGGCTTCAGCAGTTATGTGGTGCTTCTGAGGCTGAAAACAAATCCAATAGAAGAAACTTATAGAAAAAAGAAAATCACCAAAAACCTGCCTGAGAGTTGGAACTAATATCAGAGGAGGCTGGAAAACCAAACATCAGATTAGAAATCTCATTCTGTGTCATGCACTGACTTTGATTTGGATGAAATCTTCCTGGATCTCTGCAGAAACCCCTTTGACGGGACCGGTTCCTCCTGCCTGTTTGAGCATGTTCTTTTCTTGCTTCAGTATTTATTTCCAGATGCTGCTGTGGAGAAATCAGACAGTTTGAAGGACAAAGCCGCCAGTTTGGACTCCAGGACGGCAGAGAGGGAGCGGAGTGCTGATGAGGTGAGTTTGACCTTCTCCCTCACTCTGTGGCGACCAACGGGAAGCTGGAGACCAGACGAGCAGGAAGGAGCCGACAGAAATATGAAGAAGATAATCATAAGGTCAAAGCCAAGGGGGCGGGAGAAGAATATGCTTCCATGAAACGTTGGGTCATAAACCAATGCAGAAATATGTTTTGTTGAAGGAACACACTTTTGGAGCTGC
Source organism: Adrianichthys oophorus (assembly GCA_036245035.1). Lineage (NCBI taxonomy): Eukaryota > Metazoa > Chordata > Actinopteri > Beloniformes > Adrianichthyidae > Adrianichthys > Adrianichthys oophorus. The sequence goes on along the minus strand of BSAI01003498.1, from coordinate 6,118 downwards.
TATAGTTAAGTGATGATTCTTTATTGCATTGTTGAAACAATTAAAAATTGTAAATATCTTCAGTGACTTCCTGAGAAGCCCTCCAAATGAGTGTTTTCTTTCTGTTAACTTTATTCAGCCTCTTCTGTTGTTTCTGCTATTTTTGTCTCCATCGGTTATTGATGTTTCTTACCCATCCGGATTTATTTAAACTCTAGAAATGTGTCTTCAATAGAGAAATGATGAAGTCTTTCAACATCTTCAGTTTGTATTGAACCATTTAAAATAACAGAACCCTTTTCCAACCTCTGCTGTATCAGGTTAAACTCTGTTGTAAATAGTTGTGCACGCTTGTCATTTTGTTTCTCTGCTGCCTCCTCAGAGCCTGTTCCTTCAGCTAAAGTCTGCCCCCCCTGACAGTCTCACCTACCGTCTGGCATTGTGCGTCTTTCTGGTCAACTACAGCTACGGCGGCCTCGCAGGCGTGGCTCACCTGTGGCAGGAGTTTGTGTTGGAGCTGCGGTATCGCTGGGAGAACACCTGCGTCGTTTACGGGTTTGTGTGGCTCAGCTGAGACCCTTTCAGGAGCTGCTTCACCTCCAGTCTGGAAACCATCACTTAGCATTTGTCATTTAGCTGATTTTTGGGACTATAAGTTGCTTCGCAGTATAAGTCGCAGCAGCAAAATATGCATAATAAAGAAGAAAAAAAATCAAAAAGAAGTGGCACTTTTGGGATAAAAATGTGATGATTCTATTTATTTCTTAGAAAATCCCATGTATTCACACCTGAGTGGACAGTAATGAGGAAACAAAATGAAGTGCTGCTGTTTGTTGCTTTCTGCCTCCATGAAATAAGGAAGCTGTACTTTCTTTGCAGCTTAGAAGCTGGACCTCCTGATCTTCGCTGCTGTCTTCTGCATCAGAAGCTCCAGGTAATAAAATGGCTGTGAGAAGGAAAGCAGTAAAAGTTCAACCACAGTCACTAATCTAAACCTACCTGAAAGCTGGGACTTAGAAAACCATATTTAAAAAGTCATCTCCTTCTGTCAAATCGAGAGTGTTGATCCGTTTTTAAGCTGCTTTTAAGGGCTTCATATCATAAAACCTGTCAAAATAAAATACATTTAAGTGCTGTGTGATCTGATTCATCTGAAACTTTCAGCACAACATCACTGAAATGTCATGAATCCAAAACTGGTTTGGTTTTCTCTGATCTAGTGAAAACATTTTGAGTTTGGGAATTTTGAGGATGAAATTCCAGTTTGTTTTCTTTAGACAAAATAAAGGTGTTTGATAAAAAGTCAGAGTCAGTATAAAGATGGAGAGCCAGTGTGAATGAAGGAGCTCACTTTCAGTAAGTGTGTTAAGCTCCAAACCCTTTAGTTTGGTGATCTTTATGGTACATGCAGCTTTTTTCATCATCCGTATCATAAACGTACCTTCACTCATTCATTTTGTTGCTGGTCAGATGCTGAACTGCTGCATAGAGAGAAGGAGGGCCAGAGATGAAGCTCGCAAAGCTCAGGAGGCGACCAAAGACAAGCAAAGCAAGGAGGCGGAGTCTGAACTCAGCGCCTCTGCGTCCAGCTCGGCTAAAGAAACAAGTCAAGGAAAGTCGTGGGAGTCCTGGAGCGACAGCGAGGATGAGTTCTACGAATGTCTGAGCGAGCAGGGGGAGGACGGCCCCCAGATGGAGGCAGGACAGAATGGGGCGAGCAGAGCGGAGGGCCGGCTCCACCCCTACAACAACCTGACCCTGCTGCACTCCTCAGAGCCGCTCTACGTCCCCGTCACGCAGGTAACAACCATCCTTTTTCTGCTGAGCTCAGTCCCAGAACTGCTCAAAGACACACTGCCTTCTGATTGGCTGTCAGGAGCCCGCCCCCATGACAGAGGATCAACTGGAGGAGCAGTCTGAAGTTTTGGCCAAGCTGGGAACAACGGCTGAAGGAACGCACCTGCGCGCTCGCATGCAGAGCGCATGTCTGCTCTCTGACATGGAGTCCTTTAAGGTACGACGGAGCAGCACGAGGTGTTCACGTGAGCACAGCTCCTGCAGGCACACGTTAAGCATGTTCTGTGTTCAAAACTCCTGTGTACACGCGTAGCTGCTCGAGTTTACGTCAGCGTTTTCGGGCTCTATTCAATTCAATTTTCAATTCAATTTTATTTCTATAGCCCAATATCACAGCCATAGCCGTCTCATTGGACTGATTATCAATATATTGCAAAAAGCAAAAAAGATTATTACACATGTAAAAGTAGACAATAGCTGGTTGTAAAACAGACTAAGCTGAACAAACATCTCTGTCCTTACACCCTCCTTTGCGGTGAGGAAAAACTCATAACAAAAAGCCCTGTCTTTTTTTGGGGGGGAAAAAAAACTAAGAAACCTCAGGGTTGCCCACGTGAAGGAGAGATCCTCAACCCCGGACGGACAGGTGATGTGCTAGAACTATTAAAGAAAAGTGAGCTTAATTAATTCTAACAAGTATATGTCTAATAAACAAACACGTCTAGATAAACAGATACAAGTTAAGATAACAGCTAAATATTTAAATAAACAAAGACATGTTTGAATAGTGTAGCAGATGGACTTCATCCAGATGGAGTTGTAGAACAGCTGGGGTTGTTGAAAGAGCCAAGGTGAGGTCACGGCCAAAGACAGGAGCACAGATGATCCACCTGGAATCAGAAATCTCTCCCCCATAGGGGAGTGGGAAAAAGGGACAACATTTGAATCGCACTGCACCAAACAGAGACATGATAAACCAAATAAAATAAAGCAATGGCAGATGGCAAGTGATGTAATAAAGATTGCAGGTGGAGAGAGGGGGGGTGCAGACCCGGGTTAGGGTAGGATTTATTGTGAGATAGGTAGAAGGTTAGTAGAAAAGGAAAGAGAGAGATTAAGGAGAGGGGGTTGTGAGGGGGTGAGGCAGAGGAGCAGTAAGTTAAATAATCTCTGATTGTTAGCTAGCCTGGCAATAATCCTGTTCAAAGAGGAATGTTTTAAGCCTAACTTTGAATGTAGAAACTGTGTCGGCCTCTCTTACATGAGCTGGGAGTTTATTCCATAAAACAGGAGCTTGGTGGAAAAAGGCTCTACCTCCAACTGTGCTTTTAGAGATTCTAGGAACCACAAGTAGTCCTGCATTTTGAGAGTGAAGTGTTCTGTTTGGTTGGTAAGGCACTATGAGATCTTTAATATAGGATGGGGCCATATCATTCAAGGCCTTATAGGTTAGCAGGAGGATTTTGAACTTGATTCTAGATTGAACTGGGAGCCAGTGAAGTGAAGCTAACACAGGAGTAATGTGTTCTCTTCTGCTGGTTCCTGCTAACAGTCTAGCTGCTGCATTTTGAACAAGCTGAAGACTTTTTAAAGAACTTTTAGGACACGCTGCAAACAAAGAGTTACAGTAATCCAGCCTAGACGTAACAAATGCATGGATGAGTTTTTCAGCTTCGCTTCTAGATAATATGTTTCTGATCCTAGAAATATTGCGTAGGTGAAAAAATGCAGTTTTACAAGCCTGTGATATGTGAGCCTTAAATTATAAATCCTGGTCAAATAAAAACCCCAGGTTTCTAACTGTGGAATTGGAGGCTATATTTACACCATCCAGGGAGACCATCTGATCAGGTAGAGTATCTCTGAGGTATTTTGGACCTAGTATAATGACCTCAGTTTTTTCAGGGTTTTAGGAGGAGGTCATTAACTGCCATCCAAATCTTAATGTCACTAATGCAGGCACTAAGTTTCTCTAAGCGGCTCTAGGTTCAGAATGCACCGCCATTGAACGCACCTTGAATGTTAAACCAGGTTGAACTTTGACAAATCAGGAACTGTCAGATTGACGCAGTGAAACTCATCAACCTCAAAGGGTTCCTGGTTTATCTGGTGAACCAAGACACGCCAATGGCATCTGCGTTTGTTTTTCAAACAAAGATAAACCAAGGCCAGTCTCCTGACATGATGGTAATCCATATCCGCCATTGCAAAGACACCAGAAATGAACTGAACCGCCTCCATTTTGTGTCTCATTTACAAGATTTACATCGCTTCAGCGTTTTGCACTAAGCGTCTCCCAACTGTAGGAGGCGGACATGCGCTAATAGTAGAAAAAGAGGAAGAAGCCCCTCCCTGCTTGTCCAGTGTGAACACCGTGTACTAAATGCATATTCAAGAACGGGCGTCAAATGCCCATTGTGTACGTAGCTTTATGGAGACAACTTCCATTCATTTCAAATTTAAAGCTGTTTTTTTTTTCTAATCTTTGTAGGCAGCGAACCCTGGCTGTGTCCTGGAGGACTTTGTGCGCTGGTACTCACCCAGAGACTATGTTATGGAGGAGGTGGTGGATGACAAAGGCAACAAGGTCACCAGAGGAGAGCTTAGCACCAGGATGAAGATCACCGGCAACATGTGGGTGGAGGCGTGGGAGACTGCCAGAGTGACTCCTGCTCGCCGCCAGAAAAGGTTGTTTGATGACACCAAGGAAGCAGAGAAGGTACCTTCATGGTTAGGGCTCCATTACTTACTTTTTCCAGAAGGTTGAAGCGCTCTTCAGCCTAAAGTACAAAAGAGAAACAAGGAACAGCCTAATTTCTGTTTGTTCAAAAACATTTCTCTCCTGCATTTTGCACTTTGAGAGGAACAGAACTGCTCCCTGACTCTGTCAGGACATGTTTCTGAAATCAACTTGTTTTTGAAGTCTTTCTCTTTTCCTGAACTACAGGCGAGCAGCTGATGGGGTTCAGAACCATCAGACTAAGCCTTTGTTCTGTTATTTTCAGGTTTTGCACTATTTTGCAATGCAGAAACCAGGAGATGTGGCTGCTCATCTCTTTTCCTGTGTGATCAACGCTGCTCTGCTCAAGCTGAAGCAGGAGGGTGAGGCTTCCTTTCAATTATCTTCTTCTTAGACCAGCTGCTGGTTTTTTTTTTTTTAACCCCAAGTTTATGTTCTTGAAACAGAAGTCCCCAGACACAAGTCCTGCGGTTGGTTTCTGACTATAGCTTATTTTTATCAGTCCAGAGATGTTGCTGCACGAGAGGCGATCTCTGATTTTTTACATCCACTTTTGAAATAGAAGAAACAGAATCTGTTTTGCTAATTGAAGTCTGTTTTTATTAGAGTGATTGCTCATGCAAGTGTTTCATCTCGAAGGCATGAGGAAAAACTCACACAAAGCTTGCCAAGAGATTTAGGAACTGAAAATCACCACCTATTGCAGGAAAAATGTCCAGGAGCTCGAAAGACGTGAAACTGGAAAAATCCTCTGCGCTCAAAAAGTCTAATGGGAAGCACAGGGGTGCACTAACACTGAGAACTTAGAGACATCTCCATAAAGAGGGAAACAGATGGATGATTGAAGCCAGACATGAAGCCAAAAGAAAGAGGGGAAAGCATAGCAGAAAGAGAAGAGAAAAGGCACTAACCTTCAAAGATCATTCCTGATCCTCAAATCACCATCGTTCATGTAGTTCTCTTTAAGTCAGATCATCTAATCAAGAAAGTGTTCAAAGGTTTTTGTGTTGTAGAAACTTTTTTCTACCTCTGCTTAGATGGCACTCTCTATTTAGAAGCATTTTTCCTTCTGTTGTTTTAGTCATCTTTCCACCATATCTGTTCCTGTCTGACAGAAGCAGCAGAGAATGTTCCAGCGGTGAGGAAAACTGTTCAACAAGCTGCCAGTCAGGCCAACAAGCTGCTGCACTCCACCAACCGAAACTACAATAAGTTAGAGGTTAGTGACTAGGAGTTCACCTGAAAAAACAAAAAAATACTTTTGTGATGTGACTTGGAAAAACGAATAGGAAAAACCGATCATTATTACGTTTTTTTACAGAGCTTTTGTTTCCTCCAATTTTTAATTAATTTATTTGAAATGCCTTTCTGTGATAAATCAAAAATTAAAAGTTTTTCCTATAACAAGTGCTGTCGGTTTGAAGGAATTCATGAAGCAGCTGGCAGGAATGGAGACGGCTATCGCTCAGGCTCGATCGCTAAAGGCCAAGTTCACCGTCAGCAACGAAGACCAGTGCGAGGCCACCGAGCTCAAGAAGTAAGTCTGTAAGGGTGAAGTCTGACTGTAAGGGTTGAGCCTTACAGTAAGGGTGGAGTCTCACT
>BSAI01003489.1:26721-82258 GCA_036245035.1 Adrianichthys oophorus | reverse complement strand
GGTTCATTCTGTTGTAGAGTTACAGTCTGTGGTTCTGGTTCATTCTGCTGAAACAACAGTTCTTCCTGAACCTGTGTCATGTGGAGGAGAGCAGACGTTGCTCTGAAACCTTCAGACATTTTAACATTTACAGATCCATCATCAAGCTGTCTGGACTGTTTGGACTTCTGCCCTCAAACCATCAGAGACGCTGCTTTGAACTGAACACTGGAACATCTCCCTCCTCCTCAGGGTGGAGGACACGTCCATGATCACCAACAGGAACATCGCATTTGGACTCTCTATCCACAGAACTCTGTTTCACTTTGAAACAATCCATTGAAGGAGTCTGGGTCCACAGAACCTGGCAGTTCTTCTGGACCATGTTCAGAAGTGGCTTAATCCCTGAGGATAGAGATTTGTCTGCAGATGAGGAGGATTGAGGTCATCCACAGAACTTTCTGGAATATTCCTGGATCATTTAGTAATGACACTGATACAGTAATTCTGTTGACCACAGCTTTTTCCACAACACAGAGATTTCTCCCAATTCTCTGAATCATTTGAGGATTTTTAGGTGCAGATGATGACATATCCAGAGACTGTGCAGGGTTCTGTTCACCTTTGTTGTTTTGAGTGTTTTTCTTTGACCTAAATGAATTAACTGGTGATGTGAGGTCGTCTGGACTGCGTCTGCCGCTCTGGTCCACAACCTCAGCTGAAAATAAGGAGACATACTGCAGCACTTGATCTCAGTCCCTGTTTGCTGGAGTCCGGCAGACTGAGTGACGAGTGACACATCCTTCTTTGTAAATGAAATCAAAGGCCTGCTCATCTCTGACATGCAAACACGTCAGGATTTGGTAAAAGAACTGAGGAAATGCACTTGTGAAGTCCAAACCTTGGAATCAAATTCAGCTCATCCAGAGAGGCTTAAACTTGACCTGCAGCTTTTAGGGGAGACAGATAAGAGATTTTAAAGACAAGAGTTTAAGCTGGAAAACAAAAAAAGCAGCAATTGGTGTTTGTGTTTCAGTGTGTTTGTGCCTTCAGCATCCATTTCTATGATGCTGCAGAACCTTTGGAAGAGGCGCTGCACCACACACAAGCTCCTTTACAGACTATGACTGCATCGAAAGTTTTACCAGGCTTTCTGTGTCTGCGTTAAGGTGCGGCTTTCCCGGCCAGAGAAGAAAGAAGAGGGGCTTTTCGGAAGAGTCTTCTCAGCTCAGTGAAGTAAGAACCCACTGAGCCGCTTCGTCATGGAGACCAGAGAACAATTCCTGACCCTTTATGTTCATGTCTCATCATCAGCCACGTCTCCCTGAGTTCAGCCTGAGCAGTTTCCCTCCACTGTCTGAAAAGATGGTTACCATGACAACACCACCTGCAGCTACTAGTAAGATACGGGTAAGAAACGACTCCTGTCTGAGAAGCTCCCATGCATGATTGTTAGATTCCACAGAGTTGTAGTTCCACACAGATTTTAAACTTTTAAAGTGAATCAAGCCAGAGATGCTTGAAGAGTGTTGAACTCCTCACAGGATCCAGAGGGACCTCACACCTTGAGCTCTGCGCAGACAGAGCAGGCAGAAGATCCTCTGCAGTGAGTGTTTTCTTTGGTCTCCTCAGCGGTGCTGGGGGCAGAGCGGTTTTCCAGCTGTCATGTTGCCAACTCTGTGTTTTAGACAGTTTTGTTGTGTCTCTGGAGGAGTGTGAAGGAGAGCGCCGAGAGGAGCAGTGAAGCCAAATCCCCTTGGCTCCCACAGGAAATAGTCATGGTGAGAACCACTCAGCACAGCCTTCAGAGTCCTCCACGCCATTTCCTGCTGCTATCAAGGCCTGTGCCGCTCTCAACACAGGCCGCTCAAACGAGGGAGAAGAAGAAGAGTTGATATTTGACCTTTAGTTTGCCGTTAGGCTGAAGAATCAGGATAATCTGATCAAACTCACGTTTTCTATGCTTTACATAAAAGAACTGAACTCTAGAGCTTATAAGGTAAATTAGGCACATATTACATTTTCATAGAAATTCTTCAGCATTATATCCCAACTATATTTTCATTCAAGCAAAATTATTGACAATAAAACAAATATTCCATCTTATAAAAATGTTAGCTGAAGCTTATCTGAAGTGTAGTAAATGTGTTTAATGTGTGTTATAAGTTCCTAATAAATGAAGCTCAGTTTGACCTCTAGGTGGATGAGAAACCCAGCTACGCCCAGATCTGCCAGAGGTCATCCAGGACGGGCTGCTGTCTCTCGCCAACCGCTTCCCTTGATGGAGATGGAGGGATTGCAGAAGAACCGAGTTGCACAGAGGAAGGATAGAAGCTGCTGGAGAGGACGATGGAGGCTGATCCTGCACCTGAAACTTGATGTTTCTGTTTGTTCGCATTGATTCACTTTGGTTGTGCCAGCATGCATGACATGCTCTGTCTGGATTGATTTCTTTCTTGTTCGGTTTGAGACGCTGCGCTGATGCTTTTTTTTCCAGTGTTCTAAGGCTGGCAAGAAAACTGCTTTACAGGTAGAACTTGATCTTTGGTGATTACTTAGAAATGCACTGAAAATGTTTTTTTTTTCTTGTGGTGTTGATTATCTTTCTTGGATATTTTTAATTGTAACCATTTTTTTATACATGTTAAAAAGTGGTTCTGTTAAACTGTTGTGAAGGTAGTTTGAATGGTGTCAGTCATGTTTTTGTTCAGTTGATTTTAGCTCCCTCAGGGTTTAGGCAGCTGTCTGCTGCTCGCGTGTCCATAAACACACAGCTTTAACACAAACTATCAATATCTTTCTTAAAACAGCTTTTCTTTTTAAATAGTTTAGTTTGGCTTGCGATGTGTTAAAAATACGAGGATGTTGAATTATTCATTTGCAAAGATGTAAATATTTTGAGCAAAAAGAAGTGCCTTTTTGAAGATCAAAATGTCGGTTCTTATTATTTAAATAAACCTTTTTGCACAGTTCGAGTTGCATGGTCTTCTGTGGAAAGCTGCAGTGTCACACTCTGACCAGCAGGTGGCAGACGAGCATCGTTTCATTTCAGCACTGCATCACGTGATGGTTCCTTGAGTACCATTGATGAGTTAAATAATGTAGTAATTTGTTTGACCCTTGCCCCCTTGACGCTTGCATTTCCAGCTATTTAAAAAAAAATCACAGTTTTTGCTCTGAATAGATGGAAAGTTGTAATTTTAGAGCTAAGGTGGATTGACGTTTGGTGTTAAGCATGTTATAACTTTGTTTTGTCTAGCTTTTATTAAATATTTTTTTAATTCTATTACAGTTTGAATGAAAACATTTAAGATAATATTCTATTTAATGTGACAGAAAATAAGCCCTGCATTACTAAATGTGTAGTTAGTTTGTTATTCTGTGTTCCCTCTAATTCAGGTTTGACTGCAACACCATCCCATCAGACTCCGCTAATCCATCTGCTCAAAATCCAATAAAGGTGCTTTCTTCTTTTTGCCCTTTAAATATCAGGTACATGACAATCATGCAGGGTGATCATCTAAATTCTATTGCTTGATGTGTTTGGATTCACCCTGAATATTTTAACACATCTTGGCTCTTTCTAAACAGATTTTTCTAAAAATGTGCTTAAGAAATAAACAAGGTACAGCAAGTTTTTCATCAGCATTTTTATGAAAATTGTGGGGTGTAGCGAAATGAATCAATGTATCTAACCAGATCAAGCTGTCTGAAGCAAGCTGTTAAATTGAATCAACCTTTATTCTGAAATCATTTCAAAATGAAATGAATCATTCTTTAATCGATATTGGAAAATACCAATGGACTGCGACCTGATAGTTTTATTTTACTGTGAAGACAACCAACACACACGTGATGCAGCAGAAACTGATCAACCATCATTCTAGTCCAATGTGTGGAAACACTTTGAATTTAACAGTCATGTGACCATACAGTGTGCTAGAATGTTCTGTTTTGATGTGGAAAAACAACAGTAGAATGAACTTTATCAAACTCAAATGTGAATGGATTTGACATTCATTCTTGTTTACTTGTTTGTTTGTACACATATGTATTTACACTTTATTATCTTGAAGAAACAAGAATCTGGAAAACTTCACTGTTCAGTAGCAGCTATTTATCTCTGAGTCACACTGTTGAAGTTCTGGATAAAGATGTTCTGGATCCGTTTTAGGTCAGTGAATCAGATCATTTTAAATGAACCAATATTGACTGAATCGGATCAGAAACCACTAATTATGATATGAATCAAATGGATGTTTAAACACTGCCAATTAAAAATGTTAAAGGTGGAGATTTTTTGTTTTAAAATAATAAAAAATGAAGTTATTCAATTTACATAATGGAAAGTATGTGGACAAAACGTCAATGCGACTGCAGAGCTCTTGAAGTCTATGGGGGAAATAAACACCAGTAAATGACTATTTTGTAGTAAAACCAGCTTGTTCCAGGCGCCCTCTGTCGGTCACACGCGGCACTGCCAGCCTTATCCGTAGAGAGTCACGTGACACCAGCGCCAAAATGCAGCGAGCGGCGCTGAGTTTGTAGCTGCGCGAGCCTCATCCTCTTCATCATCATCATCAGTACAGCCGCAGCCACGGCACGGTCCAGCCGCGCGAGCCTCCGGAGTCTTCACCGTTTCAGGGACGCGGGCGCCATGGCGGGCCCCCGTTAACGGCACAGCAGATTTCTCTCTTTGTTCTCGCCGGTCTCTTCACGCGTCTCCGCCGAGGAGGAGAACTCCCTTTGAGAGCAGAGGAGGAGCAGGAGCAGCGACAGCGGCGGTGGCGGAGCGAGCAGCGCTCTGAGCGGGACTGGTGTTCAATGGCGGACCGAGAGGCGTCGCCGATCCCGTTGGAGATCCGAGCCCGGCTGGCGGAGCTGGAGCTTGAGCTGTCCGAGGGTAAGATCCGTTAGACCCCCTCCCCCTCATCTCATCCCCATCCACACCGGAGCCCGCCTACTGTCGGAATCTAACCGTTCACTCCACTCCATCCGCCGGCCTGCACGGCTCCGTGTGGCCCTGCCGAGGATGCGCAGAGCGGCAGCCGTGGGGTTCGGCTCTTTGTCTGCGCTGATAACAGACGAGTTCCTAAAGAACGGCACCGGAACGGCCCGCGCTTCCCGTCCGGGTCCGAACCGAGCCGCAGTTTGACCTTGAGAGGTTGAAGTCCGCCAGGCGCACCTGTGTGGGTGCGCGCGCGGCCGCTTTGCTGATGGCACTGCGAGCGCGCGCTGCGTGACAGCACGGCACCGAGGGCCACTCTGGCCCGGCCACCGCGATCCCGGCAACTGCCGCCGTGCCTTCGGGCCCGAGGAGCCTCTCATCTGCTCTCTGTGGGATCCTTCAATCACAGCAGCACACCCAGTTCCGGGAGGACGAGGGGAGGGGGGTTCCTTTATTCATGCAGGCCGAGGAGGCCCTCATGCCTTCATTGTGAGAGCAGGATGCTGCTGGATCCCAGCATCAGCTGGAACATCAGCCGGCAGTCAGACAGCTGAGCTCCTCTGTCACATCAGGCTGCAGCCCTACAGAGCACATCAGTGTTCCGGGGGGGGGGTTCTATGTGGGACTCTCCAGCATGAACACAACACATTCTGGGGCAAACTCTGAATAATTCAGCACCATAACGTTTGTACAGCAAGTGCAGACGGTCAGGAATCTGCAGCTTCAGCCGCTGATGTCTCCAGAGAGAGAGCTCTCCAGCTGCAGCCCGGCTCAGATCGGCCTCCTTCTTCATGAAAGCTGTTCTTTTCTCCCTCAGCGCCGGCACGCTCAGCCAAACAGTCCTAATCCAGCCTGTGGGGGGGTGTCTTTAGAGCAGACCCTGCTGCTTCCAGATGTTATTAATGATAGGAACGGCAGGAGGAAGAGCAGACGTCAGCGGTGAGCGTCAGCCGCCATGACGCACCGAACCTCCAGGTGTGAGTGAAGAAGGTCTGACACTGCGGTGTGTGTGTGATTCAGTCTGAGTGTGTGGCTCATGCAGATAAAACTCTTTGATGGACCCCATCTCTCCTCGGCTGAGATGGAGCAGACGTTTGTTTGCAGTCATGCACGCCGGTTCTGTGGACCGCCGCTGCAGAGGCCCAAACCCGCCATGCTTCCTCCTTTGAACTGAACATAATCCTAATTTCATTTGAGGTGCAGCACCTCTGCTCTGACAGATTACAGCAGGAGTTTTCATCAAAAACACGAAGGAGCTGTCGAGATGCTGCCGATGCTGCTGCTTCTGTCCCAAACTCACCAGCAGAAGGTTCTGCTGGTGCTGCCTCAGAGCCGTCCATACCATTATCAAGGATGGTTCAGTCCAAACAGCCAGAGCTAAGATCACATGTAACCCAGAGATAACACATCGTTTTACAGGAACTTTTTTGTTTGTTTAGTGAGCAGAATGATTGATTTAAGGGACAAAGCCAGATTTTTTTGGCAGCTGAACCATCTCCCTCCACATGAAGCGAAGGGCAGGTGTCATTTCCTGTCTGTGCACAGCACACCTGCAGGTGAAGATGTTGAGCTGTTTCTGTGTTTGGGTGGGTCTTTGGATGTGTCGTCTGTGGACTCTTGGAGAATCCAGTGGATCGGTGTCCCTCCTGGAGAGCAGCTCTGATTGTATCTTTCATGATGAAAAGCAGCTTTTGAAAGGTGGAACCCAAAGGGTGTCTTTCATTCTTTGATAAACCAAGTAAACTCTGCTAGTTTACAGTCTCACTTTGATCATCGTTTGATCTATTTCAAAATCATTCCCAGTGGTCTGTTAATTATGATTATGCTGTTTCAAATTAAGAAAATGCTTTTTTTTTGGGTCATTTTCTTGGACATAGTTTCTGCGAGCAGCAGGACTTCATTAGAAATTCTCCTCTGAGTTGTGGGCGGGACTGTTGGTGCGGAGTAAGCTCCCCCACACTTCCCATCACCTATCTGTTGACATGATGTCCTTCTAGCTTACAGCCCCTCACAACCTCCAAGCTAACATGAGCAGTGCAGCAAAAATGGTGAGCAACATCAGAGCTATCCAGCCAGATTTGATCCAGCCATATTTGATCCAGCACAGATTTGATCCAGCACAGATTTGATCCAGATTCCAGCTCAGACGAGGAAAGCAGACATAAATTAATCTATTTGTCTGCAAGAATGGAGCGGAGCTGGGAGCTACATCACAAAAACGATGATTTTTCATCTGCCTCTGATTCACAGCAATGCTCAGAAATGCTATTTTAAGGTTCATTTTCATAATATTTGTCATGAGAAAAATGCTACAAAAACATGCAGGAGTAAATCTTTAAAGAAAGAAAAGGCACCTGTGTCCTAACTTTTGAATCGTCCTCTCTAGTTTTTTAGCCCTTTACACTTGACATTAGACACAACAACACAACAGGAAGGAAAGAGCTTTTTTTATCCGAATGTTTTGTAGAAATACACAGGTGTAGATATAAACATTCAGGTGTTAAAGCAAACCTGCCAGCAGAGCAGGTGAATAAGTCTGTGTTTTTGTAAATCTCAGTGAAATGTCACCCGTTTTGTTCTATAATGAGTCAGTTCAGCTTGTTTTTAGAAGCCAGACAGGGTAGATTTAGAAGTTTTCCTCAGTGAGGTCAGAACTCATCACAGCATCCTCTCTTCAGAGGAGCATCAGTGTTGCAGAGATGAAGAAACCTCTGGCAGGCAGCTCTGATGGGCCGAGTTGCGAGGGAAGCTTATTTCTTCGCCTTTGAGACGTGGATCCACCTGTTTATCAGATGAAGTCAGCAATCAGCTGAGCTCGTCAGATAAAGCTGTCTCCCACTGCCCCACTTTAGACACCACATCCTCCCTGCTCTGACCTGCAGCATTCACGCCGCCGTTCCTCAGCGTTTTGGAGCTTTGTAGTGGAGGCTCTTTTGCAGAGCAGCTTGGAGAAGACAAAACCTGAGCTGAACTGTGGAGAAGCTCTGGGCTTTTAAATCCAGGATGGTTTCTGACTGCAAAGCCTAATGAAGCTTAAGTTCACTCTGGATGGTTTTGCCAAGAATGAGCTGAAGCCGAGTTTGGATGAAGCTGTCATTAAAAGAAAAGCATCACCAATAAAAGAAACATGCTGTAGATGCTGTAGACGCTGCAGAAACCGTTGGCGCTGTAGACATTGCAGATGCTGTTAATGCTGCAGATGCTGTAGACAGTGTGTGTGGACCATTCCTGCTCTTTGCTTATGTTAGTCACTTTGTGCAGATTTCACTTAAAAGATTTTTGCTCCAGACTTTAAAGGCAGAAAGCGAAGCTCATTTTCACAGAAGCACCTCCACATATTCAGATTGGTTATGTCTAGAAATGAATCACATTTCCACTCATCACAGGGTCACGTTGCAGAAAAGGTCATCTGGATTCTAGCTTAGTCTACTGAAGGAAAGTCAGCTAGTGTGTGTGATCAGAACATTCATCTACTGACAGGTCCAGATGTTCTCTTTCATAAAGGAAAATGTGTTTGAGTCACAGGAAACTGAAGCTTTGAGCTGCTGCCTGGACCCTCACATGCACCTGAATAATCCAGCGGGTCTGGACTGAAGTGAAGGCGTCTGTAACTGAGGAACAACACAACAATGATGGAGCTTTCTTTTCAATCTGATTAATCAACAAGATAACTGATTGCATTTCACTTGATCTGATGTACTGAACTTTGGTAGAGCCTTACCTCTAAAGTGTGCCACATCAGAGGAGTGATGGCACAGGTGGTTCTCTGTCATCCAATGTCAATCATGTCCTGATAGCCAATGGGCTCAAAGCCCCACCCCCACAAAAAGTTAGGGTCAACTCAGAAAACAATAAGACTAAACTGAAGCTGTGTTGAGGACTAGAAGTGGAGAAGGAGAGAAATGAAAAAACTACATCTGTCTGTTGTCTGTCCATTCATCCATCCATCCATCCATCCATCCATCCATCCATCCATCCATCCATTCATCCATCCATCCATCCATCCATCCATTCATTCATCTCCAATGTTTATTTTTCAACTTTGTCATCTGTTTTTATTTACTTTAGGCTGATCCTGATTTGCTCCGATTAACAGCTGCTAATTTGTATTTTAGTACAAATAATATATATTTAAAAAAATCTGGAAGTCAAGATTATTGAATCCTTCCTAATCCGATCTCAATTATTACATCCTTCAGTAAATGAAAATAAATTAGCGATCCAGCGAAATAGAGATGTCTCACTCAATTGGCCTGAAACTGTAATGGATGACTTGCTGCGTGGCGGACCAAATGCCGCCACTGGTTTTTAGTTTCTAGAGCCGTGTTGTTGTAGTCTGTGTGGCATCGCTTCTTGCCCTTTAACCCTTCAACATCCAGTAATCCAACCGTTAACCAAACTCAAAGTGTTGTCCACTTTTAATCGAAAAGAGGTAATGGTGTCAAGTCCCTGGCTCTAAAGCACACCAGCTGCTGGAGCTGCAGAGGTTCAGAGCCCAGAACAAAGCAGAGGGGAGAAAAACTGTTTTATAAAGCTAGCAAAGATTTTATGTGTAAAAATAAGTTGTGTTCTAAAACGTAGACATTTTTGAAACAATGGCAAAAATCACTGTCTTCAGTCAGAGCAGATGTTGACGGCTCCATGCCCTCGGCTGCAGTCCAGACTCCAGGGTCTGCCGAAGGCCACCGCCGGCTGTTTCCCATTCCAGCTGAACGTAAATGTCAGAAAGTGCCATTTTTGAAGTGAGCTGGCAGACGAAGAACAGAGAACCCAAACCCAGAAGATCAGGAACCAGCAGGCAGATTATCAGCATGGGAAATAAATGTGCAGGATTTAGCAGGGGAAGATTCAGAACTATTATCATGAATGATAAAAGCTTTTAGAAGGAATGTGGGTTCAGACAGGTATTGGTGGATCACAGTATTCTGGAACCAGTTCAGGGAAACTGATGACTCTCTGGGACGAGCGTAAGCAGAATGCAGAAAAGAAAACAGAACAAGGTCTCAGTTTCTGTCATTTCCGTCCACACTGCAGTGGGACAGCTGATGGATAATGTGGCTAAATCTGGTTTCTGGTCTGGATTGGTACAAACTGGTGACAGCTCTCTGCGTGATGCATCAGTGTGTTCTGAGAAGCTGTCAGTCTGCTGTGGTGCTGCCTGTTCCAGATGACGTCTGTGTCCATCAGTCATCCATTGGGTCGCACAATCCTCACTGCTTCACTGTGGGCTGTCTTTGTGGGTGTGTTGTGTAATTTCAGCTCAGATCAAAAGCGTTCAGATCGACTGAAAAATCAATGTTCGAACTGAGGTAACGGTTCACCATCAGCCTTCGAGGACGACAACGGGCCCGCTGTCCTTCGTGAGCTGAAACCATCTTGTTTTACAGGATGAAGCTTACTGCGTCTGCTTGGAGACAGTGTATGGGGTTTAAAAACCAGTAATCTGATATGTTCTTCAGCATTGATGCTGAAGAACATGCTGTTCTGCGGAGCTCCATAGGCAGCACTGAGCTCTGCTCTCTGCCGGATCAATAAACCGTTCAGACTGTAAGTGCAACAAGACATGTTCTAACAAAAAAACAGCACAAATGCATGCTGATAAATCCATTCATTTAGTTATTCTGACGTGTTTTCACTCCCCGTTCAGTGGGTCTTTGCAGGAAACTCTTTATCATCAGAACTTCTTCCGAGAAATCCACAGACATGATTGTCTCATCTAATCTCCCATCAGCCCCTGCACAGTGAAACCTTAAGACAGTGTCATCTCACTGCAGCTACAGTGCTGGTCTTCTGTGGGGGGTGGTCTGAGGACTCCTGCAGGGGGTTCTGTTCTTGCATTTGTTGTCAGTTGCCACAAGTTTTGGGTCCAAATGTGTCAAAGGGTTTTTAAACAAGATGAGCTCCTCTATCTTCCCATCATGCACCACTGCCATCAGACTCATGAGGCACGCAGTTGACTGGTTACTATTTGTTTACAGCGCTGTACCTTTTATTCTGTTAAACTGTCGGATGTTCTGGAGCTTTGCTTTTTTCACATATGGCTTCTTTGTGCAGATGAGGAGCATTGAATTCTTCCACAGAGGTTTCTGGAATATTCCTGGATCATTTGGTAAATTCACAGTCATGCTGGGTTGTCTAACTTTGCACATTAAATAAAGCAGCTGGCTGGGCCTTCCTCCCCGTTCTTTGAATCTTTGATGGTTTTCAGATACAGATGATTTGCAGACTTTGCAGTTTGACATTGACCTCATGATATGCACCAGTTTTCTAGAGTTCTAGTTTTTCCCTGGTGAAGCTTTCTTTGCTGTTTTGTCTGAAATGTTCTGGTCCCTGCAGCAACATTGAACATAAAGTGCTAGCTTTAGCATGAAAACATAACAGAATTAATGTAGAAAATTGAATCTGTTGTTTGCTTCACATCATAGACAACAAAAGCAAAGAGGAACTGTTTCTGTTACCAGGTTTTGTTTTCTCAATGCTCACTTCGAACGATAAGAATGTGACAGGAGCTCATAGCTCTCATCTGTCAGGAGCACTCTTATTTTTGTATAAATATAGGTTTATTCCAATCATTTCAGGATGTGTTCATAAGCTAACTGCTTCTTAATCTTTAGGTTACTTACAGTAATCGAGTCAGAAATCTGTAAACGGCTGTTTGTTGTTTGATATTGAAAAATGGCCGCCACGAACATGTGAATCCTGTTGGTTTTTGTATTGATGGGGCGCTCTGAGCTGTCAGTTTGGATTCTGAACCGTGGAAAGACCCCTTTCCACTTTTTTTCTCTAACTGGTGGTGTAATCTCGTGGGTATTTAATTAGGTCGCTTATTTGCCCTTTGAGATAATTGGAGCTGCTCCTTCTGAGTATGTACTGAAAAGATGAATGGAGATTCATCGGAGCAGAGCAGCAGGCTGTCAGTGGTGCTGCTGGGGAGTTGTGTTTTGCAGTACTTGTGTTGGCTGATGTAACTTGACCTTTTTTGGGTTTAACGTTGGCCAGAATGCAGGATCCGCTCTGCAGAAGCCCGTCAGCTTACCTCCAGAAGTTCTCACTGCTAACTAACTGCTGTGTCAGACCGGCGCTCTGGCTCTCTGTCCATCTGCCGTCGTCACTGTTATCTGCTGCTGCAAATGGCTGTGTTTGTGTATCCATGTGTCCCCCTTTACTGTGGACAAATGAGTGGTAAAGCTAAAGGATGCTCTATGGTCCGGATCTCTGCGAGTGAGTGTCACAGCCCAAGGTCCCCTGAGCATGACACATGCACTACTGCTGCTGCTGTGTGTGTGTGCGCGTGTGTGTGTGCGTGTGTGTGTGTGCATGTGTGTGTGCGTGTGTGTGTGTTTGTGCGTGTGTGTGTTTGTGCGTGTGTGTGTGTGCGTGTGCGCGTGTGTGTGTGTATGTGTGTGTGTATATGTGTGTGCGTGTGTGTGTGTATGTGTGGGTGTGTGCGTGTGTGTGTGTGTATATGTGTGTGTGTGCGTGTGTGTGTATGTGTGTGCGTGTGTGTGCGTGGGCCTGCTGGAGGTACATTTGGTTTCCATGGTGGCTTGGTGGGTGGACTGACTGTGTGACCATAACAGGAAAAGGAGATGAATGCAAAGAGCAGGAGATGGCTGCATAGATGTTGTGCACTAAATTCTGATCTGTTTCTATCACTAATGATTCAGTTTTCAGTAGAAAAGCTGCCTTCTTTCTGGGCTGCTTTGTAAAACCTGATCTCATAATCACTCATTTTATCTAACATTTATTACTTTTCACACCAAACCTTTCTGTGGACATCAATATTTTGAACCAGTGCTCTTTTCCAGCTAGTCGTTTTCATCTCAACTCCTCCATGTGAAGTTAGTTGATTGTTCTTCAGAGTTGTGATGGTTTTCAGACAACAGATATTCAAACAAGTCTTCACAGGTTTAGGTCTTACTTTATGTTGCTAACATTAGCCTCCTACTCTTCATCTGAGGAGAAACCTTCTGAAGTTCAAAAATCAGGAAATATTCAACATTGAACAAGGAGTAGTTTAAACCCTTGCTGTGATTTCAAAAACATCTCCAAAAAGAATCCTGTAATGCTGTTGATGTGATGAGAGTGTCATAAAGAGGACAGTGTTTGATTTCAAATCAGAAGTTCACAGTTTATTTCAATTTCTAAATCCAAACCACGTGATTGAATATTTTCATTCAAATCTCAGTTTTGTTTGGCAATAATAAACAGTTTTCACCTAAATATTTAAGACGCTCTGAAGGTGGAAATTAGGAGAACATCAATAGAACATCAGTTGTGTTCTTAATATAGAAATAAATCAAAAGAATAGAGATTTACTGATTCATTATTGTAATTATAAATTTTCTAAGTGAATAGGGTTTTGATTAATCAATATTGTTACCCAGCTATGTTTCAGTGTTATTCAAAGTAGCTATTATCAACTCGAGAGCAACATTTTTCAAAATCTGAAATGTTTTCTTGTCTTTTTGATTGTGTTATGCATTGAATCTAAACAAATTAGTAAACGAACACAGACCACCTATTAATAGGCTTTGACCTGTTGACAAAAATGCACAAATAAATAAATAAAATATCCGTCCCGCCTTTGCACCTCTGTTTACTGCTGCCAGTTTGAAAAGGGTAATGTCCTGAGATACAGCAAAGCATTTTGGGAGCAGACATTTCTGCTGTGATGTGAGTTTGTTCAAGTTCTAGCGCCCTGAGACGCTGATTGACTCCGTGAATGGCGTAATTGCAGACCTAAGCTGCCTCAAACAAAGTGTCAACAATGTCTAATGTCAGGGTCCAGCGAGTTAGGCGTCACTTTAGAGTCCACCGCATCTTCTCGAGCGCGTTGGTAAGACGCTCCCTTTAAGTCAGAAACCATTTAGGCGCTTTGAGCAAGATAAATGTCAAAATGATTAGATAATTGTTGCCAGATTTCAGTCCTTGACATTTTCGTCACTCCGTTGTTACAACACCCCTTAAACTGAGCTGTTCATTTGTAGCAGGTTGTAAATGTCAGGTTTCAACATTTGTTTCATATAATCAAGAAGTGGAAGAGCTGCACTGCTGCTGGAAAGAGGAAAACAAGACCGTTTTTGATGGAATCTGCTGTTCACAAATGTCTTTCCTTTACACCAGAAAGGCTTTGCCATGCTCTTTAATGTCAACTATTACTAACCAGATTAACCTTCAAACTAATGTTAGTTTTTGCCTTAGCTTCAGACAACTAGGCTTTGTGTTCTTCTTTCTCCTTCTATTACCTAACATGTCCAGCTTAAGGTGATGCCTCACATGCATTGAGCTAATGTGACCACTTCACATTTCTAGATAATGTTTCTAAGCTGAAACAATTCCCAATAAAGTTTTCTTCTGTTTATTCTTGGTCTAAAGTACAGTAAATGTAGTGTTCCAAAAATCACACTCTATACTTACTTTTATGGTTCCATCTAAACTCACAGCTTTTTGATTGATTCTTGGTAAAACACAAAGTACTGTTAGAGTCCAGCTTGAATGGGACTTTTGTTCACTAAAGTGGCCCCCAATGAAGTAGCACAGGGAAACTAAATCACTATGCTTCTGACCGAAAAATAAACTGCATCCACGGCTCCCCTCTAAAACGTTGAAATGCATGATGCATTAACAACCAAAACCCCCAAAAAACTCAACTAATAATTTTTATTGACTTTTAAAAAAGGGCCATATAAGACTGATGGAGCTGAAGGTGGACGTTGTTTTCGTCCTGCACTCTATTTTTAGCTACATGTTGCTGAATAACTGCTTAAAACACATCACTTGATAGGACGGCCACTGTGATTCTATAAAGTTGCATTGGCCTGATGAAAGGTTCATTTAAATGTGAGAGAACATTTGTTCCTGTTTACCAGATGCATGCTCACTGAAAGGACGTAAACCTCCATTGAAGAAAGCTAGAGACTTAAATGAACACAAAAGGATGGCTGTTAAATTCTCTTTGACCATTTTAGGTAGATGTTAGAAGATGTTTTTACAAAGGCAGGTGTAGAAAAAAGTTGTTTTTTTTCTGATACTTTTTAGACTTTAAGAAGCATACAGCCAGCCCTGCTGGTGAGAGTGAACTGTTGAATCGTCAGGGAAATACAGTGAAGGACCAGCTTTCCATTAGCAAGCTTCGTCTTTTGTCACCCTCATGTAATTTCAGCTCGCAGACTTTGTTGGGAAAAAACTGCTCAGCTAAATGAATGTACAGAGATAATTCAATCCAGTTGTGGTGTGTCTGCAAGGATGTCTGATTTGTTTGATCTTCAGTGAAATGATAGTAACAGTGTTTCATAGATTGTCAGGTCTGCTGCTGTGTAACCATATCTGTGCCTTTGAACAACCTGTAATATTTTTTTAAGAATCATCTGAGTTTTGGCACTGTGACGGAGCGATGAACCATCCAGTGTGGCCCGCCTTCATCCAACTGCAATAGGCTCCAGCAACCCCCTAACAGGCAGTCAGCGGGTTCAGAAGATGGATGGATGGTTTTGACTTTTAGTTTTATAATAATTGAATAAAGGATAATTTCTTCATGGTGCTGATTATTCTAAACAGATTGCTGCTGCTGTGAGTCTTTTTTTCTGCAGCTCCATAAATCATTCATCTGTTTTTCTGTTCATTCACAAAATGATTAGGTGTGTGAGACAGTTGTGATATCTGTGACGATGAGTGTGTTGCAGTTCTAGTGTGAGGATTAGCACCCTGGACCAAAACAACACATAGGAATGTGAAAGTAGGTGAAAGTACACCAAAGAACTGTGAGATAACAGTAAAAGACCAAAATAATAGATTCTGAGCACACATCCAGAGTTCTGTAAAAAAGCAGCTGAAGCGCAGTTTCATTCTGTTTCTGAGCTCAGTGTCACTCCTCACAGAATCACTGAGCTGCAGCTCTTCTTTTTCATGTGTGCACACATTCATTTAACAAATTATCTCCCAGTTTCAGGGACAAAATGTTCAGTAAAATCTGTGCTGGAACATTTGTTGCTGTGGTTTGTTCACGTCCATTCATTTTGAGTTGTAAAGCCCAAACTCCTGTCAGTCAGACACGTTTGCAGATTATAATATGATTGAAAGGGATTGGATGATGAAGTAAATTGTCCACCAATCTACCTCTGCTGATTTCTGAGAAGATATTTGAGTACATTTTCAGTTTGAGAAATGGATTTTATCTACAACTCAAATTTCTTTCGGTAGGGATTAAATCTTCATGTAAAGACGGCAGAGATGAGAAACTTTTACAACCCAGTAAACTGGTTTTTGAAAAGAAATTTTGCAAAACTGAATCAAAACAGAAAGCTGGGCTGAATAACCATCCTGATAATCTAATGATTATCAGTTGGACTTTTTTGCTGGAATATACAGTATTAACAGTTGTTGCTTGAATAATCATGTAGATTCATAATGAGTTGGTAAAAGTTGGCAGATGTCCCATCACTCATTTACAGTTTGTTTCTTTTTGATCTATTTTCGAAGCGTTCCCAGTGGGGTTTTAATTATGATTGTATCGTTTTTAGGAAAAATCTTAAAACCTGTGTCATTTTCTAGGACATAGGTTCTGCAGAGCGGAAGTAATTCAGTAGAAATGTACCTCTTGGTTGTGAGCAGGACTGTCGGCATGGAAGTAACCCTTCATTGATATCCCAGCATTCCTTTGTTTATACTCTCTCCTGCTAGCTTACAGCTCCTTAAAACCTCAACCTAACATTAGCAGCGCAAAACGTGTCCTACGTGTTTGCCAACCAACCTGCCATTGAAGCTCCTTATTGACTAAATCAGTAAATCCAGTAGGATTTCTGGAAAACTAGCAGAAAGCCAGCCTTTGAGGACTTGAGTTTGACACCCCTGGTTTACAGTCAGATTCCAGCTCAGATGAGGAAAACAAAGACGTACATGGATCTATTTGTCTGTAAGTGGATGCATCAGAATGGAGCAGAGAGGGAGACTTTGGCTCGCCCATGGCAGTTGCTGCATCACAAACCTAAGATTGTTCCAACGGCAGGTGTTCCTCTTCTTTTGATCCAACATGATTTGAATAAAGAAATACTCCGAAACACAGTTTTAATCTTAATTTTCTAATAAATGTCCTGCATTATTAGAAACATGTTAAACACAATTTTCATTGGAGTGGGTCTTAAAACGGTTTTTTATCTTAAAGAAATATTTAAAAAAATGATAAAGTAATTGAATTTTTTGGCTTTTTTATCCCGTTTGACAACAAATGAACTAAATTTTCCAACAGACAATAATAGCAAATGGAAAAATAAAACAAATGAAAGAAGCTAGCTAATAAGGGATGTAATAACTGAATGTTTATATTCGGAGTAAATGTCAGTGAAAGCAACCTTTTATGCTGACAGACAGAGCATCGTCTCTGTGGATGAAATGTGTTGAATGCTTTGCGTCTGTGTCGCCATCGATCCTCACTACAGCCAAACAGCTGACTATAAGGGGAGGGGCTAAGACATAGGGAGTCATTAGGGACAGACTGAGGCTCACATCACAAACATCCACCAGCTCAGGCAGGTACCATCAGCCCGCCTCCCACATCTGACGATCCAAATCCAAGATGGCCGTCTCATGCCTTTTCCAGGAGAACCGTTGCTAGGCAACTCCCTCCCTGTTCTTTTAAGCTGCAAGTGGAAGATGGCTTCTCCCTATGGACCCTGTGTGTGAGTGAGATAGAGAAACAGAAGAACAAGGAATGCTGTTACACAGCAGCTGATCTCACATAGACACACACTTGTACTCACACTGACAGACACAGGAGGATATTGGACCCAGATGCTGTGGCCGCTGTCCTCCATCAGGTTATGAAATGCAGATTTTCTGCTCTCTTCCAAATTGATCTGTTTCTCTCAGTTTTCTTGATGAAAACATGAACATCTGATGCCTGTTTTGTTTATTCTGGCACTTTTTTGTAGACTCACAGCAGCTCTGAGGCCATCCCTGCTGTTTTGTCTTAATTCATCGGTCTGCTAGCATGACTTCATTTAGAAGGAATGACCCCAAAACGGGAGCATGCACTATGCAGGTTCCTCCTAAATAATCGTCCTGTAGGAACACAGAAGGAGCTTTATGTGTGCTTGAAGTCAATCCCATGAGGTTGATTTCCAGTCATTTCAGTTTGGACGGTAATTCTGTTTCATTCAGTGACAGGTTTGCACACAGATGGATGCATGAACCTGGCGCACAGATGCAGCAATATTTTTGTTTGTTGTATTTTTATTTTATTTTATTTGGGGGGGGGGGTAGGCTCTCAGATTATATTCTGAACTCCATCATCCTGGTTTTCAAACAATAATTGCATAAAACAAAATGTTTGATCAGTCGCCTTCATCTGTGCTGCTGACCTGCAACAGACACACCGGTGACCCTCAGGAGTTTGCCAGGTTATGCAGTCCTTCATTAAAGACATCGTAGTTCACATTCAGTCAGTCCTGAATAAATCATCCTGGAGCAGGAAATACTCACTGTGGCTGTGGATGAATCTGCTGCTAAAAATAGTCCTTAAATAACACTTTTTCTCTGCTGTTTAAACACAAGTCTGCAGCTGCTTGGTGAGTGCGGTTATGGAACAATGTGGAGTTCTCTTTTCATCTGTGTCCTCCTTACAGTTCAACCTTTGTAACAAAAATGTACAGATGAAACTGCTTGATAGCATTGAAATGATCATTCATGAAAATCATTCATTTTTGGTATATTTTGATTTTTTTCAGAACAACTGCTCTTGACTGATTAGCTAACCCCAGATCTACGAAGACACAAAGCAGTTCCATCCAAACCACAGCTCCTCTCTCTGGATCCTGTCAGACTTTCTCTAGATCATGAAGCAGCTTCTTCTGACCGTCTCTGTTCTTCTCTAGAAACATCCTCAAAGCAAACATCTGGGGTTCTCTTTCTCTGCATGAAACCAAACTGTGGTTCAGAAAAGTTCCCTCCTGACCTCAGTTTGGCTTCAACTGCTCTCTCCTATAATTCACTGTGTAACTCATCAGTTTTTTTCCTCTCTAGTTTCTCTGCACGACTCCCTTCTTGAAAATGGAAGCTCCTGATGCTCTTTCTTTATTCCAGATGAAACACCAGGATCCTTCTTCTCCATGATCGCTTTAGCTGCAGCTGTCCAGTCATCTGGAAGAACCTCCTGATCTCCCAAAACCTGTTTCACCTCCTCCCTAAAAGCCAGACAGTACTCCTTATTTTTCCAACCACTTGGTCCTCTTCATCTTCCTCACCATCAGTCATCCACACACCACCATCCTCTGCTGTCTGGTTACTTTCTCCAACTACAACCTTGAAGTTCCTGATCTCTTATCTCATTTGCTCCTCTCTTTTCTGGATAAATGTCTTCACCACGGACATTTCCGTTCTTTTAGCAAAGTCCACCACCATCTGTCCTTCTACATTCCTGTCCTGATCACCAAAACTTCTCCATCATTTCCTCATCTCCTCCGTTTCCTTCTCTTACATGTCTGTGAGAGTCTGATCCAATCCCAACTCCCTGGATCTCCTCATCCATCTCCCTCCAGAATTTCTCCTTCTCCTCTATAGCTCACATCCTACCTGGGGGTCAGAACCACTGACAGCATTCAACATCAGACCTTCATCTTCCAGCTTCAGACTCCTCATCCTTTCTGACCGTCTCTTCAGCTCCAGAACATTCTTATCAAACTCCTCCTTCAGGATCTCTTCTGTTCCTCTTTCCTTCCACATCGTGATGAAACATCTTGAAGCTGCTTCCAATCTACAAGCATTGATCTCCTTCCATCTGGTCTTTTAAGAACACAGCAGATCCACCTTTCTTCTTTCTATCAGGTCGATCAGCTCTCTAGTTTTCCTGTCAGAGTTCCTACATTCAAAGTTTCTACTCTAAATCCTTGTGTCTTTACTTTTCTCTGTCTACAAAGTTGTCGTCCTCCTCTTTTCTTCCACCAACAGTGGTCCAACTTCCACCAGAACCCTGTAGATCAGCAGCATAGTTGGCGGTGGCTGCAATCCGATCTCCTAAGAATGTCTTGTTTGTGATTCGCATTATTGATTTGACTTTTAAACTGAAGGTTTTGGAATATTTCAGAACTGAAACAGCAAAGCTCTGGTTTGTGCCCCCTGTTAAATGTCATTAAACATAAAACATATGGATTAGAAATTGGAAAAGAAAATATGAAAATTATATTAACCTTAAAATAATAATTAGCTAGTAAAGAAAGAAAGAAAAAAAAAACTCAAGAATGCTTAAGAGTTCAATATGTCCATGACTATTGCAAAAATGTTTAAAAGTATTAGGAGACAACCTGACTAAAACATTACACATTACATCTCTTACATTGAATGGAGTTCACATTTTATAAGTCTGCCTTTTTCTAAATGAAGTCGGCTACTTTTTTGGATGTGTCATGCTCCGTAGGATGTTGTTAGACTGGCTGTCAAATAGGAATCCATCATTGGCAAACTGGTGTGAAGCAGTTTAGGAGCATTTAATCGGGACAAACAAGGACACATTAGCTCACATTAAGCCTGCTGTGAGGTCCCGAGGGTGCAGCGATTGATAGATGTTCTTGTTTATGTTGGTTGAAGGCAGTTGTCATAGCAGCAGAGAACTCTCCTGATCTCTCTGTCTGTCTTTCACTTCCTGCTGCTGTGAGTCCAGTTGTTCGGATGCTGCTCAGTCTGAAAAAGTGACCGGTGATGCTGTCTCAAGCACATTGACTTGTTCTGTGGAAGGCTGACTCGTGAAAACTGCTTTTGGGGGGGCTGTGTATAATGTCCCCTAACCAGTCATTTTTTGGAGCAGTGATGGAGTCATTAACCCACAAAACATTCTGACACTGACAAAAAGCTAAAACAAAAGCAATAAAAATGTATTTTTGTACAGCTAATAAAGACACCATTTATTCAGCAATTAAATATTCCAAGCGTTGACATTTCTGTCTATTAAACCTTTCATGGAAATGCTAAATGCTTTCCACTTCTACCAAAAACACATGGATCAGTTTCATACTGACTGAAGAGGATGAGAGGCTGCTGAAGCTGACGGACAAACATAAAACTGTTCCTTCATATTAAAAGAGAATGCTAATATTCCAATAAAAACATAATAAGGCAGAAAATACCAAGCATTGCTCCAACTGCATCAAATAATCAACTCCAGGACTAAAAATCAATAATGTCAGTTCAATAATCAATTGTTTTCTTTGATTTTCACTATTAAACAAAAAGCTATAACTGTTTCAAAAGCAGCAACAAAGATAAACGGAATCTTCCTTCAGCAGTGGAACCAGATCCTCATTCTGGATTTGAAAACAGAACATGCCTTATATTAGCATTGATATTGAAGTGGACCACCACCTCTTTAATAGTTTGGACAAAAATGAAATCATTTGCATCTGTTAACCTTCAGGAATCGTATTTACAGCATCTTCTGTTTGCTGACGCCTCTTTACCTCTCTTTCCACACTATGTTGTTCTTGACTGTTGACCCAAAGAACTTAAAGTCTGCCACCTACTTCACCTCTGCTCCCTGTAAGCTCACCGTTCCTCTCATTTACACACAGATGCTCTGACTTCCTGACCTTCAGACTTTCCAGAGCAAACCTCCACCTGTTTCTCCACCTGCTTCCCGCTCTCACTGCAGATCACAATGTCATCATCATGATCCACAGAGATTCCTGTCTGATCTCACCTGTCAGTCTGTCCATCACCATAGTAAACACAGCGGCTCAAAGCTGATCCTTGATGCAGTCCCACCTCCACCCTGAACTCCTCTGTCACACCTACAGAACATCTCACCCCAGTCTTCCAGCTCTCATCCATGTCCTGAACATCTCCAACGTTCTTCTCTGCTGCTCCAGACTTCCTCATCCAAACCACAGCTCCTCTCTCTGGATCCTGTCAGACTTTCTCTAGATCACAAAGCAGCTCCTTCTCTGTTCTTCTCCAGAAACATCCTCAAAGCAAACATCTGGGGTTCTCTTTTTCTGCATGAAACCAAACTGTGGTTCAGAAAAGTTCCCCCCTGACCTCAGTTTGGCTTCCTCTACTCTTTCACATAACTTCATTGTGTGACTCATCAGCCTTATTCTTCTGAAGAACTTTCAATTTCCAAAACTGAAAGATAAACAATAAGAAAGAAGACATGTGGTCTAGAGTTCAGTTCAGATTCATGTCTTGCTGGTTTAGGAACCTTTGTGTGTCAGCGTCTCAGTGATTCTCAGAGTAGGTGGATGCAGCTGGAAAGCATGACCATGCGTGTGGGAAAGGTTTTTGCCCTCACATGGGGGGTTGTTGTCTAACAAGAGAACAACAGTCATCAAGAGATTGTAGAAAGAAATGAGAAAGCTAAGTTGTGGCTTCAGATATTTCCCAAAATGACATCTGAATCCGCTGTGAAAGTCCCTGATCCTCTCCTATTTTTGTCATTTTCATTGTGCATCATTCATGAGTTTGTTTTATTTCTGTTCCCATTTTCTCTTTAATTAACAAACACAGACATTAAAGACTGGGAGAGACAGAGGAGGCCGGCTGTCCGGACCCACAGACGGTCTAAAAAACTCTTTTCAACAAAACTCCAAATGAAAAGAGATGGAGGAAAGCGTCCCCCATGCAGCCTCCGCTGGCTCTCTCATTCTATTTATTTCTATCTGTTTGCAGGAGACATCACTCAGAAGGGTTATGAGAAGAAGAGGTCCAAGCTGATCAGGGCATTTACTGGAGGTAATTTAGCAACCTCTGACCCCTCCACACCCCCCTAAGATAAAACTCACTGCTGTCAGAGGATCGATCTGGTTCAAACACAGTCCTGCAGCATCGATCGCGTCCTCAGCCGCCGTCGGGACTTGAGGGTTAGGGCTCCCTGGAGCTCAGCTTGGGCCTGCTCCTCTGAATCCGTGTCTGGGAGAGCTGCAGTCACTCCTGCACAGCTCGCCCCTTTTATCCACCACTTCCTGTAAGAGCGAAGGATCGCCAACACTCCACAAGGGTGTTGAAAACACTAAAAATCACATTTGATCATGTTATTTTTTTGAGTTTCATTTAATCATGTTTTATCAGTTCAGAAAAATAGAATTTTTCTGACAAATCAAATCACCTCCATGTTCTTTTTTTTTTTCTTTTCGGCCCTCTGTTTTTGCTTTTGTCCTGTGAGTGTCGCTCTCTTTACTGTAAATATATATATGTATATATGTGTGTGTCTGTGCGCCTGCTCACCTGCCTGCGTCTGTAGGTATGGAGGGGCCCATGTCTCATCGGGCCCCGCTCGGCCCTCCTTCTGCGGCCCGTTTCCACCGGCGGAGAACCTCAGGCACCAGAGATGAGCGCTACAGATCAGGTACAACAACTTCACTGTCTCTGCAGAGACGGCCCTTTAAGAGGCCCCGGGCAGAATCCGTGGATTGAGCCTGTTTTTGTTTGTTTGTTTAGTTATAAATGCATGGACTTTCTTTTTAAATACTTAAAAAAATGTCAGTATGAAACCGGTTTCATCCATTTCTTCCTGTCTTTTCTAACCAGTGAGCCATTAACAAACAGAGACCTAAACTGTAAGGAGACTCTATCGTACACTTCAAGAAATTAGTAAAACTCTTACCCCATTGGAAGATATTCTTTAATAAGTAGAAACGCCATTGGGGTGAGAAAAACTAACCAATTATTCTTATTTTAAGAAAAACATTCTAGTCACTCAGACATGTTTTCTCAAGCTTATTTTGCCATTGAAAAACTTTATTGATAGAATTACTTTTTTGCGAGCCAGAAAAAACGAGCGTCCTTTTACTTTCTGTAGATTCTGGTTTCGTAGTGTAGAGGATTGTTTTAAAACAAATTAGTTCTAGTTTATTCTTACAGCTGGTTGAAATGTTGTCATCTGTTTTTAGTCCATAATCTAAGCCATTATCAGAGTAACTCTGCATATTTTGATAATTTTAGCTTCATTAATATTAAAACTACATTTCTTCTTACTTTCCATAAAGGCCGTGTAGTTACTTAACCAACTCTGGGGTAGTTGGGACATTGTGAAATCCAATGCCAATATTTTACTCACAATGAAAGAAAGATTGTGCGAAGAGTCTCAACACAGGATTGTTCCATTTTCACTCAGTTATTAAATTCTGTTTAAATCTGATGGTTCTGTAGGTAGATGGGATGCAGAAAGCAAGGAGAAAAATAAAACCTTAAACTGGAAGAAAATCATAAACATGTTGGGTTTACTGTCAGATCTGTATTATGATTTAATTAGAAATTCTTTCAAGGGTAAAGATGGGCAGGAGCTCTGCATTCTGTAAAGAGTTCATTAAATATGATAGAATACTGTCATATTCCTTAACACCAAACTGCAAAGTCTCATTGTCATCATCAGGGCAGGTGGAGAAATGTGTGTGTGTCAGGAACACGGCAGAGCACCTTCATGTTTGAACACCTTCAAGGAGCTCACATCACAAAGGGCCAGATTGTGATCTGGACAATCCAACGTGATCCAGGAATTCTTCCAGAAACCACAGACTGTTCTGCAGTACAGATCTCCAGATAGGATCAAAACAGCAGCCACCACATTTGAAATAACCTCATTTAGAGTAACATTTCTCATTCAAAGAAAGGTTATTTCTTTCTTTTGTTGTGAGTAAGATATGGGCACGAGATTAAAATGATTTTGTTTTCATTGCACTTAAATGAGAAAACCATCCCAATTTTTTTTAGGGTTTGGGTGTAGTGACGCTTAGGTTTATAGTCAGACAATCAGTTACTGTAAAACAGACACAAAAATAATCCTAAATCCCAGATTTTAAATGCATTGGTGAGAAAAAAAAAGCAATACACAATTACATTTAACTATTATAGTCTTAGTGGTTAGATAATATGCAAATCTGAGCAAAGTTAGTGAACCAAACCTTCACTTGATCTGTTTCAGCTGATTTCACCTGAAACATGTTGACATTTGCAGGGAATTTTCACTCTTTATTAACAAACTTGAGTTTTTTAGTTGAGCTCTAACTATACTGATAACGAGCTCCTGACATTTAGCTTGAAACCAGCCAGCTTTCGGGTGGAGCAGCATTCCTGTCGAGCTGCTCCGTGAGCGTGATGCTTCTGTTTCAGACGTCCACACGGAGGCGGTGCAGGCGGTGCTGGCGCGACACGTGGAGAGGAAGATGGCCGTGCCCATGCCCTCCAAACGGCGCTCACTGGTGGTCCAGACCTCCATGGATGCGTACACTCCTCCAGGTGATGACACTCTCCTCCTCCACTCTTCTTCCTCCTTGTGTCAATGCAGGCTGTGGTTTTCCTTTGGCCTGAAGTTTTTTTTAAAGCCGAGATGTTAAAGTAAATTGTTTTAAAGCTACATGTGTGCAGATTTTCAGGAAGACGTAGGATACGCCTCATCCACACTCTTTTCTAAGAGAGTTTGGTTTTCCTGATCCTTAAATCTGACTCCAGGGAGGCTACTCTTGGCCCAGGCAGGACTCTGCTTAAAGTTCCTCCAGACAAACTTCCAAAAACTGCAAACATACACATCCTGAGGAATGCAAAGCCACAGATTTACACTTGAAGAAAACCACAGAGGCTTGTGAGGCTTCTGCGAGTCCTCTCGGTCTCAGAAAAGAGGAAAACCATCGTCAGCAGCACTGCAGTGTCCAAGTTCAGCCTCACAATGAAGCAGAAAAAAGTGATGCCTGATCCTGACTACATATCACTAAACCTCATACACAAACTTTACTGTTTAAAACAAAACAATGAAATCCAAAGACAGAAACCCTCACCAGTTTCACCAGTTAAAAGTTGATATATGAACATTAAAAGAGTCTTCAAAGGGCTCAGATACTTCAGCTGCTGCTAACTTGGTATCATCTCTGCAGGGGTGTCAAACTCCAGGCCTCGAGGGCCGGTGTCCTCCATGTTTTCCAACCAGCCTGCCATTGAAGCTCCTTATTGGCTAAACACACCTGATCCAGGTAATCAGCAGCAGATTCAGCAGGATTTCTGGAAAACCAGCAGGAGGCCGGCCCTTGAGGACTTGAGTTTGACGCTCCTTATTTAAAGGGAAGTTTGAAGGAAGCTGTGGAGTCAGAGAGTTTCACCTGGAAACTGCTGCCTGAGTCTGTCTGCTGGGAAAATACTCAATTACAAATAACTTTAGTTACTTTGTGGACAAAGATGTCAAATGTTGATGAACTTTTCTACAGAGAACAATTCCCAGTGAGTTGTTAGCTTCGTTTTGTTTTTCGTTTTGTTTGTTTTGGCCTAAATGCTGCTGTTGGTACAGACCTCTGTGTGGGAATCCTTCCATTAACTCTACTGCGGTTGCTGACTCTCACCAGGCCTGTCCCCCCTGTGCTCAGACTCCTCGTCGGGCTCAGAGGAGGAGGCGGGGCCGGGCGACGACATGTCCAGCATGGAGCACTGGATGAGCCGCCCATCCCAGCTAGGTCCCGCCCACCTGGGCTCCACCTCCTCCTCTTCCTCGTCCACGCAGAGCGGAGGCAGCGGGAACGCCGGGCGACTGGCCGACTCGCTGGCGCACTCCCACCTGTCACATCTGGCGCACGCACACCTTGGGCACACACACATGGGCCAGTCGCACCACCAGCAGAGCCACCTGTCGCAGTCGCATCACGGTGAGAACCCCTGAAGCTGTGGTCAGTGAACGTCTCAGACACACAGGGGAGGCTGAGGGTGATGTTTTCACACATGCATTTACCAAGTACACTTTCAAATCTACTTCATTCATTCTAAAGTAACAAATCTAAACAAGATCCAGAGTCTATTCTGAATAAATGGGCTTTGCAGATAATCAAGCTGCTGTCATCCAGGCCTCACCGGTCTCTGTCTTATTACACGGCAGAGCTTTAGATCTGTCACACCCTTTTTTAAACTCCAGTCAGGATGAAAACCTTTTAAACTTTTTTAAACTCCAGTCAGGATGAAAACAGGATTGATCTTGTTTGCTTAACAGGTTGCTCTTGTTAGATTTGTCTCCTCTGTCTGTCAGGACATTAGGGTTTTTAGAATTAGCATCAATCTTCAGTGTGTTGGCATGGCAACAGGAGGGGTTACCATGACAGTGTTGGAATGAGCATTCAAATGCAATGAATGAGATCTGATCCAGTCACCTTTGGGAAAATTGTTGTAGAAGCATGTTTTCGTCTCAAAAACAGTGAGAACCTTGAAATTTACATTCCTGGAGGGAAGTGTGAGCTGTGTTTTAATCAAACTTTTAAACATGATTTTTTTTCCCAGAACTGAGTTACTACAATCATTTCTAAGATCTGAAGTGCAAATCTCATGAGCAAATCACACAATGTAAAAATGTGTTAAAGATTACAAACTACCGAAAATAAATAAAACGGAAACATTTTGGAAAACCAAAGTAATTTTCAAAAATCAAAATGAAATGATGATGTTTGTTCACCTTTAAACTGGAGGTTGTTTGGAATGTTGATGTCTTAGGAAAGAAGACATCACTTTAAGCTTCTGGCCACAAACGTCCTGTGACTGATCAATCAACTCTTTGTAACATTCGGGATCCTCTGCTGTCCCTCTCCTTCAAACTCAAACGTCATCATCCAACCAGGGATGTCCTGTAGTACTGATTCTTTTCCAGTTTCTTATTTTGTTTCATTTTTTTAACATTTCATTTAGATATCTGGAAATTATTTTTTTTTCCAAAATGTTTTGGGTTTTTTTTGTTTCTGGAATTTTGTAAATGTTTGTAATGTTGTTTTTCATGATTTTTATTTGCTTTTTAATTGTCATCATGATCTTTTTTGTGTTTTAGCGTTGAGTGACTTGTTGATGTGATTTGCACTTCAGGGCCACCGTATGGAATAGACGTTAAATCTGCACCAACAAAAACTGACCCATAATAATTCATCACAAACTCCTCCTCCAAAAAAATCAGACGGAGCTTTGCTCATGGGTTTGATGAAACTCTGGAGAAGAAGAAACAAAACAGATTTTTGTGATGAACTTTCAGTGTCAAAGAAACAAAGTGAACTCATTAGATCCTCATAGAGGCTCATGCATTTGCTTAGTTTTGGTCCTTGTTGAATAAGAGCAGTCTGAGTGTGGGTGAGTGACCCGGCTGCACTCCGGGCCTGCAGGAATCGGACACCTGTCTCTGAAGAGGAAGGGGGCTCTGAGTGTGGCGGAGAATGGCGGATCTCTGCGGCGTTCCTGCGAGTTCGGATCTGACATGCTATGGCCTCCGCCTCTGGAGTCAGAGGGTAAGTGCAGCTAAAAGTCTGAGCCAGCTCAGCCTTTTTTTTTTTTTAAATCTTTTTCCTACTCCAAATCATGAAGGCCATGTTATAAACTTGATCACAGTTTGAGGAACTATGACGAAAGTCTGCAAATACAGCAGATCTGAACACAATCTGATGAGTTCCAGTGTTTGTTTTTCTGTCTTCATGTATTCCCTGAGGACAGAGAGTGTTTTTAAATCAGGTGCAGGATTGAACAGAAGCCTGTCTATGGCAGACTCCTCTGACTCCTGCATTTCTGACCCAATTAGCTTTGGCACAAAATGGCCCTCAAACAAGTCTAACTGAGCGTACAGACAATCAAGAGAGGCACTTGACAAACCCTGGCCTGGTAAAGATGAACGATGAGTCAGCACCGCCTGTTTGTTGCCTCCGCCTCCATCTGGTCGCCTCATCCTCCTCTGTTTATAGAGAACCACTCAGCCCCGCCGGACGTGACGGGATACTCCTCGGACTCGTCCCACTCCCATGTGGAGCGCCACCACATGTCCAACATGGGAACCATCGCCAGGAACACACAGAAGTACGGAAACGCGGAGCGCATGGAGACGGGCGATGGTAAGAGGGGCCTCGCCTGCTGGGGTCAGTGTCAGGCTGAGTAAAAGCACTGAAAAAAACCACAAAGTCAAAATAGAAACTCTTTAATCAGGAGGAGTGCTCAAATTGGACCAGTGCCTTAGAGAAGCAGCCAATTACAGGCTTTCTGTTGATATCAGTCTACTGGCCTGGTCTTTTCTGACCCTTTATCTTACGCAAAGCTGACAGAGCACCTTTGTTGTTTTGAGGCCTGCCGCACAATCACACTGACACAAGCGAGAGCGGCGAAGATCAGACAGATCCACGAAGGCCGTCCTGAGCTGGGAGCTCATTCTGGCTGTGAGCCCTGAAGCCTCTGCTTCCTGAACCAGGATCAGTCTTGTGAGATATTCAGGCCTTCTCTTTCCACTGGGATTTTTCCAGGTGTTCCGGTCAGCAGTCGTGTGTCGGCTAAGATCCAGCAGCTTGTTAACACTCTGAAGCAGCCTCGCAGACCGCCGCTACGAGAGTTCTTTGTCGATGACTTCGATGAGCTTCTCGAGGGTTAGAAACTGTCTTTTGTCTGTTTGGCATTCTGTTTCTCCATCTGTCTGTCCATTGTGATCTGACTAACTCTCATGATGAGTGTGCATGACTGTCCTTGGCTCACAAACGGGCTCAGATTTAGCTTCACCGGAGCTCTGCATGATCAGACGGATGGCAGCTTCCTCCTGCACATGTATTGCTTGTCCATCTTTTACGTCAGAGTAGCAGCTGAAGGCTCAGGGACGATTCTTGAAGCATTTGCTGCTCTGTGGCGTTCATTGGCAATGCAGGGTAGAAAAGAGGGCGCAATAAGT
This sequence comes from Adrianichthys oophorus, assembly GCA_036245035.1. NCBI lineage: Eukaryota > Metazoa > Chordata > Actinopteri > Beloniformes > Adrianichthyidae > Adrianichthys > Adrianichthys oophorus. Next base: position 52,703 of record BSAI01003489.1, on the reverse strand, counting down.
TTGAGGTCTCCAAGAACGATGACAGTAGATGTCTCTGAGCTGAGGCTTCAGACTGCAGCTGGATGCAGAGCAGTGAGAATGCGCTGGGCCTGCAGCGGGCCTGCAGTGGCGGACCGGCTTTTGTGGGTCAGAGAGCACCTCTTTGACACCTGAAATGATGAGTTAGTCAGGTATCAGAAGCATGCATTACTATCATTATTGATATTATTGCCGGCATCTGTAAAGTCACACACCTACACCTAAACAACCTTTTTGTTTAAACAAAAGTGTTGCTGTTCAGCTGATGCGCTTTGAGTAATGAAATGATTCCTAAAGGGTGTTTGCCCCTAAAAAAGCCTCATCATTCGGCCTCAGCTTGCCTCCGAGACAATCACAGAATGGAACAGATAATGAGAATCATTATTTCATCATTGATATTTCCTGATAGTTCAGAATAATCGTTATGTTTACTGTTTCTGAGGAAAGGTAAATGCGGGGAATCTCCTCCTTTTCTGCTGAGTTTGTGCAGCTTCTACCTCTCAGTCTGTCCGTTCATTTCTAGTCCTTTTTAACACTTTGATAACCTGTTTGCATGATGAGGGAGCACTATTCTAAACTCATATCATTCTCATCAAGTGTTGTTCTGCAAGTTCCCATCAGAGCTTACCTGAGGGCTGTGGTTGTGGTGCCAACCCGCCGCTGCAGCGACACTGCTGTCTGAACATCCCGCTTAATGAACGGGCGAATGAAAGCATGCGCTGCCTCCCTCTGCACCGCCGTTCTTCAAACCCTTTTCACGCTCCCACACTCACAGCCTCATCTGTCTGCTTGTCTTCAGTCCAGCAACCGGACCCCAACCAGCCCCGACCGGAGGGGGCTGAGATGATGCCTGTTCGTGGTGAGCCGTTGGGGGTGGTGACCAACTGGCCCCCCTCCCTGGAGGCTGCGCTGCAACGCTGGGGGACCATCTCTCCTAAAGCCCCCTGCCTGACCAGCCTGGACACAGCAGGGAAGCCCCTCTATGTGCTTACCTATGGTAAGAAGAAAGTTGCCTTTGCTCTTGAGCAAAAACATTTCAATAATGGCAGCTTAGTGTGTTTGAATAAACAGTAATTGTTTTTATTTTCCCATTTCCAGTTGAAGAATTCCTGACTTCATCAGTCAGGAATTCTGTGCAGAACAGCTGCAGCTCTGCAATAAATCTGGAAAGTCAAGTTTAGGATGTTACTGTTTCAAAACATCCAATTCACTGTCTTTATTCACAACTGCACAAAATGCAGGAGCACAAGCAACAAAAACGTGAAAAACAAAGCAGCTCAGGCTTGAAATGTTAACTTCATTGATCTTTCAAAAAGCAGAAAAGTTTTCCTCTGTTAGCATTTTTACTGTGTTTCAGTTCAGAGTGAAGAACAGCTGAGTTCTGTCTGTGTCTTAGATTGAAGCTGCACTTAAACTACACATGCACTCATTTGAGGTTCAGCATCAGCATCCATTTTTTAATTGTGTTTGTAGTGAGACCACATTCTTGTTGTTTTGTGGTAAGACTGCAGCAGTACAGATGCAGGTGAACCCTTTAATGAAAACTTCTGCAGGAATACGCCGTCACTCCATAAACTTCTACCAGTCGCTCCAAGTCTGAGACCTGAGTCTTAGCATAAGTAGTTAAAGTTTTCTTTGAACAACTCTGTTGCTTTGCTTCTTAATCCAAACCATGATATCACCACCACTGTGGTTTACGTAGAGCAGAGGGGCCTAACCGCTGGGCCGCAGACCAGTACTGATCCTTGGGACAGTTGGTACTGGGCCACAGAGGAAAACAGTCTGACCTACATTTGCTCTGTTTTCTTTATAATCTGATTCTGAAGGAATTTTTATTTTGAAAAACTGCTAGATTCTCCCCACCACGTCTGACTCATTAATCTGCTACTTTCAGAGCAGCTGCAGCTTCACCGACCACTAAATTGAAACCCCCGTGCTAGCAGAGTTAACAAACAACAAACTTAAAAGCAGAAAGGATCCATAGAGGGAACAGAAGAAGAGGCTTTGACTTCAAAATATAAGTACTCTGCATTAGACAAACAAAAACTGGGAATCTCTACTCCAAATATGGATTTATTACAGCAGTTGTTCCCACAGACCATAATAATGATGCAGAATATTCAGCAACCGGCTGTCTAACGTTACGTGGATGCTGCTAATAAAGTTGTTCAAATGGTGGATTCATTCTTAAGTCATTATTTTATTTATTACAAATGTCCTTATTGTAGACAATTTTCTCCTGTTTCTTGAAAATAAAATGGAAAGAATCCCTCCACGTGTCACCTCTCTGCCCTCTGTGTTCCTGCAGGGAAGCTCTGGTCTCGCAGCATCAAGCTTGCCTACAACATCCTCCACAAACTGGGCAGCAAGCAGGAGCCCATGGTGCGACCAGGCGACCGGGTGAGTCACGCTCTTCCACCAGCACGCTTCAGCTGTCTGACAAAACTCTTCTGAAGCTGTCCTTATTTACATCTATGCCCATTCTAACTTTCTGAAATGCTTTATTTAGGAAGTGGAGAGAATAAAGTAACTTGTAGAAAGTATTAAATAGTTTATTTCAGCCTTTCCCTGAGCTTGTTGTGATCAGTCCCAAAGAATTGAACCATTTTCATTTTGATATACAAGTTTACAAATGTAGCTTTTTAATTCAAGACAATAGGAATAAGGATCTATTTAGCTTCTTAATTTCAAAATTAATATTTCCAAAATCAGCTTACTTAAATTTATCAAAATAGTAAACTTTACTATTAAAATTAAACATTTTATAAAAAATCTAACTAAAAAAAGGATTTTTTTTAACCAAAATAAAAGACTAAGTTTCCCTCATGGAAAATCCCTTCATTTGAAGAGTACATTCAATTGTATTAAACAATTTTTAAATTCATTTTTAATGACATATCTCATTGTGCTTGCCTTTTTTGTACATCAAACTGTGCAGCTGATGAAGTAGAGCATAATACAGATTCTCTTTCCTCCTGTCTAACGAGTGTGGGCAGAAACCAATGTGCCCGGCCATGTTTCAGAGTGTCCTTGGGCGAAACACTGAAGCCCTCTTTGCCTCTGGTGGTTATAGGTTGGTGCCAGTGTTCAGCAGGGAGCTGCTGTCAGTGTGTGAATGGGTGAAAAGGACTGTGACTGTATTTACCATTTACCATCCAAAAATACTGAAATGTAGTACATGAATGTTTCCCAATCATTGTCTCTCTTAGTGCATAAAAACAGAAACAGACAGGACTGTTAAGTCTTTAGCAGCTTCATCTGAAACTACTGGTGACAGCTGTATTGGACATACTTTTTACTTAAAAAGGATTTCTTTTTGTTTTGGTTTCTTACCTAATGATCACACCAAACCTCTAAACTAACTCTGAACTTATGTGTCATCATGTCCTCCTCCGGTAGGTGGCGCTGGTGTATCCAAACAATGATCCAGTGGCCTTCATGGTGGCCTTCTATGGCTGTCTGCTGGCAGAGGTCGTTCCTGTTCCCATAGAGGTGCCCCTCAGTCGGAAGGTACATGTTGAAGCTCAGCGGCACGCTTGCACGTCAGACTCTTTCTATTTGCTTTCATTTAGTCACTTTAGTTTTAGTTCCTGCTAGAGTTCAGCTAATCTCACCTCAGACAGAGTTGAATAGAAAATGTTATTCTTTAGACGTGCCACTCTGCCGTCTCAGTTCCGTGTGGACGTGTCAGTAATTCTACAGGGCGTTCTGGAGCTGTTGGAGCCTTCAGCTGTTTTTCTGGAGAATAATTCAGTCTGAAAACCTGTCAAACATGCAACCGTCAGACAGACCCCAAAACAGCTGATGAACGCTGCTGTGCCTTAGTGTACAGACATCTCTGCTCACATGGTCCATCAGGAACACTGCCTTTGCAGCGTTGCCATGGTTACACACTGATTACTCGCTTCGGTACAAGAAAACATTTGCTGTACGTCAGCTTCCTCCCTTGAACCCCTTCCCCCAGCCTGCTGCAGGATTTCCACAGCAGCAGCAGTGCAGCAGTGCAGCAGCAGCAGCAGTGCAGCAGCAGCAGTGCAGCAGCAGCAGTGCAGCAGGCTCCATGTTCACCTCACCACCAATGGAACCAGAAACTCCATAAATATTTTCACACATTTTGTGCAGAAGAAGCCAGAGCTGCAACAGGTTGTGTTTTTCACCGTGTTCTTCTGGTTTCTCTCCTCTGCTCTGGTCCAACAGGATGCCGGCAGTCAGCAGATCGGATTCCTATTGGGCAGCTGCGGTGTTGCCGTGGCGCTGACCAGCGATGCCTGCCATAAAGGCCTCCCAAAGAGCGCAACAGGGGAGATCCCGCAATTCAAAGGTGACAGCCAGGTTCATCAGTCTTTGTAGGCTTTGAAAAGCCTCATGAAGTGGGGAGGGTGGGGTGACTGACTTGTCTTTTAATGAGAGCACGACTACATGGTTTAATGAAACTGTTCTCAAAGGCCTGATGTGTACTTGTGGTTTGAGTAAAAGCTGCAGGTTTACAGAGAATAAAAGCCTTGATTCTCCCCCCACAGGTTGGCCCAAACTGCTGTGGATTGTAACAGAGTCAAAGCACCTTTCAAAACCCCCCAGGGACTGGTTTCCTCACATTAAAGATGCAAATAATGACACCGCTTACATAGAGGTGAGCAGATTGAACCTGCAACTCCAGCTAGACTTTCAGTAAAACTCCAGCTAGACTTTCAGTAAAACTCCAGCTAGACTTTCATCGCCCGGTGATGACTGTTGAGCCTCATGTATTTGTAGAAGAAGATTAAACCTGGATTGAAGACAATGATGGAGCAGCTGAACTGAAATGACTACATTTAGAAATGACCTTACATTGACTTACTGGTTTAATAGCAGAGGCTGATCCTGATTTACATTAGTGTTCACTCATTATTTTTTAGTTTCTATAAATAACCTGCGATAGATGAAATCCCCGAAGCAGGATTACTGATGTTTTAAAGCTGTAAACTTCTCACTACACACTTTCTACACTTTCTCAGACAGACATGAACGTCTTCACACTTTTCTATCTTGTTTAAACTCCCAAAGTTCAAATCTTTACATATAAACAAGTCCGGGATTATACAATGAAAACAAAGATCTGATCTTGATCAAAGATTTATGTAAATTTGGATAGTGGAATTAATTCTGTACCGGAGACACAGCACATGACAGATTGACAAGGTCTACAGCCAGAGTCAGGATGCAGAACACAATGCTCTCTCAAAAACAGCTCATAAAACTACACTGTTTTTCAAAACAGCAAGACCATGAAAGGTGACCTGTAATATAGCGGGGGACCACCTTACATGAAAATACCAAAAATCATTCAATTTATTGATCGACCCAGTGAGCTAAAGATGCTGTCAGCAGAGCAAAGCGTCACGTCACAGAGGGAACATCAAAGTGTCACACAGAGAACTCCAACAGGTTTGAAAAACAAGAACAAACAGAACAAAGTTCCAGACTTCAGCTGAAATTGATCCAGGAAGTCCACAGAGTTGTAAGGTTTGCAACACTAACTAATTCATCAGCAAAGTCCAAAAAAAATGACAAAGAAATGAAATCAAGTAATAAGTAGATCTGTGATGGAAGAAGTGCTGCTTTTGCTCCTTTTTCCTGTTCAGCCTGTGTTATGCTCTCTGCAGGTTCATTATTCGTGGGAAAAGCCGCTAAGTACAGTAGGTTTCAGTGAAAGCAAAGCTGCAGAGAGCTCCACTGAGCTGTGAACAACTTTCACATCATGCCCTACCTTCTGTGGACTCCACAGCTGAGCGAGCACACGAGTGGACGTGTGCAGACATCCGGCAGCACAGTTCATGCATGCTAACATCTACAGCAATGCAAAGACACAGTTACTGATCTTTTGATAAAACCACGATCAGATTCCTCTTCACAACGGGAGGTTTGCTGCTGCTGCTGACAGAAACTTCCACAGTTGATTACATTAAAGTAAAAGTCTAAATGATAAGACAGATGTCTACATTCTGTAGTACATTTCCTGAACAGGAGGGTCTTCAAAGCAAATCCTCTTAGTTGTAGTTTGTGACTGAATCCACTGAAAGCTTCTGATTCTGCTTCCAACCATCCGTTGTTTTCCTGACAGTATAAAACCTGTAAGGACGGCAGCGTGCTGGGAGTCACAGTGACGAGGATTGCTCTGCTCACACACTGCCAGGCTCTCACACAGTCCTGCAGCTACACTGAGGGTATGCACTCAAAGGTGCCGCACAGCTCTGCCTGTAAGACCAGCAGAGGGTTAACCCTTTCTGTGCCCCTCTGTCTGCAGCTGAGACCATCGTGAACGTCTTAGACTTCAAGAAGGATGTGGGCCTGTGGCACGGCATCCTGACGGTGAGCTCTGCTGCCCTACAACAAAGCGCAGCACGAGTCTTTTCCTCCGCTGCAGGTCTAAAGTGAAACTCTCACCTTTAAACTTGATGTGATTGTGCTTCTGCAGAGTGTGATGAACATGATGCACGTGATCAGCGTTCCATACTCGCTGATGAAGGTCAACCCTCTGTCGTGGATCCAGAAAGTCTGCCAGTTTAAAGGTCGGGTTCACCTGCAGCTCTGTGACCTCACTTCTGTTCTGCTGCAGATCAGATGTTAACTCAGTGGTGTGTGTCTGGAATCCTGCAGCCAAGGTGGCGTGTGTGAAGTCCAGAGACATGCACTGGGCCTTAGTGGCCCACAAAGACCAGAAGGACATCAACCTGAGCTCGCTGCGCATGCTGCTGGTGGCCGACGGATCAAACCCCTGTAAGTCCTGCTGAGCCTCTGCAGCACAGCGCTGTCTGGCGCTGAGGAGTTCTGCAGACAGGGCATGCTGGGGAGATGGGGAGATTCTCTGGGGATGTAGAGAAACTGGGTCATTCCACAAGAATAGAGCAGGATGTGTTCCACTGTCCACATCTACAGCATTAGATGGGCTTCAGCAGGATGGAACTACAGCAGGAGAACTGAGAGTTTTACTGCTGAATGATAACCAGAGGATTCAAACCATTCAGTATGTCAGCACAATGTTCCTTCTAAAAGTGTGCACTGTCCTTTTTTACCTGACCTGCTCTTTAAACACACCCGTCTCAGAAAGACAGGTTTAGCAGAGAGAAGTTCTCACAGAGGAGGTAGCAGTCGCTGCACACACGCAAATGTTTGTTTAAAACCTCCTTTTAGAGAAATTTAAAACCAGCCTGAAAAGTGACTTTTTTGTGTAAAAATGTTGAGCTGATGATGATTGACAACGGCAGAGATACTAGGATGACTGCTGGTGAGGAAGATGAAGAGGGCAAGGGCAGAGCCGAGGGCCAAACGGTGGAACAGGAAGAGCGATTTGTGGCTTTTAGAGAGGAGCAGAAAGAGACTTTGAGAAATCAGGAGGTTCTTCCAGATGACTGGAGAACTACAGCTAAAGTGGTCATGGATACTGAGAGGAAGGTTCCTGGAGATTCATCTGGAATAAAGAAAGCACGTCAGGAGACTTTATGGTGGAATTAAGGTATTCATGACTGTGTTAGGAGGAAAAGGTTTCCTCAGAAAAGTTGTGTCTTTGCTGATCTAGTGAAAGTCTGAGCAAAGAGGAGGCTGAAAGACTGAAGCGTTCATCCGGAAACATCCGGAGAATTGAACTAATTAGACTTTGTTTCTTTGAAAAACAAATGTTTGCTTTATCATCTGGACAAAAACATGCGGGAAAAGAGGCGAACTTTCCCTCTGAAATGATGCTTGGTTTATTTTCTCGTGATGATCACTCTCCTCAGGGAGGAAAGATGTGCGCCATGCTGGAACTGTTACCATGACAACGCAACGCACCACTTTTAAATAGTCCTTTTTTGGTGAAAAACATTATTATCAGAGATGATAATAATGTGATTATGATAATATTATTATCAATTAAAGGTGTAAAAAACTTCCACTAAACAAAACATCCTGATTCAGGACAAACTGAGTAGCTTTGTCACCAGCGAGAAGTTTCTGCTCCCCCTCTGCAGTCAATCTCCACCTCATCACAAGGAGTGTGTGTGACACCCCCAAAAACACCCCCTCAGGGTCCTGGTTTCCAGATTTTAGAGGAGCTGCACAACATTTGGACTAATCTGATAATTGTAGTCACCAGCTGCAAGAACTGCATTTTATGAAGTATTCCTGCAAAGTTGGTAGGTGCTGAGCTTCCCTGATCCCACCGTCATCCAGGTTTTTCTGGGTTTAGTCTCATCAGCTCTCGTGTTTTAGGAGAAGCCATTGAACAGTGTTTGGGTCTGTTTGTGCCTCAGGGTCCATCTCCTCCTGCGATGCCTTCCTCAACGTGTTTCAGACCAAAGGTCTGAGAGCAGAGGTCATCTGTCCCTGCGCCAGCTCCCCCGAGGCGCTGACAGTGGCCATCAGGAGGTACAAACGGCACAGCATTGATGGCATCTATAGACATTTGCAGATATGAAAAATGCTAGTTTTGTCAGCCATGATAAAGCTGCTTTTGTTTGTCTGTCATCCAGGCCGGTGGAGGACAGCAGCCAGCCCCCTGGCCGTGGCGTCCTTTCCATGCAGGGGCTGAGCTACGGGGTGGTCAGGGTGGACACTGAGGAGCGGCTGTCCGTGCTCACCGTGCAGGATGTGGGAACAGTCATACCTGGAGGTGAGCCCGTCTGATGGCTACGGCTGCAGATCCAGCAGTAAATCTGTGCAGTGTTGCTGACTCACAGGAGAAGTAGCCTGAAAATGATTTTGATGAAATTCTTGTAGGGAGACTTGCTCTCACGGTCAGGCTGTGACGTTGAAGGAAAAGCTTCTGCTGAACGCTTGAAGCCCATTAGATATCATCAGTCTAGGCTCATTTTTCTTTGTTAAATTTCAGATGAGAAATGAGCTTTTTTCAGCTCTAAGTGTTGACATCAGCTGTTGCTGAATGCAGATGGTCATTCATGTTCATGCTTCTATAATACTAAATGATTTGATTCAGTGATAAAAACTGTTTTCCATCATTTCTGAACAGAAATGAAAGTGAAACAAAAATCCTAAAAAATACAAGAAAAGATGTTAAAACAAACTGTAAACTCAAGGTACTCAAAAGGTACTCTCTTCTTACATATGCTAAGTACGATGAAGGGGGTAATAATTTACCACATAAGTACCTCATAAATACCCACTTACCCACCCAAAATGACATTCAGATAAATCTGCTCTTTCTTTGTATTTGTAGAAAGCATTTGTTCAGGTTTCAGTCCTGAAGAACATGTTTTCTGGCTGATGGTGAGCTTTTCCCTGGTCTCCTGTCTGCTGCTGAGGTTGCCTCATCAACAGAGCTGTTGGTGTACAAACGCCGCAGCTCACATGCCTGATGCTCTGCTGCGGCTCTGTGGGTTCAACTCGGTCACGCTCTGCACCACAGAAATCCCATCAAGTCCATTAGATGGTTAAATGAGCTGTAAGGGTGAAGATGAGTGTCCTTCATCAGTGTACAAGATCTCTGCTCATGACGGAGTGTTCAGCTTGACATTATGAGCCTGAGAGACACTGCGGCTTGAGCTGCTTTTCCACCTGAACGTGTTTGTAGAGCAGAACCTTCAGATCGACAACAGCCTGAATGTAGACAGACCTGTTGTAGTTTGGTGGGGTCTTCTTAACCAGTGTTTTTCGACACTAGTGTGCCATGAGAGAATATGAAAGGTCATAAAATACTTTTTTTGTGTTTGTTTGATTCCTATTCAAGACACTTTGACAATAATGACTGTGCCACAGTTTTGCTGCAACTTTGCCCAATTGCTCTCATTTTGAAGAAAAGTTCAACCTTAAACTGGATCCACCAATCATTCTTGGAGGCTTAATCAAATACATCATCAATCTAACCAAACAGACGGGGTTAACGTCCTCACTTCCTGGCGCCTACATTGCTCGTGAAGTCTCTATGTTCCACAAAGATAACAGCTAAAGGTCGTGCTTAGCGATGTAGCTTCATGCAGGATCTGGTGCGGATCAGGATCTTGCAGGATCCACTTTATTAAGACATGAGTCTGTCTGGCATCAGCACCACCCTTTTTATCATTTCATCTCCCATAATGCAATGGGCTAATATGACAGCGTGTCTTACTGGGCTCCACTTAACTGTCATAAAGCACAACAAACGCACGCAGCCTGTAAACAGTTAGCAAATCTTGATGAAATCAGAGATAAACAGTTTAGTTCTTCAATCTTTGTGTTGGAGCACAAAGGAATGATTAGATCCCTGTGTTTGGTCCAATTTGTCCCTGTGACAGAAAGAACTGCTTTCTAATAGTAATAGTTATATAATAATAATAATAATAATGTATGTTAGAAGGACAAATTTAATTTCACACTTGAAGCACTTTTGAAAAAAAAAAGCAAAGTACATTTTTTCAAAAAAGTAAAAACAAAATAAAAGAAACTGAATAAAAGTTGAGCATCCAACAGACACATTTAACTACATTGAAATAATTGTTTTTTCCCAAAAATAAAATAGACATTTTTGTTAAAGTTACACTTTTGATTTAGACAAAAGAATAACTAATAAAAACTTGGCGTGTTCACTTTTTGTTTAGTCGCACATAGATAAACATGAAGCATGAACATATATGGATCCTTTTTGTGTTAAATTTATTAAACATGTTATATAAAATTGTTCTACATTTACAGTTGCTCTTTCACAAATATGAAAGAAGCATTTAATAAATAAAGCATTGTTTAAAGAGGAATATCAGCATGTTTTTTTGTGAAGTTCCATAGAATTGTATATTAATAAACTAGGAGGGAAAACAAATGCTTTAAAAATCTCTTCCTCCTTATACAGCTCTTAAGCTGAAAAGAAATGTTGAAAATGATTTTAAGAAGAAACAGCCACAACATCTAACTTTTTGTCCTTCAACTGTTACAAAAATTTGGGATTTAACAATTAATCAATTATTTGATGAATCAATTTCTATTCTTACGATCCAGCCAGATCAATCTGTCTGAGGCAAGTTGTTTAACGAATCAAATCAAGCTATACCATTAAAACTTGTTTTAAAATGAGATGAATCGATAATTGGTTTTAGGAAATACCATTTGGACTGAGACACGGTAGGTCCAGTTCACTATAACATAATAACATACAGAAATGAATCGTTACACTGCTACAGAACATGCACGTGAGACCTGGAGCCACTGGAACATCATCCATACAGACTACAGAGCTTCTCTGTTTTATCATTTCCACTGCTGGTGTGCCTTGGGATTTTTGTCAAGGAAAAAGTGTAACTTTATTGAAACAGATTAAAACACTGTTATCAACCCCAGCTGTAATGTTCCTGAAACAGGAAACTCATCTCTCAACCTGCTGCTGTAAAATCACACCACCAAGTGTTCACCTGTGGAACTACAGCCTTGTCACCACCAGCAGCACTAGAGAGACTTTCAGCCAGTTTGATTTGTGCAGTTTGATGCTGGAATGTCTGATGTTTTCATAAAAGCCAAAAGGTCGTGTCATGCCTCTTCACCTCTAAACTTATGATAAATAGCACTAATAAAACCTCCAGTTCCTGTTTCAGACGCTCCGTTTAACCCAGCTGCAGCTGTAACCTGCTTTCTGGGTACACACAGACCCAGACGTCTCACTTGCTGTGATTAGAACAACCCAGTTAGAGCTGGGAGGAGGTTCTGTGATAGTGAACAGGTGCTTCAGAGAAGCCCTGCAGTGACGGCCCTGTTGGAGGAAGTGACCCGTCTGCTCTGCTCGCAGGTCTGGTGTGTGTGGTGAAGCCGGAGGGCGTTCCTCAGCTCTGCCAGACAGATGAGATCGGAGAACTCTGCGTTTGCTCCATCGCCACCGGCACGTCCTACTATGGTCTGACGGGCATGACCAAGAACACCTTTGAGGTGAGGGGCTGTCAGCACACAAACCCACGGCAGTGATGACAGACGTGGATCAGAGGAGCGTCTGTTAGAGCTGCAGGAAGGACAACACCGACAGAACCAAGGGAAATGTTCACTCTGGTTTTGTAAAAATCATGGTTCCAGGAAAGCTGAGATGTTTCTGAACTTTGAACAAAATGAAAGCAAGAAGACTAAAAACAGATAAGATAGTAAAGCAGTCAGAGAAGCCTAGGAACAACCTTTGTGGAAACAGTCTGGTTGCCGTGGCGACTGTGTGGCTGACCACCTCTGTCTTTGCAGGTGTACCCGGTGAGCTCAAGCGGGGGACTGATCAGCGAGTACGCCTTTGTTCGGACCGGCCTGCTGGGCTTCATCGGCCCCGGTGGTCTCGTCTTCATCACAGGGAAGATGGACGGGCTCATCATGGTGAGCGGGCGGCGCCACAACGCTGATGACATCGTCGCCACGGCGCTGGCGGTGGAACCAATGAAGTTTGTGTACAGAGGCAGGTGGGTGTAGGTCTTGGATGCAGTCATTTCACAGCACGATACTTTGACTGTCACTCTGATGAATGAGGCGCAGCCCTGCGCCTGCTACAGCTAATAAAGCCCTGCAACGCAGCATGCATCCACACTGTAATGGAGTCCAGTTTAATTACATCCACTGCCTTGGAAGAAGACATCCATCTTTTGGCTGACAGGCTCAGAGGACGTTCCCCAGAGTCATTAAAGTTTAGAGGCAGTGGAGGCAGAGCGGCTGCAGCAGCAGGAACATGTCAGACTCTGATTCTTTTGTTTTTGCTTCCTGTTGGTCTCGTTTTTGCTCGTCAGTCTTTCCTGCTCTGATTTTGGCAGTTTGCTAACAGACAGGGACACACATCAGCAGTGGCTTTCCTGTGAGGGTGCTCCTGCTGTCCTCCTCTTTGTGGAGGTGCAGGTCCTTCTTCCATCAGGATAATGACCCAAAACATGCAGCCAAGGTAACCAAGGAATGCCTGAAGAAGGAGCATATCGAGGTCATGGAGCAGTCCAGCCAGTCTGTGGACCTCAATCCAATAGAAAACCTACGGAGAGAGCTAAAGCTCAGAGTTACCAAGCAACAGCCATCAAATCTGAACGATTTAAAAGTCATTTGGACAAAAGAGTGGACCAGAACTCCCCTTGATATGTGCAGAAACCTGCTCATCAACTGCAAGAAACCCCTGTGCCCTCTCAATGTTCAAATGACCCAATCATTAGGACGACAGACTGTCAGTTTCTTTTTTGGTGGACAAACCTACAGAATCAGTAATGGATGGAATACATGTTTCCTCTAGTTCATCTCACCGTCCTATTCCTGCTCTTTTTTACCGTAAAGGTTCTGCTATGCTCTCTGAATTGCTGCTGGTTTTACATTTTAACAACAGATCAACACTTTTGTTAAGGCAAAGACATGAACATATCTACGCCCATCCCACACACACTCACACTGTTTGCCCTCTCAGGTCCAGGAGGAGTTTCTACTAATGTGAGTGAGCTGCGTGGAGCAGCAGAGGTTTCCTGCATCATCTCAGCCGCAGTACAGAACGAAACACAGTTCCCTGCTCCCAGCAGGTGACGCTTTCCTTTGCTGTTCTTGGCTGCAGGATAGCCGTGTTCTCTGTGACGGTGCTGCGAGACGAGAGGATCGTGGTGGTGGCCGAGCAGAGGCCAGACTCCACGGAGGAGGACAGCTTCCAGTGGATGAGCCGCGTTCTGCAGGTACCCACACCTCTCTGCTGCTTCACCAGCCGCCTTTACAGCATTACAGCAGTCGCCGTAGCAACAGGCTACTACTTCCTTAACAACTCTTCTTATTAAGCATGAAAAAGATTTTTGGAAAGGTTGTTTTCACAGATCAGAATGATCATCGAAGGTTTTGCTTTTTCACGTAAAGATCCTTGACTCTGTGTCTGAATCATCAGCAGCAGCAGCTTTACATCCCAGCAGGAACTCAGAGACAGCTTGTCCTGGTGGGTAGGAGGTTAGCAGGAGGAAGGAGCCCCTCCCTCAGTCCAAACTAAATGAGATGACAGATGTGTGCACAGTTGAGCTGTTTTACAGGGATCCTGAAGAAAATGACAGATAGTTATGGCATTTGGGTTTTTGCTGCAAAAACAAGCATCTTTCACGAAACAATCAGACTCTGATGTGTCCCCCCACCCCACCCTGTTTGTCAGGCCATCGACAGCATCCACGGGGTGGGGGTGTTCTGTCTAGCTCTGGTTCCAGCCAACACCCTCCCAAAGACGCCTCTGGGCGGCATCCACCTGTCGGAGATCAAGCAGCTGTACCTGGAGGGGGGGCTGCACCCCTGCAACGTGCTGATGTGCCCCCACACCTGCGTCACCAACCTGCCCAAGCCTCGGCAGAAGCAGCCAGGTGGGCGCGGCTCGCCGTGTTTGTGCGCTCAGAGCGCGTGGCGTTTGTGTGCTGACCCGCTTTGTGTGGCGCAGAGATTGGCCCCGCCTCTGTGATGGTGGGGAATCTGGTGTCAGGGAAGAGGATCGCTCAGGCCAGCGGCAGAGACCTGGGCCAGACCGACGACAACGACCAGGTCAGACCCAAAGCGTAGTGTGATCGTGTCATCAACAGCTGTTCAGTTTACATCAATGACTGGTTTTCAGTTTAGTCCAGAAGGTTCTGTCTGAAATCACACTCATCTTTGTTTGGCACAGTAAATCTACTAAGGGTTTTTCTTACTTTGCTAAAAATATTATTTCTTGTGTCTTAGCTGCTGACAGAAGAGGTTTACTTCCTGTTTTTAAAGATCATTTTTTTGCAGTAAAAAACGAAGGCGGGGCCTGTTATCGATTGATACTGATTAACACCTGAGCAAAGTCTCCGGTCTCTGCATCATTAACCATCCCTGATCAGGTTGTTAGATCTGATTTAGTAACTTAGCTCATATTTAACTGTAAAATGTATGAAAATTATGATTGAAATGATTGAATGGTGCTGCGCTTCAGGTCATCAGATTTTTTGGACAGTTTTAGGACAAATGTGTGCAAAAACAAATGGCAGGAATGAGTCAAATAACAGAGCCAAACTCCAGCTGTTTTTAATCATCTCTGAGCCTAAAGATTTGAAAGATGCAGCTCCTTTAATGTTCCTGCTCTGTTTTGGTTTCTCATACATAGAACTAGAATCTAGAAATAAGCTAATCAGACTCCACCCCCAACCATTCATGTCCTAAATAAGTCTCCTTTGCCATGTGGGGTTCGGTTCTCACTGATGAGTAATTGATCTGCAAAGGTTTGAACTAAAACGAGAGAAACTGCTCATTATTCAAGACTGCAGGAACGTCCTTGCAGCCAGAGTTCCGTCTTTCTGCAGACACACGACTTGCTTCTGTTTGTCATCTTTCTCACAGTTTAAGCAGAAGTGGTCCTGCTACTGTGAGGAGGGAGGTAAACTCAGCCCTCAGACTTCTCTCATGGCTTGTTTTTATGTTATAGTTTCTGTTCCTGTCAGAGGTTTTGCAGTGGAGAGCTCAGACCACACCGGACCACGTCCTCTACACCCTGCTCAGCTCTCGGGTAACAAACACAGCCCTGCACCAAACGGAACAAACATGCCACCTCAGTGAAATATCATCTTCTGCAGTCTTGTCACGTTTGGGAAGGGGTTTTGGTAAAACTGTTTTGGCAGCAGAGCTGCGTCACAGCTCTCCCTCTCTCCTCCTGCAGGGGGCGGTGTCCAGCTCCCTCACCTGTCTGCAGCTTCACAAGAGGGCGGAGCGCGTGGCAGCTTTGCTGATGGAGAGAGGAGGTCTGCAGGAAGGAGACCATGTCGCTCTGGTCTACCCACCAGGTCAGAGACAACCCAGCAGCCACTGCTGGGGGGTCCGCAGTCTGAACCTGGAACCCCCCGGGTTGCGGACTGGAGAGAAAACCAGAAAAAAAGTTAAATCTAACATATAAATAAAGTTTAAAGCAGCTGCAGGTGTTTTACAGAGGATGAAGATAAAAAAGTCAAGAGAAACTGGAAGATTAAAACATCATAAAATTGGACGCTCACTTCATCCTTGCACAGGCCGGTCAATGAAAATATTGTCTGACATTTAACTGGTCCATAGCCTGGAAAAGGTTTGGGACCACTGGGTTAGAGGACTGGGTGTGTGGAGTGGGCTGGAAGTTCTAAACTCCAGAACTGAACCAGAACCAGAATTGTCTGTCTGAAAGCAGCAAGTGTTCAGACTGACAGCAGTTGTTGGCCTGAAAGAAACTACTTGGACTTGATGAATAGATGTTGTATTTTCTAAGCCTTGTTGGTTGATGGTGGCGTTTGGATTTATCCTCTGTCTTTGCTGCAGGCATAGACCTAATCGCGGCGTTCTACGGCTGCCTGTACGCCGGCTGTGTTCCCATCACGGTGCGACCCCCCCACCCTCAGAACATCTCCACCACCCTTCCCACCGTCAAGATGATCGTGGAGGTCAGACTGGGTTTTCTCCCACAGAGCAGCAGCCACGTGCTCCTTTCTTTCTAACTTTGGATCCTTCTGAATGAAATGTCTCTTCTTTCCAGTCCAGTCAACTTGTTCTTCATCGACTAACACGAGGTTTTGTGAGACACGCTCATTTAGAAAGTTCCTGGTTAGAGATGCTGTGCGTTTTTAGAACAGAGGCGCTCTGGGCGCTGCAACATTGGCAGTAGAGTCGCAGTGTTGCCGCACACACTCCTGGAGTTTTATGTTTGATCATTTAGCCAACAACCAAACTTGGATTGAAAAGACCTGTGGATGTTACTGCCATGTCTGAGCTGGACCACGCTAGCATTTCTCTCCTGTTGGAAACACTGCCGTGGTTTTGTCCACACAGCTAGAGAAGGTTTGCTCTCATTTTGATAAATGAAACCATTAGAATAACTGCAGCTTTTCTCACAGCTCGATGGATCTGAGCTCCTTCAGCCTGAAACGTCTGGGCTTCAGGAGCTGGTTTCTCCAAATGTTTGAAACTATTTAACCAAATCAGATGTTTTCTGCCGGACTTCAATCAGGATCAACGCTCTTTTAGCCTCTTTTTATATTGTATTAAAGTATTTTTGTGAGGGAAAGTTTTTTAAAGGATTTGTGATTCCATGTTTGTTGGTTATTCCTGTAAAGTAAGTTAACATCCAGGAGCTCAGGATAAACAAAGGTCAGGAGGGTTATTTTGAAAAAGGAATCATTTGACCAATAATGACACAATGTGTGTCTGGTGTGCTGCATCACCTCTGATCTCCTGTTTCTGTTGCTCCTCTGGAGAAGATTGCTCTGCTCATTCTGCAGAGACAGAACAAATCCTTGTTTATGCCGTTAGTCCAACTGTCTGATGTCTATGAGTCAGAGGTGAGGAGGCTCAGCCTTCTGTCTCTTCACTCTCTTGTCTGCAGGTCAGCCACTCAGCCTGTGTGATGACCACCGCTGTCATCTGTAAGCTGCTACGTTCCAAGGAGGCCACGGCCACAGTGGACATCAGGAGCTGGCCGCCAGTCCTGGACACTGGTACCGTCACGAACTGCATCCAAGCAAACGCTTAACCATTAGTAGTCCGGAGCCTTTTTGAACGCTTTTTACCACTCTACTCTTTGCTCTAATATTTTAGCTTTAAGCATAATCTCAACTTCTTTATTTAAAGATATTTTACATTATTTTACATAGTGATTCCACAATGAACCTGAAACAGTATAAAAACTCAATTCTAAGTGAAAATGTAATTTTTATGCAAAAAATCACCTAAATTGAGATTAATTAATTAGTAAGTTAATTAATTAATTTGTTGTTATGTTTTATGACATATATTTATATATAAAGTGTAAAAATAAAAGAAAAATAGATAAATCCAAAAACAAAGCAAAGACAAGGTCAAAACAGTGAGAAAAATGTTCTTAAAAACCGGATGCACATCCAATAAGCTACATAAAGTGTTTTTTCCAAGGTGTGTCAAAATGATGTGCCATAACTCTTGCTATGTTTGTTTTCATATCTTAAGACATTGAGTCCCCTTTTGTGGACATCACATTTTGGATTCTGTTACCACACTAGTTAATTCTGCTTAACTGGAGCTTTGTCAAAGAGAAATAAAGCTACATCAAGTAAAAGTTTGGGTCATAAGAGGGTAAACCTAAAATTTCAAACTAAAAACCTTTGGAAACAGAGACTAAGAAAGGGTTAAACCTCCTGGCATGCAAAGTTGTTTGTCAGGGGTTTAACCTTCAGAAAAGAGCAGTTTGAGTTTGGAGAATTTGTGAAGAAACGTTAGCACATAAAATGTTCCTGTGTTAAAAGGAAATGCACCATGAATCAGGATTTATGTTAGGATTGTTTTAATAAAGCATCAAGTCATACAATCCTTCCAAACAGCATCTCAAACAAACAAAAGGTGATGTTAAGAAAGTTTTGGTTTTCTTTTCCGGATATTATACATCTGATCAGCAGATCCAAACGAGCGCAACGATTGGCTGACAGGAAAAGGCTGCTGATTGGTTGATTTGTTGGTATTAGATTTTTTGCAAAAGTTTTGTGTGTCTGTAAAAAAATGTTGCACTTGTAGTAAGAGAGTTGTGTGTCTGTAAAAAAGTTTTGTGTACAAAACTTTTTTACAGACACACAAATTTATCATTACAACTACAAATGTTTTTTTTACAGAAAAACATTCCTTTAGCAACAAATCTAACGTCATATCAGACAGTATAGTTGTCAGGTTTGTGCTGCTTTTTATGTTTTCGTTCCTCTATTATACTGAGATCATCTGTTTCCTGTGTTTTGAATGTTTTCTTTGAAAACATTTTATTCCTGTGACCGTACAGCAGCTGCAGTTGTTTTAAAAGCTAGTTTGAGGGTAACTGTCTGCTGCTGGTTTGTGGGTTTTAGCATGCAACGGCATGCTTTAACAGCAGCAGCAGCAGGGGCAGCACACCAGTTGGACTCGTTTCAGCAGATCTGGGTCTCTGGCCCGGTTATAGTGTGTGTGACTGAGTCAAACAAAGTTCATGAGAGAAATGTGACGCTCACCAAATCAGTGTGACTCATGGACTTTCTGAACAGAAATGGATCTGAGAGTCTCTCAGCAATAAGCTGCAGCAGGCTTCAGGAGGACGCTGGACTTTTTCTGGGATGTTTTAGGAATGAGCAAACATTCAAATGGAAGCATATGGGCCTTTAATCTGTGGTGTTTGGTTACACCGCTGAACCTGAAGCCTGCTGTTCGGTGGGGGCTCCTGGGCGTCAGGAGTCAACAGATTGTCCTCTGAAACATAATGAAATGAGTGTGTTTGTTTCTACTCTAGATGATCTGCCAAAGAAGAAACCACCAGCTCTCTATAAACCCACCAACCCTGACGGCCTAGCTTATCTGGACTTCAGTGTGTCTACAACTGGCATGTTGGCCGGGGTTCAGGTCAGCGGAGCGTTCCTCGCCATTCTCCTGTTTGTTTCTCAGTCCTGTTTGCTCTGAGGAGGAGACTTGATCTTAGAGAGAAGCTGCATCACTAAAGAATAGTGAGAGTTAAGGGCTGTTCAGCCTGGACAGCACTCCCCGTCTTTGTTCTTTGATTGTCTCTTATGTGTCTTCCTCTCTCCAGATGTCCCATAATGCAGTTGGGGCCTTCTGTCGCTCGGTGAAGCTGCAGTGTGAGCTGTATCCATCCAGAGAGGTGGCCATCTGTCTGGATCCATACTGCGGCCTGGGCTTTGTCCTTTGGTGTCTCTGCAGGTCTGTTTCTTTCCTCTTTCAGTCAAAAGCTTCTGCTCATGATGAAGAAATAATGAGCAGAAGTGAGGCATGTACAGTGAGGCAATTAGGCATTTGAACACCCTGTGATTTTGTTTGCTACTGCTGCAGATAAGTATTTGAACACCTGAGAAAATGAATGTTAATATTTGATCCAGTAGCTTTTGTTTGCGATTACACAGGTCAAACATTTCCTGTAGTTTTTCACCAGGTTTGCACTGCAGGAGGGTTTTTGGCCCACTCCTCCACACAGATCTTCTGTAGAGAGGTCAGGTTTCTGTTCTGTCGCTGAGAAACAGAGTTTGAGCTCCCTCTAAAGATTTTCTATTGGATTTAGGTCTGGAGACTGGTTAGGCCACTCTAGAATCTTGATATGCTTCTTACGGAGCCACTCCTTGGTTCTCCTAGCTGTGTGCTTCGGGTCATTGTCATGTTGGAAGACCCAGCCTCGACCCATCTTCCATTCTCTAACTATGAAAGAAGGTTGTTCCCTAAAATCTCACAATACGTGACCCCAGTCACCCTCTCCTTAATTCAGATTCTCCTTAATTCATGTGCAGAAAAACAGCCCATAGCATGATGCTACCACCCCCATGCTTCACAGTAGTGATGGTGTTCTTGGGATGGTACACTTCATTCCTTTTTCTCCAAACACAGCGAGTGGAAATAAGACCAAAAAGTTCTATTTTGGTCTCATCTGACCACATGACTTTCTCCCATGACTCCTCTGGATCATCCAAATGGTCATTGTCAAACTTAGGATGGGCCTGGACATGTGCTCGTTAAACCATGGGAACGTTCTGTTCTGGAACGGTGGTCCCAGCTCTTTTCAGGTCGTTGCCCTGCTCCTCCCGTGTAGTTCTGGGCTGAGTCTTTATCTCTCTTAGGAGGTGAGGTCTTGCATGGAGCTCCAGTGTGAGGGAGATGGACAGTCACATAAACTTTAGCTTTAGTAAAGTTTGGTTTTGTTAACTTGTTAACCCTTTTTGACCTGTTCAGCATGATGTAACACAAAACCACTGAAGGTTCATTCTCCTGTCTTTGTCTGCAGTGTTTATTCAGGTCACCAGTCCATCCTTATCCCCCCCGTTGAGCTGGAGACCAATCCCGCTCTGTGGCTGCTGGCCGTCAGCCAGCTGAGGGTGCGAGACACCTTCTGCTCCTACAGCGTCATGGAGCTCTGCACCAAAGGACTGGGACTGCAGACGGAGGCCCTGAAGGTCAGCTGGGACTTATTCATTACAGCTGCAGAGGAGCTGCAAAAAAATGTACATGCAAGCCCAACCATTGACAGTATATGAGACGTGGACTGAGTGAACCCTTCCCCGTTGCATTCCAAACAGGAAGTACCTGCTGGTCCCAAGAAGCCAAAATCCCATCGGCTTCTTTAGAGCAATAAACAGCTATTACTCAGTCATCCATTTGTCAGAAACACCATTCTTGCCCTGACACTTTTTTAAAATAATTTTCTTAATATTCTTTGTTTTTTTTTTTATATATTTTTTTTCTGTAGTTCAAGTTATTTAAATTATAATCTGACCCATCACATGACTCACGCTGACTCAGATTAATCACTGCTTACTGGCAACGTCTGCATCCAACATGCCGGCGTCCATATTGGAAGAAATGGCGACTGAATTGACTCCATTTGGTTGAAGTCAGAAGGAAACCATTTTCTATGGGTGACATCTCACTTACTCAGTCCAGTTCTCATATGCAGTCAGTGGGCCCAATGCAGAATTGAAACTTTTCAAAATGTGTTACAGCCATGTACACAAACCCTCATCCAGAGGTGAAGGTTTGCATAAAGGTTTTTCACTCGAGAATCTATGATCGATACAAAGAGAACATGACTCACAAAAGCAAAAGTCAAATCTGAAGACTCATGGAAGATTGCTCAACATTTGGTGGGATTTTACTTCATATGACATATAGACCATCAAACCACAAAGAAAACAACCCCCCCTTCCTTGAGCTGCAGTCACAGTGGTTTAACCCCCTCACCAAACAGAGAGACTACCATAGAGCCTGTGACCCCACTATGGAGTCAAACCTGCGATTTTCAGTCTAAGGATGGAGACTCTACCAATAGATCACCGAGCTGCTAAAATACATGGACTTCTGTCAAAACAAACTTTGACACATGTTGATTTTTTTGATTCTACACAATTTCCTAAGAAATAAATGACTGTATCCATCACTCTTACCTTCTAAAGCCAGTCTGGATAAAGATGACTCACTCATCACTAAGCAGTTAGACTGAACTAACATTCAGTTATTAATCTCACTCCAGTCATCTTTTGATCTGTAGGTAAAGTGTTCCCAGAGGTCCTTTAATTATGACAGCGATGGTTTTTAGCCAAAATCTAAACACCTGTGTTGTTTTCTGGAATAGTTTCTGCAATGGGAGGCTTGCAGCAGCTGTGTCCACCTTCACTGGCCGGATTTTGTGGTTTGACAGGTTTGAAAAAACATTCATGAGTGCAATGGACCTTTAAAGAAGCACTTTTACCCTGGAGGTGAACGCACAAAGACTGTAACTTAGAGTTTTAGGATCCGAGTATTTTCTGTAACACACATTATTTTACAGTTTTGGTGTACAGCCAATGATGTCATTGTGGATTGGGTGGTTCCATGATCAGTTCCTGAGTACTTCTTTTTGTTAAGCAGCTGGAAGAGTTTTTTTTCTTCAGACAAAATAAACTGCCTCCTTGAGGCCGGCTGCAGTCACACCTCTGGTCACTAATGGAAGTCACTCAGTTCTTTCTATTGATTTTCTGTCTTGATGTCTCCTTGGAGACGCAAGCTCTGAGAAAGAAAAATCCTCCACCCTGAAGTTATCCTGCAGAGAAGTCTTCAGCAGTGAAGAGAACCTAACAGGATTCCAGCATTCAGGGAGGCTTAAGGAGCACATTTTGAACATAAGGTTTAAGCGTGTGGCTTTGTCTGGTTCAGGCTCGTGGTCTGGATCTGTCCCGAGTTCGGGCTTGTGTGGTGGTGGCAGAGGAAAGGCCCAGAATGGCCCTCACTCACTCCTTCTCCAAGCTCTTCAAAGACCTGGGCCTTCACCCGCGCTCCGTCAGCACGTCCTTCGGCTGCAGAGTCAACCTGGCCATCTGCCTTCAGGGAACGTCCGGGCCGGACCCCACCACTGTGTACGTGGACATGAGAGCGCTGCGCCATGACAGGTACGGCCATCTGCAGCTTTTAGTCACACCCTCCGCTGTCATTTCCCACCTGATGGTGTGTCTCCATCAGGGTCCGGTTGGTGGAGAGAGGCTCACCTCACAGTCTGCCTCTGATGGAGTCTGGCAAGGTGAGCCCATTCGTTTTATTTGTGAATTATTAGGGGTTTGTTTGATTGGCAGCTGGATTGACTTAACAAAACTATAACTTTTCTTTGTCCCCACCCACTTGGGCATTATGTTAACATTTTTGAAGGTGGAGCAGTCTGGTTAATGTGAGGCTTCATTAAAGATGCTCAGATCCCAGAGATTATTGATCCAGGGTCTCTGTGCCTGTGATTATGTTAGTTGACATCATTGACTGTATACAAGAACTGGACTGAGTGACCCCCTCCACTCTGGCGTTCCAAACAGGAAGTACCTGCCAGCTCAAAACAAGCCAAAATCCCATGATATATTTTCTGTAGTGCTTGTTACTGAAGCTATAAACTGACCAATCAGATGGTTCGATAAAAGTAGGTGGTCTCACATCAAACATTCAAACAATTGACAGATTTATTGTAGAACTCTCAGTCCTCTCACCTTCAAAAGTTCTCCAACTCTACTTTCATGCCTTAGAGGTGTTCTGAAAAGCTCGCCCCTGATTGGCAGGAGTAGTTGCCATAGAAACGATGACTCAAGCAGACTTGGATAAATTGCTGCTTACTGACGTCGTATGGCTCTGACATAGTGGTTTCCGTATTGCAAAAAAATAGCGAACCTGGTTGGAGCCGGAAGTAAACCATTTCTATGGGTGATGTCACGCGCACTCAGTTCAGTTCTCATTTGCAGTCAGTGGTTCATATCCAATCAAACTTTATTCATAAAAAGTGCTTGTCATTCTTTGAGCAGCTCAATGTGCTCAGCCCACCCTTTGGGCCTGCCCACTATTGAAACATGCGCCGTGCGACCCCACACACGATAAATACTGTCACAAAAACAGGTCTGTCACTACAAAAGATATGAAACTAAATGAAAACATCTGCATGAACTG
This sequence comes from Adrianichthys oophorus, assembly GCA_036245035.1. NCBI lineage: Eukaryota > Metazoa > Chordata > Actinopteri > Beloniformes > Adrianichthyidae > Adrianichthys > Adrianichthys oophorus. The sequence continues at coordinate 28,880 of BSAI01003489.1, read as the reverse complement.
AATGTGATGTGATGGCAATGTTGGCTCAGAAAGCAGAACAAATACAAAAAAAGACAAGTTTCTGCTCAGCGCTTCAAGGTCAAGTTAGAAGCAATTCTAACTGCTGGAGTCTTTATACAAGAAGAAGATGGCTTCAGTGATGGCTAGCTGACCCCTCCACAGACCTGAAAAGGACCAAAGAGATTAAAAAGACGGATGTGAGACACTTTGAAAAGACAGGACTGTCAGATGAAGAGCAAACAGAATGATAGCATATTTCAGGACTATTTTTGACAGAGGAGTCCTCCCACGCTGTGAGTCAGAACCGACAGCAGGTCTGAGTCAGGAGGAGCCTCTCCTCAGTCTGTGGACATTCAGCTCAACTCAACTGCATCATTCTGGCAGACAAAAACACCCAAATCCAGCTTCACTCCAGAATGGGCTGAGAGGATGAGGAGAGGGAGGAAGCAGTTACCATGGTAACCGCCCTCTTTGTTTCTTTGTTTAGATCCTGCCTGGAGTTCGAATCATCATCGCCAACCCAGAGACCAAAGGCCCGCTGGGAGACTCGCACCTCGGAGAGGTTGATAGAGATGTTGTTGTCTTCTGACATGTTAGATTCTCTTGTGTGACATACATGTGATGTGAAGCTAAAACATGTAGTAAACTGAAACATGAACTAAACCATCTGTCCGTCTGTGGACACTGGTTGGAGGTTCAGGTGGTAAGGACACACCTCCTTTTCCACCTCCTCCCTGGTGTTCCAGACCAGCTGGGAGAGCCCATCTCTCCGGATCTGACTCCGCTGCCGGGGCTCTCTCTGGTTAAACATTAGAGAAATGTCATCAGAAAACCAAAGCACCTCAGTGGGTTCTTTTCCATGTGAAGCAGTAGCAGTTTGACTCTGAGTTCCTTCTCCATGGCTGCGGTCACTTCCTGTCTCTAAAGGAGGTTCTAGCCTACCTGGATGAAGCTCACCCCTCTCAGCTGTATGCATGATCTTCTCTGCTTGTTATCAACTATCTCATGGTCATCAGTGGGGGTAGGAACACAGATGAGAAATGTGTCTTTAGACTCAGATCTCTTCAGAGTAGAACAGTTAAAGTCCACCTTACTGCAGAACACACATCAATTCATCAGTCACCCTGACGCTCCACCATTCAAGGACCAAAATCCAGCAGCTTCTGCATTGTTCAGCTGAGCTGAGGGCCAGCTCACACCAATCACTGCAAAGTTGATAAGCTAAAAAAAGTTCACAAGAAATCCACACAAAATGATGAACCTTAGAGAGTAAGAACCAAAAGCCTGAATCCTGGTGTCTTGTGTTGCACCTCTACCTTCATTTAATCTCGTTTCCTCCTTCAGATCTGGGTCCACAGCGCTCACAACGGCAGCGGTTACTACAGTGGGTATGGCGAGGAGGTCCTGCAGTCGGATCACTTCAACTCCAGACTGAGCTTTGGAGACACGCAGACGGTCTGGGCCAGGACAGGCTACCTGGGCTTTCTGCGCCGGACCGAGCTCACAGATGCCCACGGAGGTGATGGTTCCTGTCACTGTTCTACCGGTGACTCATTTCCAGCTGCAGAAATGACTTTGCTTTTCTCTCCGCGCACAGAGAGGCATGACGCGCTCTTCGTGGTCGGAGCTCTGGAGGAGGCCATGGAGCTGCGAGGGATGAGGTACCATCCCATCGACATTGAGACCTCCGTCATCCGTGCGCACAAGAACATCATGGAGTGGTTCGTAGACAGACCCAAGCAGAGTCCTGCAGCTCTGCTCTGCAGTTCTAAAGCTAAAGACAAACAAAGCTGCCAAACTTTGATGGATTTTGAGGAAGAACTCTGTCTGAACCTACCTGGCTCTGAGGTAAAAGAGAGATGTCTCCTTTTTTTGATAAATGGTGGAAAAATTGAGATGAATCACATCTTTAGAACACCTAGGTTCAGTTTCTCCAAAAGTTTCTGCCAACACTTTTGAATCAAGAAAGTCCTTTAATGAAAGCAGAAAACAAGCTCTCCATGCAGGAGCTGAAGAAACTCTGGACCAAAGCGGGACCTGTTTTCTTCTGAAGGCTCTCACTGATGTTTCTGCTGCTTTGAGACTGCATGACTTGCCTGCACGTCTGCTCTGGCTGCTTTGCCTGCATGTCTGCTCTGGCTGCTTTGCCTGCATGTCTG
>BSAI01003489.1:0-26711 GCA_036245035.1 Adrianichthys oophorus | reverse complement strand
TGCTCTTGCTGCTTTGCCTGCATGTCTGCTCTTGCTGCTTTGCCTGCTTGCTGGCCTGCAAAAAACCTATTCAGCCTCGACTCTGCTCCCAGCCATAGCCGTAGCCATCGACTCTACCCAGGATTTGTTCTGCTATTCTTGCCCTCAGTCCTGTGCTCCTCACTCCAAAATGGATTAAACAGTCATTCAGCAAGTTTTGAATTATAACAACACACGCCTGTTGTTTGCTGCTTTGCTTCTTCTAACCTGCTCATTACAACACAACACAAACAGAATCTCATGGAGTATCTTTGTCTAATTAATCTTTATTATTCTTAAAACAACAGTTTGCATTTCACACTGAATTACTTGTTCTTTGCAAAAACATCTAAAATGAAACACGTTTCACTTGTAATAACCAGAAAACTAAACTTTCTCTCAGAATGAATCAAAAATGTTCTCAAACTATAGAAAACAACTCATTCTTTGTCAAATATACAAATGAGTTTAATTGGAGAAGAAACAAACCTTGCTTGCAGTTGTTTTGTGGGAAAAAGACGTTCTCAGGTGTAACAGGGAATGACTCTTCAGAGTCAGGTGGGTTTGGACATACCGGTATTTCCTCCAAAAAAATGAAAAAAATGTATTCACTGTATTTGACAAATATGCATTACAGATCGCTAAACTAGAAAATAAATGTAGTTCTTTAAACATGAAGACATCACCTTCACTCTTCACCTTCTGTCTTCCTCAGCGCCGTCTTCACCTGGACCAACCTGTTGGTGGTGGTGGTAGAGCTGGAGGGCTCTGAGCAGGAGGCCCTGGACCTGGTTCCCATGGTGACCAAGGCTGTGCTGGAGGAGCACTACCTGATTGTGGGCGTGGTCGTGGTGACGGACGTTGGCGTCATTCCCATTAACTCCCGTGGCGAGAAACAGCGCATGCACTTGCGCGACGGCTTCTTGCAAGACCAGCTGGACCCCATCTACGTGGCCTACAACATGTAGCTGGAGTGTGTGAGTGTGTGTGCTGGAGTGGGAGAGCCAGCGCCTGTGGTCTGTCCATACCGCCGTCCTTCATTTCTTTCCTCAGATCAAGATGTACTGTATTTTTGAAGCAGCAGATGGTGTGCTCTTCAGTCCTCCCTTTGGTTTTGTCTGTTGTTGTACCGGCTACTTGACGGCTCATGATGACTGATTTAGAACTGATCAATGACAGATCAATACTAATTGGTAACTTATTAACTGTTATTGACTCATCGTAAACTGACTGTTAACTGATCGTTAACTGAACACTGACTGATCATTGACAAATCATTAATTGATTAATGAGCGATTGTTGACTCATCAATGACAGATCAATAACTTATCATTTACTGATTAATGACTGATTATTAACTGATCGTAGGCTGATCATTGACTAAAAATGACTTATTATTGACTGCTGATTGAATGATGGCTGATCAGTGACTGATCACTGACTGATTGGTAATGACTGACCATTAATTGATCTCTGACTGACCATTGACTGATCGGTGACTGATTGTTGATGATTGATCACTGACTGGTGAATGATCAGTGATGATCGTTGACAGATCACTGACTGATTGTTGATGATTGATCACTGACTGGTGAATGATCAGTGATGATCGTTGACTGATCACTGACTGATGTCCCTACAGGAGCTCGTCTTTTGGGGATCACTGTGTTTAAGGGTAACTGGAAAAGCAGAGTGGAGAATGGGTCAGTTGGCACCCCTTTCTGGTCAAATTAAGAATTCTGGATCTGTGGTTTTATTTCCATCAGAGCAGGGGCATCCCAATTGCTGTAAAAATATAAATACTGTACATAGACATAATAATCTATATGGAGAGGTACCTAAAACACAATGAGGTGTAGTAGCCCCTATATGCAGCTCTCTCCACCCGCACCCTTTCTGTGTGTGAGTGTGTGTGTTCACTCGTCCGACTGGGACGTCCGCTTGGCTTCAGACCAGAATTTATCTGAGAAGATCAAAGAAAAACATTTTATGAAGAAAAAGACAAAAGCATCCATGCTGGTTTTCAGAGAGGTTGGTCTTCTGAATCTTCTGAAATGTATTGCATAGGGAAACAAAAAATATCAAGACTGCAGGCCTGTTCTGTTTGTAAAGAGGTGAAACAGCTGCAGCTTCATGACAGCAGTGGGGCAGCTTTAGTGAACTGCTCATGAAATGTAGTCCCAAAGTCAGGCAAAGTACACTGTGTGAATATGATAGAAACTGAATTAATATCACTATTTAAATGGAGTTGAAGGGACATCAGAGGGAAGGTAACAGTATCCAGATGTTGCTGCAACAGTACTCTGTCAGTCAGAGGACCCTAAGTACTTCATATCAGAAAAAAGCTCAATTTCGGGTCTCCAGAAAGACCTGGAAGCCCTTTGCTGACGCATTGATGTGTCAGATTATAGACAGAGAGTGCCTGCAGAATCTCTGCACAGAAACATCTGGACGCTGACAGGAACTTCAGCAAAGTTTTCATAAAAGCTCTTGTTGTAGCAATAACATCATAAAGGATGTTCTTTACTGTCGGTGAAGATCACAGACCTTTCCTGTTTCTTTATGCTCTTCAGCTTTGCACATCAGAAACTTAGAACTGTTTCCTTTGAGTTTGACTGCTTCATTGGGAAACAAAACCTGTTTTTTTGTTTGCTTTGTTTTTCATCATATATCAGCATATGCATCAGGGTGTCACTATTTAAGGTGCATTTTGGCAGAATCACTTTCAAAGAGTTGTTGTCTCTAGAAGGAATATTGGCAGTATGTTGTTGTAGCCACTAGATGTCACTGCATACCAAACATTGAACTTTGATGAGCATTCAAACATATCTGCATTTTGTCCTGTTTAAATATAGAAAGGTGACATAACCAATAAAAAAAAATCTAATTTTCTGCTAAAACAGATGTGAAAGCTCTCTACTTGAGTTGCTAGCACACGCTGACACATCAAAGTTGACCTAAAAGTTAGACGTAGTCTCCAAGACTTTCAAGATACTTGATTTATAAAATAGTTCAAGAAGATTCCAAATCTGATATTAAGTGCAAAATCTGCCATGTCAATTAGTAGAGGAGAATCTACCTCAAGGTTGTTCAAAACTGTTGGGGAAAAAAAGACTTGAAATGAGTAAAGGTGCTCCAACATTTAAAAGCTACCAAAGACCCTGACTCTATGATGTGATCACCTCAAAATACATTATACACTGAACATATACTAAATGTTTGGTGAAGTTTTTTGTTCTAAAAAAATCACCAGGATTTTAAAGCAGAAAGAAAACAGTTGAATAATGACATATTGACATAGAGGAGTCTTCAGGAGGAGTGTGATGAGAAAAAATGTGAAGGCTCAGAAGCGAAGAACGGCAGCATGCTCTTTATATCTGCAGCTTTGTCACGGATTTTCCTCATCTCAGGTGGCTTTATTTTGAAGGTCTGTGGCGGATCTGCGGTAAAAAACATCCTGAACTTCAGTACAGCAGCTACTACTCAATGTGCACTGACTCAAACTTTTCCTCGACTCAAATGAGGGTATAAGAGATTTTAACAGAGTTAATTAAAGAACTTTTATGAAGAGTTTAAAGAGATACAGGAGAGTAAAGCATTATGGAAAATTAGAGGTTTGTTTACATGCCTGAAGGTCTTTGCTTCCACATGGTTGTTCCTCAGAGGTTCAGAAGAATTGTGTGCGTTTCAGAAGACGCTTATAGCTAAACTTTGCAGTTAAGCTTGTTGGTAGCAAAGTAGCAGTCATGTTTTATTGCATCAGGAAGGAACCCCATCAGAACCCGGAGGACTCGTGCGTGTCTGGGCCTGAGTGGGAGAGAAGTGTGTGAGTGTGTATTGTATGTAAATAGTGTTGATTTTGTACGGTTCAAGTGTGTGTGACTCGTTTTGTACACATGATGAAGAAAAGATGAAAGGACACTTTTATAAGAGCTGCCTGTTGGCTCACCGTCACACTATACAGTGCAATAAAGTGCTTTGATTGGCTAAAACATGGACTGCTCTTCTTGTTGAAAAGTGCTCAATTCTTCTGTTTTAGCATTTGATGGTTTCAGCTCTTCCTTCAAGAACCAGAAATGACGAGAGGAGGCAGCAGAACGTCTGTCATTACACAGAACTCCAGAACACATGATCAGAGAGAAAACCCTGAACCCAACAGAGAAGCCTTCAGGAAGCCTCTGATGTGAAGCTGACACTTCCTGCAGAAACCAAAGAGGGCTAATGGCTGGCAACGTGAGATGAAACCACAAAGGAAAACAGGATTCTCCATCCAGGAACCTCCAGGGTAATAAAGTCATTGAATCAGTTTTAAAATTATTGGAACCGTGGAAGGGAATTCAGATGGAAAGGGGAGGGCATGATTGCATCCTGTAGGATGGGATTCTGCAGATTTTTGTTTAGATCTTCTATAACTTGTGCAGTGAATGTCAGATTCAGACAAGCAGCCACAGAACTCAGGTCAGAGGATAAACATTAAAGAGTTCAGGAGTTTCATTAAAACAGATTTTTCATTTTTCATTAAATCTCATAGTCTCAACATTTCATTTCTTGAATAACTACTGTCATTCCATTTTTCAGGATTGCGTGTAAGTGTCAAATAAAATCATATAGAAGAAAAAACCCCACAAAACTACATTTCCTGCAGGAACAAACATAACTAAATACATAAAGAATGTTTAAAAAACAGTTAATTGGCAAAGAGGTTTGACAGTGAGATCATCATATGTCATCTTCAGACTTTCACACTTACTTGTAATGTCCTTAATGCTCTGCCATACTCATTTCGTACGTTTTCCCTGTAATTTTGTGGTTCTTTTTTGTCTTTTAGAGTGTTTGTAAAGTCCAATTAACCTTAACCGTTCATATCATATTTGATGCGGGCATTTCTGAGATCTTTATCTCATTAGCATGATTCAAACTTTCCTCTTAAACCCATCATACAGAACTTGGTCCATGTCTTCTAGCCGTATTTGGTTTTGGTTTTTCTTTATATCCTTTGTATTCTTTATTTTATTTCTGTCAGAGTGGGGGCTCTGTGTTTTGTGGATCTTTGTGTGTCTTTGTCTCTGATTTCTTTCTTGAGCTGGAAATAGTGCCCTCTGGTGAGAGCGCTTCATCTTTACTGTCAATGATATAATGCCAAGAATCCAATGATTATTATGATTTTATCATGAAAAACTAGTACATTTTCTGTCAATCTGCAGCTCTCTAGTAAATTTTTCATTGTTTACTTTGCATGTTTTAATCAGCCTTTACAGTTTGATGACAATAAAGACGTGTGTTTAATATTTCTGAGTTACTTTAAAGCAATTCCATCATTTTTTTTAATTAAGAAAATAATGTTCATTCTTTTCTAGTTTAGATCACAGGCGGCTGATTTACACAGATCTTATTATGGAGGTACAAGGTGGCTTGAAAACACCAAAAGCAGAGAGAAAATGATTAGAAGTCAATACAGGAGTTCCTTGGGAAAAATAATTTATATTACAAATCAATACATTGATTGGTTTTAAAATTATGTAGTGACCACCTTTCTGTTTGTATTCAACATAATATCATATTTTAAAATAACAACTATGGTTTTTCTTTGTAAGATAATGTAATAATTTTTCCATTAGATTTTTTAAAATTCTTGCTTGGTTGACATTTTACAAAGTAGATGTTGAAATAAAATAGTTTTGTTTACAATATTCTGCCATTTGTAGTTTCAGTTAAAGAAAGTAAAACAAGTTGGACAAAAAAAGAAATTATGAAATAATGAAAAAATTGAATATTTTTTTACTTGGCCATATCGCCCAGCCTCAATAAAAACAGAACAATTGTAGTGTTTTCACAGTACTTCATTTTTGTTATGTTTTTTTTCTAGTGTTTAGATTAGTTTAAAGAATGACAGCTTCAAATTAGGTAACTACAATACATTTGCTCAATAACATTTACTCTGGTTCTGTCTCTGTATGCTGGCTTTATTGTGATGTATTTGAGCACTTGCGGAGCACGGCAATAATATTGCTGAATATGCTGACATCAGCAAGAACCAGCAAACTGGTATTACTCTAGCAGTCGGAATGATTATACAAATACATTATTGACTAGTCCAGCTGATATAAACTGTAATAAAACTTACAAGAGCAGCTCCAGGATAGGCAATAGGAGTACAGGGACATGATGAAACACCATCATGCTCCACCCCTATACAGCAGAACATGGCCAGGTTTGGAAAATAATATTCAAGGGATTTATAGTATTTGTGCACGTATTTTCCCAACTTGCACATTTGAGAATGTTGTTGAACCTGCTAAATAAACTATTCACCTATTTGAGATGTCTTTATTTATGTTAATAGATGTTTTTCCAGGTCTTTTTAAAACCAAGAAGGGAAAGGGGATAAAAAGGACAGGTATAAAAACCTCATCAATAACCTTTTTTCTGCTTCAAACACAAATGGAGAAAACTCCAAATTCATCTGAGGAAATGATGCTTCTTCAAGGAGGACTCAGAAAAAATGTAATTGAAGTTACAAATGATGCAAACCACAAGGAAGTAGGGGTAGGAAGGGAGATGGGGGGATCTCAAAGGAGCCCGGCCACTATTAGAGACCGGCGTCTATTACAACTAACACCTGTTAGACCCGGCTTTTATTGGAGACCGGCGTCTATTAGAGACCGGCCATTATTGGAAGATATACGGTACTTTCACATGTACATGTATTTTTATATCATAATACTCTTATGCTGTGGGGTCACAGCTCATCAATGGGCCTCAGACTCCCAAAAGAAAAACTAAAAAAGAAAAACTTTAAAAATAATACATTTGGACCTTGTTCATCACACCATCACATTTCTTTTTTTGTTTTTTGTTTTTTCACAGATCGCAGACATTCTATGTGAGTCCTATCCAAAAATGAAGGACTTGAAATGGGGATAGCTAACCAAAATGGCCAAAACATTATAGAATATTTCTCATTATGACAGATGAGTTTGTTAATGATTAAATGCATTTTTAATTATTGGAGGATCAGGACAAAGAAAACTTTACCTGGACACTCCAGAAGATGTGGGATACACAGAGAGAAATCTTGCTAAGACCTGGGGAGACCGTGGTTGTCCGTATAAAATGCCTGTACAACCGGAGCTGGACACAACCACCCCCCCTCCCTCCGCCGCTTTTACAACAAAGGAGTTCCTGGGAATGCCAAGAGCACAATGCTCTTCCTGTCTAGAACACATCCCACTGCATCTTCTTTCTGGTTATGTGCAGACGTGCTCCATTACGTCAGAGACCATCGAGGTCTATGATGCAACCAATGTCTTAATTTTTCAATATACATGCTTATACTTAATTCTGTCTTTTTTTAGACAGACCATTAAGTTATTGTTTTAGAAGATGACAGATATGCACGTTTTAACATCAAGTCCTTATATAATCAATATCAGACTTCTACAGTGTCCTGTAATTTGGAGACTGATGTTGTAAGTAAATGGCAAAGCCATTTTTAGCAGATTATTTTTTATATTCATATTTGATGTCCTTTTTTTATAGGAACCCAAGTCTCCAGTTTGGTCTCACAACAATGTAAGAACATGGTAGAGTTCTAGATTACCCAAAAGGTTAAATCAAAATGCAAAATAAAAATATTTGAATTAATGTGAATCCTAACTTAGTTCTTAAGGCTCATAGTTGGTCATTAAGTGCGAGTGTCTCCTGTACCTAATCCCCTCAAATAAGGGGGGAATACTGTGCTTTATTCTGGGGCCTTTGCGAGTTTATTGACATATTTGAATTTTTTTCACATATTCTACGTAAAACAACAAGAGGGGTCACGGTTCTGTCAGGCCGCTGCAGATCCAGACTGGTGTCAAGCCGGTCTCTAATAGATGCTGGACTCCAATAAAAGCCGGGTCTAACAGGTGTTAGTTGTAATAGAGGCCGGTCCCTAATAGTGGCTGGGCTCCTTTAAGATCCAACACCCCCAGTGATGTCACAAATAAGTTTCAGACTGATCTGATGTGGAATATTAGAATAGGACCCAATTGAAAGCGTGGATTAATCCACTATTACTATAGGTTGACATCTGTGTAAAATTAAACTCCTTGTTTCCACAGAATCGTTTCACTTCTCACTGACAGTATCCTATCTAGTGATGTGAAAAATACGTTTCAGACTGATCTGACATGGAATTTAATAAATTATGTACCACTGATTTTAGAGCCAACACTGGTTTAATTACACATACAGTTGTTTTTTTCTTTATAAACTTAAAGTAGACAGGTATTTGCAGTTCTGACAGTATAAATCTGTTTGTCCCATCAAATCAGCACAATATTTTTTTTCTTGAAACAAAAACAGTTTGAACAAGGCATGCAATGTCCAGGTATTTTGATGTGTGCTTTCATGGGAAACTGTTCCATGTCTTGCTTCATCCAGGCTGTCTTCATCAGTTCACAAGCATTCCTCGTGATATCACCTTTCACATACGCCACACTGGATCTGGGAAATTAAATGAAAGCCATTTTTTTTGAATAATCATGTTCAATTTAGGCCTGTTGTTGACACCTAAATCAAGAAGCAACATATGATATTCAACTTGTAAAAGAAGCTTTTTGTGAAGATACATATTGTTACCTTAAAAACACATGTTGCATTAGCTAAAACAACTGATGTAGGTATGTATTGGAAATTCAAATTTTAAATGAATTTGATAAAAATATAATATTTTGCATTTATCTGGACTAATCATCTATTTCTGTTGGAAAATACTGATCTTCTTGGTATAGAGAGGACGGAATCCTATTTGTTTATCCAGTTAATCCAGCTACTTTACCAGAGATTATATAAGTGCATTGGTTCAATAATGCAATAACTATATATCACAAAAATATGTACATGGGAAGAATGAGCCAAATTATTCAATGCAAACAAGGTTCTTACCAGTGATATATAATATATCTACCAACATGCCAAACAGAAACTATTCCTACACTTTAGGAATGTCAAAGACATGTACAAAGGTCCATTTAAAACACAATAACTCCACAGCTATTTCCATCCTGCTGGACTGGATGTTCCATCGCTCCCCATTGCCATCTACCCACATCTTGCCAAAACAAGTTCTCCTAATTTTCAGGTACTCGCTGTAATGCCAATTGAAAGCAAAATCAGTATTTTTTCAATAAAAAATATGTTCAGAAACTACATCAGTCAGATGTTACAAATTTGCATGCAATGTTTGCTTTATAGATTTTCAATATGCATGTTATTATAACAGATCAAAATAACAAAATGTAAAAATTGCATATCACAGCAATTACAATTATTATCTTAATTTTACCATTGTATGCTTCGTATTTCTCACAACCTGTTGGAACAAAATAAAGAAAAATCTTTCACACATAGACACTAATGAGAACCTGGAAAATTTGTACTCGCCTTTTCCCTTTTTACCAGCTAATGTTTTTGCTCAGTTGGATTAATGTATTTTTTGTAACAACCCAATACACATTCACACCCTACAATCACGTTCTACACTCACTGAAGTCATTACTTTGTGTCTTGACAGATATGACCTTTCATATTTCCAATGACTGGATTTTGTCCTTTCTACGGGGAATCAGTTTTGAAAAATTCTGGACATTTTTCAAAATAGTTTTTACAGTAATAACTTTGTATGTAATTTTTTTGCTCAGATTTGGAATCTTATTCTAAATATAACTTACGAAACACTTGCTTACAAATACCTTATCAAATAACCTAAAAAGACATTTCTTACTCCATCTTTTGGCATCAAATTTTGAGTCACATTCTTCTGAGGAACTTGCTGCAGGATCCACCAGGAACACAGTGTTGTGATGTACTACCAAATGTAAAGTAAACATTAGATTTCTGATGTAGAACATCAAATTTTTGAATTTGAAGTATTGTAATTACTAACAGAAATTTCCAGTGAACACCTCCAACAATAACAAAAGACACACACCTTCATAGTTGTCTAGGTTCAACTGTGAAAGAATAAATGCATGGTGTTTGAAGATCAAGTACAAACATATTCCCTCATACGTTTTACATAAATTCTATATTTTAAAATATAAAAAAATAACTACCTGGCAGAGACAGTTTCGAGCAAGTTGTGACCTTTCACCAAAAAACAATTAATCTGGCAGTATAGTGATTCAGGACGTAAAACCTGTTTCCCATTTTCAGCTGACTGGTCAACAGGTGAAAGACTCCTTCAATTATCTACATTAGAAACTGTTTCACATGAAAACATAACATCATAACTACGTTCACCCTGCAAATGAATGAACACATCCACATAACTGTAACTTTTTTATTATGAAATCTTCATATAAACAAAGACAAGATGACACTTTCAAATATTTGTGATCATAACATCTTTGATGGGTTTCTTGTTTTCTTATTTACTTTGTCAGCCAATGAAGAATCAATCAAGATTCTGATTCTGAGCTCCTGTCCAAGAAACCCCTGAAAGCTGAGGATGAGGACAGGTCCAAGACTGATTTGAAATGTTTAAAGAAGTTTAGTGATGAAACTTTCAGTAGTGAAGGATCTAGCAGCAAAAGAATTTGGTTTGACAGAAATCCCACTTCAGCAAACAACCTTTAATTGTCCTGAAATGGAAAAGTTCTCCAAAGTTTTGCTTTTTCTGAGTTTAACCTAAAAAATATTCCAATTATTTGTCTTTAAGAAATGTTGGGATGTCATCATTATTTGTATGAAAACAGCACTTATTTTTTAGGATGAATTTATCCATTCAGTTTATTTAATGAACTTCAACATTTGATTGCTAAACAGAAAATACAGTTTTTAAAAAGAAAATAGATGTAATTTAGGGGAAAGTTAATTCCACTCGCTGTGTTTGGAGAAACAAGAATAACGAGTACCATCCCAAGAACATCATGCCAACTGTGAAGCTTGGGGGTGATAGCATCATGCTATGGGCTGTTTTTCTGCACATGGGACAGACAGGATGACCGTGCTGAATTAAGGAGAGGATAATTGGGGCCACCTATAGCGAGATTTTAGGGAACAAACCTCAGTTAGAACATTGAAGATGGCTGGGTCTTCCAACATGACAATGACCCGAAGCACACAGCCAGGAGAACCAAGGAGTGGCTCCGTAAGAAGCATATCAAGATTCTAGAGTGGCCTAACCAGTCTCCAGACCTAAATCCAATAGAAAATCTTTAGAGGGAGCTCAAACTCTGTTTCTCAGCGACAGAACAGAAACCTGACCTCTCTACAGAAGATCTGTGTGGAGGAGTGGGCCAAAAACCCTCCTGCAGTGCAAACCTGGAGAAAAACTACAGGAAATGTTTGACCTGTGTAATCGCAAACAAAAGCTACTGGATCAAATATTAACATTCATTTTCTCAGGTTTTCAAATACTTATTTGCAGCAGTAGCAAACAAATACATTATTTTAAAAATCATTCAATGTGATCTCCAGATTATTTTTTTAGATTATGGCTCTGTGGACTTGAACCCAAGATGAAAATGTCAGAACTCTCTATAAATTTTAAGTGGGAAAACTTAGAAAATCACAGGAAGTTCAAATATTGATTTGCCCCACTGTGGTTTTTAGCTTTTGCCTGAAGTTTACATGACTTTCTTCTTCTTTCTTTCCACCCTGTTCCATATAGGACCATCTCAATCCAGAAAATGTAGTAGTAGGTGGTGGTGTACTCTCAACAGTGAATTAAAAAAACTACATAAAAAAAATACACTACTTGTTATTCTGATTGTGATGCATCTCAGCCATTTACACAGCCGTGTAAGTGACCCTTATCCTTATTCTTTTAACAACAGAAAATCTGTATTATAATGCATTGCACCATAAAAGTCCCACTCCAGCCATCTTTCAATGTGTTGTAACAGTGTTCCCAGTGGTCTTTTAAGAATATCTCATTTTATATTTTAATGAACCTGTAATTATATTACTGAAGGCTTCTTCCCATAAGAATTTTTAAATATTTTTTGGTTTTTAGGATCAAATGTTTTCAGAGTTTCCACAGCTTTGCCATTTTTAACAACGATGGCAATTTGCGAAGCTTAAAAAGATGAGCTTCGTGTGAAAAAAATCACACAAAAACAATGGGTTAAAAACAAGAGAAACTTAAAGAACTGCTTTTTCTATCAAATGTTTTGTCCTGAAAATTAAAAAAAGGAAAAAAAAAAATTTTTTTACTCTACTAATATTCCAATTCAAACTGAAAATCTAAGACATGATCATTTGATGGAGGATCAACAAAAACACAGAAGAGTTTGTTTCTGTGAAGCTGCAGGCATCTGATCACATAACAGTCTTTAGAACATCTGACCTAAGCACGTGTTTTCAGCAGGTTCACAACGTTGTTGAAACTGCATTCTTCTAACTTTGTTACTGAGCTGAAAACTGACTGGAGGCTAAAAAGTTGAATTTAAACATTCTACAAGAGTCCAAGGCAAAACATTGTGTGGTAGAGCCATTGCCTACAGCTGCATACCTCCTCCTCTCTGCTGACAGTGAAGCTTTGGATGCAGGGATGGAGCTTTGGAAGGAAGGTTAGACCAAAAACTCTCGTTCTGCCCACTGCATCTCACCAAAAACAAACAAACAAATAAACAAAAAATGTTTAAGGTGCTTCTCACACTTACCAAAATGAATCAAGATTTTCAATAAATCAAGATTATAGACCCAATCCAATGAAAATGGTGTTTTTTAACATGTTCTTGTAGCATTTGTCTGATGATGGAGAACATATATACAGACACTTAGGATTAAAACAGCATTTCTGAGTATTTGTTTATTGAAATTGTGTTAAAACAAGAGCAGACAAAAAAATGCTTTTGGAAAAGCTTGTAGTTGTTTGTATACAAGCTGCAATCAGCGAGAATCAAGCTCCCTGCTCTTCTCCATTCTGATGCATCCACTTGCAGACAAATATATCCGTGTACGTCTTTGTTTTCCTCGTCTGAGCTGGAATCTGGATCAAAACTGTACCGCTGGATACCTTCAATATTGATCACTATTTTTTTTGCACCACAAATGTTAGCTTGGGGTTGTGAGGGGCTGTAAGCGGGAGTGTAAAAAGAAGGATGATAGGAAATAGTGGCAGGCTTACTCCACGCCAACAGTACCGCCCACAACTTTGAAGATAATTTCTAATGAACTCCTGCTGTTCTGCAGAAACTATATCCAAGAAAATAACAGTTTTTTGGGGGGGGCTATAAACATAATCATAATTGGAGAAAAAAAAAACACTGGGAATTATTTTACAATAAAACAAGAAATGATCAGAGTTGGACTTTAAAACAATTCAAACAAATGACCATAATAATAGAATAAAAGCAGAAAAAAGGAACAAGAACCATCATGTGTTTTATACTGAAATGAAGCAAAATCTAAGTTGTAAACTTAATAATTGGGAGGGCAGAGCTGTTTTAGTTCTCCCCTTAAGAAGTCTGACCTTGGAGATCGCTCCTGTGTGCACAACTGTAGGAGCTCAGAGAAAAACTGGAGAACAGAACTTTGAAGGAAACTAAAATGTTGAACAGAAACTTGAAAATGATTAGGAAACTGATGAAGGAGCTGCGCTTTCCTGTCACATGAATCTGTTTGTGCAGCAGTTTTCTGGGCTTCCTGCAGTCTCGTGAGGGATGTTTACACAGAATCAGATCAGTCTAATATCTACTGTTAGTGACTGAGAATTTCACCTCATTTCTGAGGGTCTAGAGTTCATCAGGGAAGTTTTTAGTTCTAAGACCAAAACAGAAAGGATCCGTCAAAGAAATGGGGCATTCTGACAGCTGAAGACAGAAGCACTAAATCATGCAGTGCAACTAACCTAAAACATACAAACTCTGCTAACAACAGAGGCTCAAAGACCTGGTTTCCATGACAACTGTGGTGCTGATTCATCTTCAAAGTTTCAAATAAAGCAAAGACGTTTTGTAGATGGTTTTGTTCTTGTTTGCTTTTTACATGTGGGCCTCCAGACGATCAGGTGGTCAGCAGAAGTCTTCTTTGCATGAGTCTAAATCCTGTGTGTTTGCTGCTCTTCAGAGCACTACATGACCTTCAAAGGGGTCAGGCAGAACTTGGATTTGTATCACAGCACCCTCTCCATCTCCTCAGACCAACATTCCCAGAGGAGGACGAGCAGCTTTATCTCTGTAAACACTGGAGCTGTAAACAAGAGAGAGTGAAGTTCACACGTGTTTACAGAATTTTCTCATTACAGACTCAAGAACGCAGCAGAAGCCTTCAGCAGGGAACATTTCTGATGTTTCCTCTCACTGCAGTGGAAGTTTCAAGGGTCATCCAACATTCCCATCATGCAACATGTGAAGCTTCATTGTTTAACTTTGGACTCTGAGTTTTAGATTCCTGTGAAAACCCAAATGCAGTATGTTACTTTTATCAAAGTCTGGAATCCTGAAGTTAGTTCAAGTTAAGTAAAAAAAAAAAGTTTTTTATTCCAGTAGTTTTCAGACGTTTATTCTTTTTTGTCTGAGTTTGAATAATCCCACGGTCAAATATTCTTCATGCTCCATCCTGAATTATTCTCTGAAATAATTCAAATTTTCATTTAACTAAACTGTGAAACTCCTTTTTTTAACATGACTTTGAATTAAAATGTTGTCAGCCTACTAAACAGACGTTTACGTGAACAAGCCAGAACAACATTGTTAATCTGAAGTTTTTGTTAATTCACTCTGTTTTGTTTGAGGCTCCTTTTGGTCTGGATAGAGAAACCTCCTTTTAATGAATTCTTTAGACTGAAGCAACAACTTTGTCATTGAAGATGCTGTGAGGAGCTGATGGCTTTTCCAGAAATGGAATGGATCCAGCAGCAGTTGTTGTTCGTTATTGTAAAAACATGACAATATGTAGAAATAAAAAAAGAAGACCTCTGAATGCTAAACATAATATAAACATACCTCTTTGTTTCCTGCATTTCTATTGAAGAGAGTTTAGGTGAGGAGACTACTTTCTCATGGTTTCTTCTGCAGTCAAGCTTTGCACTTGCTCGCCACCAAGTGATGTACAGCGCCTACCCCTATGTGTTGATACCTAAAGTAAAAGCACAAAATCCTAATGGAGCTTTACAAACTACACATGGTTGCATCTCAACATGTTTTGTTTAAAGGGAATAGTAAATCAGAAATGCGGCAAAAATGACATGTACTGTACATATAGTAGGTACGGAAAGTATTCAGACCCCCTTAAATTGGGGGTGTTTTTCAGCTGCAGGGACAGGACGACTGGTTGCAATCGAGGGAAAGATGAATGCAGACAAGTACAGGGATATCCTGGACCAGAACCTTCTCCAGAGTTCTCAGGACCTCAGACTGGGCCGAAGGTTCACCTTCCAGCAAGACAATGACCCTAAACACACAGCTAAAATAACCAAGGAGTGGCTTCACAACAACTCTGTGACTGTTCTTGAATGTTCCAGCCAGAGCCCTGACTTAAACGCAATGGAGCATCTCTGGAGAGACCTGAAAATGGCTGTTCACCAACGTTTACCATCCGACCGAACAGAACTGGAGAGGATCTGCAAGGAGGAATGGCAGAGGATCCCCAAATCCAGGAGTGAAAAACCAAAAGACTCAAAAGGGTGCTGCTACTAAATACTGAGCAAAGGGTCTGAATACTTAGGACCATGTGATATTTCACTGTTTCTGTTTAAGAAATCTGCAAAAATATTTTTAAAATAGTGTTTTTTTTTTGTCAGTATGGGGTGCTGTGTGTACATTAATGAGGAACAAATGAACTGAAATGATTTTGGCAAATGGCTGCAATGTAACAGAGTGTAAAATTTAAGGGGGTCTGAATACTTTCTGTACCCACTGTATGTGTATGTGTGTATCGATATAGATATAAGACGAACAAGTAGGATAATAAACTCTGCTTTCAGCAATCACTCAGTTATCTTAAGCTTTACAATCGGATGGAGAAAAAAAAGTCAGTTTTTCTCTTTTTTTATTAGAGTCACTTTTACTGCTGTGAGATTTCAATTGTTAAAAAAAATTATTTGACAAAATAAAAACCTCACTTTATGTTTTTACATATCAATTTTAGAATGTAGCTGAATTTTTAAATGACATTTGCATTAAGTGCTTAAAACAAGTGTCCATATGCAGTACAGGAAAACACAAGTCTGATGACTTTATAGTCAGAAGTTGGACCTATTTTAAATGAATCAAGAAGTTTGTTTGGTCAGAGATCCAAAAGATTTTCTCTCCAGGCTTATGAAGGAGAGAGCCAAACAATTATCACCAGGTGGGGCTAGAACTAGAATTCTTTTTACAGGTAAAAGAAGACCATGCACAAGTATTGCCCCTCTAGTTGGAGTAGTTTTACATATATATTAGTCTAATGGTAATGGCACATTTTGCACCACCATCTGAGTCAATCAAAATTACTGAGCTTCTTCATCATCACCCATATAGAATCTATTTTTTTTTAATGAAATAAGATTGGGTTGTTTCTTGGGGAGTTGGAGCCTCCACCCCACCCTTCAGAGAAAACTCACCAAATTTCATAAAATAAACTTCAGTAGTTTTGAGATACAGACCTTCAACATTTGGATTCATTCATATGAGAAAATATATATACATACATGTAAATACATATAAAACTAAGCCATGGCAAAAGTAATAATATAATGTGTTTTTGCACCTTGATAGATTCTTTTGTTTAGAAGGTTTAGCAAAACAAGTGTCAGAACAAAACAAAACATGTTAGAATAAAATAGAAGAAAGAAGTATGATGACAAACTCTGACTGCTCTTAGTAATCAGACGATAAACAAAAGCATAATACCTGCGGTAAACAAAAGACCTCTCTCTGACCCTTCACTTCACAGACCAGTGGATGCCTATTTATGTTCCTGCTAATCTGGCAGATCCATCCATCTATCTTTAGAACCCTTTGAAGAGCAAGACAAGAACCTAAAATCCAAAGCTGAGACTGCTTCCTTCAGGTCTCATGCGTGCCATACCAAATATATATGTTAAAGGGTTTCAGTCCCATCCAACTACAGGCCAATAGCCTCTCCCTCCACTACATGGAAGCTCATGTCGGGCATCATTGCAACCAAAACACATGGGAACATGGATCAATTCATGAGATGAAGGGCACAGCACAGAAGGGCATTGGTAAAGATTCCAGAGGAGCCAACTCCTGGTTGACAGAACAGTCGCTCAAGACTGCAGCTCACGACACACCAACCCGTGCACAGCCTGGATTGAATACAATAAAGCCTATGACTCAATGCTACACACCTGGATCACTGAATGCTTGGAGCTGTACAACATCAACAGGACTCTAAGAGCCTTCACAATTAGATGACCAAAAGAAGAGATACAGACCATGGATGTTAAGACACGGAAGCTCTTCACCATACATGGAGGGTTCCATCCCAAATCCAGCACCCTGAAACTGTATGCTAGTCGCAAGGAAGGAGGCAGATGACTAGTGAGCGTGGAAGCCACTATTCAGGATGAAACATCCAAGATGCATGAATACATCACCCTCAAGGCCCCAACTGACTGTGTGCTCAGTGAATGTCTCAGACAACGAACAGGAGAAGATGCGGTGCTGGAGGACAGATCCTCATGGGAGGACAAGCCCCTGCATGAGAATTACCACCAAACCATAACTGAAGTGGCTGATATCAAGAAGTCCTAACAATGGCTAGAAAGGGCTGGCCTACAGGACAGAACAGAATCGCTCATCCTGGCAGCTCAGAAACAAACCCTGAACACCAGAGCGATAGAGGCTCAGATCTACCACCAGATACAAGGTGTAGTCTGTGTAAAGAGGCGCCTGAAACAACCCAGGACAGAACTGCAGGGTGTAAGGTGCTGAGCGGGAAAGCATACACGAAGCACCACAACCAAGTGGCTGGAATAGTATACAGGAACATGTGTGCAGAATATGGACTGGAAACCCCAAATTTAAAATGGGAAACACCTCAGAAAGGGGAGCGTTTTTTAAACATATATCTATATATATCTATATAAACGTTTGTAAATCCTCATGTGTCCGCATGAGGACACTGTTGCGTTTGAGCTTTAGAGCTGCTACTCTAACAGCTGCTGCTACTCTTTGCCTGGTTCGGGATCGCGCATCCACGCCGTGCTTGCGCAGTGCGTGGTCTGTCATTTGGCAGCTGTTGCTCATCTTTGCGCTCCTCTTGGTTTCTGCTCCAAACCGCAGCCGCTTCGTTCGTTTAGGCCACTCTCTGTCCATCATAGATACATGTTTTACTGAAACTTGCTGAAACTGAGCGTGCGTAAAAGTGACGAGCCAGACGCAGAATCGGATTTATCTGCGGGTGTCTGGGTCTTGATATCGCAGACTTGTTTCCTGAAAGTTTGGAGGACTTCTGCTGCTTCCCGTGAAGGATGACGGTCAGATGCGCGCCGAGCTGCCGCCTGTGAGGCTGTCCCCGCTCGCTGGATGAGATGCGTTCTTTTACGCAGTGGCTTCCTCTGCTCCTGCCTTTTCTGGCCCTGATCTGCACGGTCAGACCTTTCATTCTACTGTCAGACTTTACCCTGTTAACACGAGACTATTGTTAATTTATTTTTTTTTTACTTTCCGTGTTATTTTTTTAGACCTTAAGTAAACGTTTTTTTTGTTATTTTCACTTAGACTGCTTACAGCTTAATAGTGGGTTCATTTCAGTCTATGCTTCTTTCTGTTCATTATCACTAACAATTTAACACTAAAGTATTACATTTTCACTTTTTGAAAGGTGTTTCTGATAAATTCATACAATTCTTTTCAGGTAAATGATTGTGAATGCTTCTCTGAGGGTCACTCCTTCTGGAGCTGGTCTTTGCCTGAGGCAGCAGCCAGCTGCGCACCTCACGATGAAACGGTGCTGCAGGCTGCTGGAGAGAAAGCATCACTCATGAATCCCCTTCCTTCCAGCAGCTGCTGCTGCTTCGTTTGCATACTTCCTCTCAGCCTCAGCTGAACAAACCAAGAACCAGATCCATTCCATTTGGAGTTTGGATGCATTAACAAACAACTTTACTGGATCATAAAAATATATCTTCAGAAGATCACAGCAGCTGTGTGAGTCGTCCAAAAGTACACTTAAGTTAGAGAAAGTGTTCTTAAAGGAAGTCAGGTGCAAAGTAACGATGATGAATAATCTCTGAAGTAAAGGAAGGTTTTCTGTGGATGTGCTCCCCCAGGTCATGGAATGAGAAAAAAAAAAACAAAAAAACGCGTTTTTGTGGATTTGACCTGACAGCAATCAGCAGACACCTTGTGAGATCATCTGAGCTCCTTTTGGAATGTAAGGCTCAGTGTCAACATTGTTTTATGAGGGTCCTGCACGGCCAGAGAGGGCAAGCCGGTCCAGACTGTAGGGCTGACTTTAATGGAACATCACCACAAACTCTACCAGCACAAGTAGTGCTGCATGGTGTTTGGAACTGATCCTGAAGAAATCTCTGCTTTTTACCAGCAGATGATTGATCACCTAACTTTCAGTTCAGGAGATTAGAACCGCAGGTTTCCAATTGATCCAAAGGCTTTTCTTTCTCATAGACGATCTTTTGTTCACACTTTAAACTTGACATGAAGAAAATGAGAACTGATGTTCATTCCTTCATACTCATTTAAATCATTTTTTAAATCTCTAAAACTGATCTTTGTTTTATTGATCAAACCATGGTGATGTCAAACACATTTGAATTTCAACAACACCCCACCAAGGTGAGCCTTCCTCTCATGCAGCGTGTGGTTTTAGACACAGGAGCAAACTGAGAAAATCGCTTCGTTTGCTGAACTTTCGCTCAAGCCTGAGAGAGAGCAAAAAAGATGTAACCACAGCTTTCTGTTTCCTGTCAGCGTAAATGTCCATCAGCTTTCTGCTTTGACTCTGCCGGTGAAACGGTTTGCACCCCCTGTCCAACAAGGCTTCCATCTCCAGCCCAAACCCAGTTCTGATCCTGCAGCACCGAAGGTAGAAACCCGAGGCCCCTCTGTCATTTCCTAACATGGTGTCTCTGCAGAAAAAGTCTTTTTTTGTCATAAATCTAAGCTTTCACTCAAACTCTGGTTTAGTTTTGATGTTTTGGTTGAAGCTCATGCAGAGTTTTTCTCCAGAAAACAATAATTGTCCATTCTTTTATGTTTTCTTTGATGTTTTTGTCCAAAGGTTTCTTCACAAACAGGACTAGAAGTGTTCGGTTCTGTGGTTTCTGCAGGTGGACTGCTTTTAAAACAAAACATCAATGCATCGTCTTTGTGTCCTCACTCTGAAACGATTAACCCAACCGTAACTCATACGTCTAGGCCTCCTCCTGAACACAAAATCAATGTGGAGCGGATGTGTGGGCTCACCTCCTCATCTGTCTGGAGGAGCGGCTGAACGCTTCATGTGAGGCTTCATGTGCCAGCGCTTGCTTTCAGATCAATCTGGAAAAGTTCACCGTGTAGCTCTTCTCTAATGGCACAAACATGCTGCTAAATATAGATGATCTGCAAAAGATCTGAGGCCTCATGTCAAACTGCAGGTTTAGGTGGTGAAGAAAGGCTTTGTTTTCTTCTTCAGGCTTCTCACATAAACCTGACACGTTTGATGAAAAAGCTGTTTCTGCTCATCCATAACTCTAAAGCATAAAGCATGCATTCATACTCAGAGGCACACACAGAATCAAAATGATCAAAATGTGAACTTCTTTTCCTTGTTATTACATCTGACACACTACTACACATACAAATGATTTTGCATGCATTATTGTTAATGAAACGTTTTTGTTCTATTTATTTCATGTGGTCATAGAAACTGTGCAAAATATTTCTCTAAGGGCTGCCAAAATGGTAAAAACACAGAAGACTTAGAAAGGCTTAAAAAGTATTGTGAAACCAGGGCAAAAATGAAAACCGGTTCAAACTTCAATCATTTTCAGACCTCATGACCTTTATGTAGAGTGAAAACAAAAAAGATTTCATAAGAAGTCCTGAAGTGAACCTGCAGAGCATGGAAGGATGCTCTTTGGAGTCATGCTCCAGGACTCACCAGAAAACCCTTCCCTTACAGAACCACGTTCTTCCCTCGCCTCTGGATTTTGGTTTTACCAATAATATTTTGCCATTGTCCTATGGATAACACTTTGAAAGGTTTGGTAAAGACACTGATGGCAGAATAATTTTGTCAGTGGGGTTATTCTGTAATTGTCTGTTTCTCCTGATGGCGCTCTTCAGTCCAGATTTCTTCTTGGAGATTTGTTCGCAGAGATGTGCATTCTTGCTGCAGTGTGATCCTCATCCTCATGTTAGCTTCTATGGAAGCAGCAGGAAGTTTTTCTAAATCTGCTAACTCTCAGTTTCAGGCCACTGAAACTGGAAGGTGGTGGGTTCAAATCCATGAAGTCATACCGAAGATTCTAAAATTGGGAGCCAATTCCTCTCTGCTTGACGCTCCGCACTGATGAGTCAGATTGGGAGATTAAACCACCCAGTGGCTCCTGAGTGGCTTGTATAAAGACTGGTTGCTCTGAAGATGTTAAAAATGTTCTTCACTATGGACATATTCACATTTGAAAGCCATCATTAACAGCTGCAGACAGGATTATTGTGGACCATCATCTTCAGTATGGAATCAATGTTTACCACATTTATCACAGCACCATCCAACTCTGCCTGAATCCATCTAATGTCTACACTAGATGATGCTGGTGTTTCATTTCTGTGCACAGCAGCAGCAGAAGAACAATTACAACCAATGGGAGGATGTCTCTCTGCTGTTCAATCAAACACAGTCTGACCCTTTGGCTTTTCTGGTGACAGAAGATTCCAGAACAAACTTTGTTGTGAAGCATTTTGATTTTACCTGAACAGGTTTGTGCCTGGAGTTGTTTTTGAATCCAACTCGACAAACACAGATGTCAGAGGTCATCCTAAACCCTCAGGAATGTGTTTCTAGCTTTGCTACAAAAGGTTGAAGCCGAAAGAAAGTGCAAGTGCAAGTGTAAAGGGAGGTGTTGTTTGAGGAGCAGATCCATCATGAGCTACAGACTGACACTTCAGTCCCAGAAAACTGATCCAGTCTTTGCTGACAAAAGCTTTGTGTGTCTGGAACAGCTCCCACTAAAGATCCCTCAGAAGCAACACTGTTACTTTGCTTTCTAACATTTTCTGTTTAGTTTCTGCTCACCTTCCTTCTTTTCTTTTTGTCTCTTTTCTTGAGTGTTGGTGTGGCGGTTGCATGGACTGCGGTCTGACTGGGTTTAGTTTTAACCGCCAGCACAGTTGGAGTGGATGCAGCGCATGTCTCTCTAGATTTCATTTAGATTTCGTTGAAAGTGGAGCATTACACTTGATAACAAATGGGAGTTGTGTGTTGGAAAAAGGACTGAAAAAGTTCTTGCTTTTTCAGTGAAAAAGTGTTGCTTTTTTCTCCTAAAAAATGGATGCTTTGAATTTTGACACTGACAGAACAGAAACAGAAGTGAAGAGTTTCCGCTTCCTGAACGGAGTCCAAAACATGCCAATAATTTAACCCTAAAAGTTCCTGCAGGAACTTAAGCAAACACGAAGAGCTGAACTGATGGACAAAGCCCTCATGACATGCATTGTGTCATCCCGGCAGGTTCGTGGACGGTTTCCTCACTGCGTGCTGCACTGGGAGATGCAGAGGGCCAGAGGAAACTGTGAAGCGCAGCTGCTGCAGCAGACGGTGGCTGCAGGTGAGCACACACGCTGAAACACACACGGGCATTCTCTGTCAGAGCAAACATGAAGTAAACAACAGAAAGTTCTGTGAAGAGGGGCCCGTGTCCCCACTGATTCATCAATCATTTATTCACTCCGTTCTCAAGAAGCAAACTCAAACACCTGAGCTGTGCAGGACTGAGAACATCTGAACATGAGTTTCTGTTATTTTAGACATTTTATTTTGTTTCATCCATTCACTCCACCTTTGTTTCAGTTCTTATACCTACCTGTATAGAGCAGCCATACAGCTGTTGTGTGGTGCTGCTTTACTGGACAAATATCACTCAAGTGCTGTGCTTTTTCAGTGTTTGGCCAAATCATAGATTATCCCTCGAGATCTGTGGTTATAGCCAAACTCAAAGGCAAGTCGAGTAGTGAAGAACGGCGCTCTGCTTAGATCTGCTGTCAGTGCAACTGCATGGGCTTAACCTGCCGTTGCAATTTTGCGACAAAACTTTACTAAAAAAATTAAAAGTAAAATTAAAAAAAATCTAAAATTAACTAAAAGTAGCATCAACTTAAAACAAAATATAAGTGGCTTTTTTCACAGCTGGAAATAAATTCAGGTGTTAAGGCTTAAGCTTTTGCACCAACATCTCCAAAGTTTGCTCAGACTTAGCTCAGACTGGAGCTTGCATCATGATGAATGTGCTGCCTCTTGGGTCTGACTCAGTCAAACTGAAAAAGTTCTGCTGTGTAAGAAGGCAACAAAGGCAGAAACAAGAAGGTCTACTTCAAAGTGCTGCTTAAATCCTCAGCAACTCTTTAAACTGGACTCTTTGTCTAAACTGTTGCAGTTACAATGAGTCTGTCATTTGACGTGCTTATTACATGTTTTTTTTTTAGGTTTAATTGGTTTTAAAACAACGTTTTTTATGTCAAAACGAAGACAAAAAGATGGAGTGTGTCCTTCTGTTCTGCAGCGACGCTCTGACCTGCTGCACTGCACTTTACTCCCTTAAAAGAGAAAGCTGCGTGTTTGCAGAGCAGATGAACTAATAAACAAAAAACAATGTTTTTTATTTCTTGACATGAGGGGAAAACTAGATTTTAGGAAGGCTGTTTTTGACCTCTGCCTTACTGTTTCTGCAGACATTCTGGTTTGAATGCTTGTGCTTACCAAAAAAAAGCACAATCTTCTAAAACAGGATGCAAACTCTGACAAAGGAGAAAGAAACTTGAAAACGCATGAAAGACAAATTCAAATGGATGGGTCAAAGTTGAGCGGATGGTAGACGAGTAAATGTAAGCAGAGGAAGGAAACCTGAAGAAATGGTTTGGAACTGGAAAGCAAGACAAATGAATTCTGTAAAAGAAGACAAAAAGGAAGGGACTGAAGCAAAAAAGATGGAAAGGTTTTCAAAATAAAACAGGAAACTGTGTCAGCAAAAACAACAAAAAGGGAAAAAAACTCAAGCTTTTTCAAAATATTAAAGTAAGAAGAAGTAATCTACAAAAAGTGAAACCTGAAGATCTGAACGGGTCAACATGAAAGAACAAACTGGGATTTCCTGGTTTTCACTGGGAAACATTGATGTTTGGCATCCATGAAATGACGGCAGCTGGAGACCTTCCTCCTGAAGTCAACCCCATCACAGAGGTGGAGGTGTCTTCAGCTGTCCAGAGGTCCAGCCAGACATCAACGAGCAACAGTTGAATGTTTGTGAGCTTTTTGCTGCTCATGTGTCACACATGTTGGGTTCGAGCGGCTGTAAAACGGACAGTTGCATCCTTCATCCTGCCGCAGGCTTCTACTCACAGCTGAAAGATGCTCCCATAAACCCTCATTAAACATATTTGTCTGTTTGTCTCGCTGTGTAACAACAGCCTCACAGTGCAGACCCACCGCAGTTTATGGGGCTGCCAAAACACATCGGCTGTATGACCGAAAGCTGAGGCTGAGTCATAGTTCTGCAGAAGCTCAGAGCTGCGTTCAGGTTTATGAGGAGGCTCTGGCATCCTCGTGACCCCGGAAGGGATAAAATAGATGGATGGATAGTTTTGGTTGGTAGATTTAAGTCAACAGAAGTTCTCATGGGAGTCCATCTCCTCTGCAAACATCAGCAGCAGGTCAGAGCATTGCTGCAGAACAGAAGGACACACTCCACCCTTCGCGTGGGTAGGTCACATTATTATGGCAACAAACGTGTGCTCAGATGTAAATGTGTGTTTATTTCATTTTATTTGATTATTTTCTTCACATTTCAGTCCTCCTGAACTCGTATCTGTCTTGAACTTTTTTCATTTACCAGCTTGGGTAACTTGGATCTGTTTTTGTCTCCTCTGTCAGGTTCTGTTGTCTGAATGTGTAACAGACACATGTTTTCAGGATTCAAACTGAACAAAAAAAAGACACTAAATAACACATTTTGAAATAAACCATCATACAAGGAACCATTTTGAGTAAATACATGACAAGCCAATTGTGATGTTTTTCACGTATTTTTGCTTGGATGTAACTTCTTAAAGACAAGTTTGTGGATTTAGAAACATTAACTGGAGAAGTCATGATGAACATTTAATGTTTGGTATGATGGTTGTTGGAGGAACCAAACCAACCCATTCTCACTCCCAGCTCGTCACATTTTGACGCATTGTTGAGAAGCCTTCCACGTCACTTTTTGATGCTTTAGGTCTCCCCAACTTGTCGTTTTTTGACACGCTGGCTCATCCGTTCAAATCAAGACTCCCCGACCTCCGGGCCGCAAACCGGTACCAGACCTCTGTGGTACTCCAACCCTAGCCATAACCCAGTAATCTAACCTTAACCCGGTACCGGTTCCAGAAACGGTACCAGATGCAGACCGGGCTATGGTACCGGTACCAGCTATGTCCAGAGATTTGGTCAGCATCCAGTACCATTGTTTGGTCCACGTCTGGTACCGTATCGAGAAAAACGACTGGATCCCTGATTTAACTGGATGAGCCAGCGCATCAAAAAACGATGGAGTCGGGGACACCCAAAGCGTCAAAAAGTGACAGCTTGGGAATGAGAATGGGTTGACCAAACACAGGAGAGTAGCAGAAAACTGAGGCAGTCATCAAGCTGATCCCATTCCCAACTTATTCTGGAAAAAGAAAACTCTCTGTGCTTAAAAAGTCATTTGAAATGTCAAAGGATGTTACCTGCCTGTGCAGAAGTTCAGCAGCGTCAGGAGCAGAAGCAGGTCTGTTTTCCCACCGGACCGTTTCACCTCCACCATAACAGGCTAAGTCTGCAGGCTCGAGAGGCACTGTTTTCCCACACACGCCAAACACACTTTTAAAGAAGGGTGCTGACAGACAGAGGCAGCTGCATCCACACAGGCCTCTGTTCGAATCATCACTTTACTGCAGTTTTAGAGACAAATCCAGAACTGTCTACAAAATAGTAATTATAGACAGTTTTCTCTTTTCTCTGAGAATTTTAGTAAAATCCCATAAAACTGTATTTCTAAACAGTTTTGATGTTGTTACCCCACCACTTCAGGTCAGGTTTCCAGCTGGAACAGGCCTTTCTTCTCCTCATGGTGTTTACGAGAACTTGATTTATCTCAGGTGCTCCAGAGTTAAGAAGCCCAGCCAAACAGGAAGTTCAGGACCTTCATGCTCTAAGTATGTGTGTGTGTGTGTATGCAGGATGTCCAGGCGAATGGAACAACGTGTCGTGCTGGCCGAACGCCGCGGTCGGTGAGGTGCTGACCCTGCCCTGCCCCTCCCCTTTCCTGCTCTTCTTTGAAAAGAACGGTGAGCTCAGAAACACATCACCTGGAAACAAAGGAGACACACAACAGACACTCCAGAATACACAAAAACATACAAACACAAACCACCAATGCAACTTTGCAGATTGTTGAACAGCTGCTGTAAAGTTACAGTCTGTGGTTCTGGTTCATTCTGCTGTAGAGTTACAGTCTGTGGTTCTGGTTCATTCTGCTGTAGAGTTACAGTCTGTGGTTCTGGTTCATTCTG
>BSAI01003487.1:6001-21614 GCA_036245035.1 Adrianichthys oophorus | reverse complement strand
TGGAACACTCACCCACTTCTCACTCCCACTAGAAAGTTAATCGTCTGCCTCCACTTACCCGCACTTGTGCAAGGTAGCTTGCTGCACCACTGCATTCCTTCTGATGACAGAGCCCTCCAGATACAGAAAGCCAAGTGATGTTTGTGGGATTTCACTGAACTGAACGTCACAACTTTGTACTGATTCCTTTGTACTGGTTCCCTTGTTTCCTTGACATGAAAACAACAGTTTCCTGAGTTTGGACAGCCTGGTCTGGATGTATTTCTTTCTTTTTTTTTTCTTTACAGTTAGCATTTCTAGACAGCCATCTTGGATTAAGTGTAAAAGTATCGTTTTATTGGACTTAACAGAATGCGATGCTATTGGATTAAAAAAAAAGTTGAACGTGAAGCAACGAACACACATGACACTAGAGGGAAAAAAGAGACTTCTAAGCTCAAAGCAAAGAAAATAGTGGATATTAAAAAAAAGTGAAGACACAAACAGGGCTGCACGGTGGCGCAGTGGTTAGCGCTCCTGCCTCACAGCAAGAAGGTTCCCGGTTCAAGTCCTGGCTGGGGGACCTTTCTGTGTGGAGTGTGCATGTTCTCCCCGTGCATGCGTGGGTTTTCTCCGGGTACTCCGGCTTCCTCCCACCATCCAAAAACATGCTTCATAGGTTAATTGGTTTCTCTAAATTGTCCCTAGGTGTGCATGTGAGTGTGCATGGGTGTGTGATTGTGGCCCCTGCGACAGACTGGCAACCAGTCCAGGGGTGTACCCTGCCTTCGCCCATGAGTAGCCGGGTTAGGCTCCGGCAACCCCGTGACCCCGAAAGAGATAAAGCGGATTGGAAAATGAGTGAATGAATGAAAGACACAAACAGGTTCATGAGAAATGAAGGACAATAAGCATGACTGTAAACATCCTCGGAATCAGAAGGTAGCCAGGCTTCCCAGATCAGAAAGTTTTGGGAAGAGATAATTAAGATATAGACACAGATGTGCCCTTGTTGGCTGTTCCTTTAACAAATCCTGCATGCTGCTTTTCTTTAATATAAACTGTGAAAGAGAAAAGGTAGCTTCTTTTGAAAATATGAACATCTCAATACATTATTGCATCTCAGGAAATGATGAAATATGTCCAAATCCTGATGATTTTTCAGGATAAAATGAGTTTCCTGTTTACTGGACATTTAAAGCTTGTTTTCTGTTTTTCTAGCAAATTAAAGGCTCTACTTCAACAGACAAACACTGCTGAGGTCATGTGACTTCAGGCAGAAATCCTGTTGGCTGATGGGCACAGAACATTTTTGGGGATCCAGAGGATATACTTGCAGTTTTTTTTAACCCCTTAATACAGGGGTTGTTGCCAGCAGCAACTCTTTATATGACATGATATGAACTATGATATGAACTATGATATGATCTATGATATGATATGAACTATGATGATTCTTGTATTGTTTATATAATTCCAAGGGATTCTGAAGCTGAACATAGCAGCTTTGAGCCCATCTGTAAATTGTACAGCAGTCAGCTGTGGTTCTTTCTGACTTTTCGGGATGTCTGTTGACATGTTTGAACTTCTAAAAGTTTTTTTGAGGGCATGAATATTTGTTGAGGTTGTCACCCACCACATAGGAGTTTTACAAAATATATTATTGCTTGAGGTTCCTCCAATCTTTTGTATGGTCTTTTGTATCCTAACAGCATCAAGACAAAGTTTCTTCCTTTCATTTTGGAAGTTAAATTAGATATAGGGAAGTGACTGAAAACTTATCCTGAGTTAAGTCAGTCAGCACAGTTCTTTAGTCTGTTTGTATAACATGCCTTTTCTATTTCAAGTGTTAACCTGGACTTTATCCTTAAAATGAGGGTTAGAGTTTTAAATAGCTCAGATATTTACCCAAATGAAAACATTGTTTGGCTTTTTAATTTATTATTCAGATTTAAGGTAAAGACACAATCAGCTAAGATCAAAGAAAAACATAGCGTAATAAAAAAAAGATATCTTTCAAAAGAAACCAATCTGCAGGGATTCTGCTGTTAAAACAAAAACAAGTTTGAGCTAATCAGGGCTGATGAGAAGATGAATAGTTTATCTGAGGAAAAACATTTGAACATAACAATCTACACTAAATGAGAAGGGATTTCTGGAAAACACAAAAAGCAGAGTCACCACATCAAAGCACTGAGTGTGAAGTCTCATGCACACAAAGAGGCTTTGCACTAAAACACACAGAAGGAAGAAAATTCAAAACCTGACACTTCTCATTGATTGGATTTATGCTGTTTGGATTTGGTCTACTCTGCTGAATCAAATTTCAAAGTTTTTTACAAAGACCTTTTCACACTTTAGTAACGCAAAGTGCTTTACAGAACAAAAACTTAAAACCCAAAACAAAGACCTTCACATCATTAAAAAATAAATAAATACACATGATGCCCTCAACTCCAACACTGTGAAACATCAATTGACAAATAAAAACAACAAGAACAGCAATCTTGCTTGATGCTTTAGTGAGGACATGAATTAATGGAGATCTATCCACACCAGCGCTCACCCCCCCCACTCACAATCACAGGGCGACACCACAGGTTTGCCCGATCCAAACTCTAGTGACATAGCAATCACCAAGACAAAACTCTCAACATTTATTTTTAGATCTTATGACACTGATTTAACTTCTTCAGCGGTCAGTAAGGCTCTCACAGGCAGCATCTGTTGCCGGCATCAAGTTCTTTTGACATCAAGCTGTGTTAATTCAGATATCTCCAGGGGCTGATCCTCCCACTGTTTGGTAACTGTTCAATCAATAAATAAGTATCTATGGTTTTAAAAATATCATTTTACTTTGTATGATTTGGTTCAAAAAGTAGATGGTTCTAGCTTGTTTTGTATATTATTGTACAAAAAAAGCCATTTTAGAACAACTCTGAAGCAGTTTTTGCTTAAATAGGATTTCTTAGACTAAGAAGACTTGAAGTGGAATCACAGCATGCTGACTTCAAGTCTTCATTCTTTGAAACATTTCACAAATGCCAGGATTTAACTTCAAGACACTGCCTGGAGGACTGAGAACCTTCATCGGCTTTTAACTCCTTAGCTTGAAACGTTACTTTACTAACACAAGTAATGTCTTGAATAGATAATGTCTAAGCAGGAAATGAGTGCAGTTGTTGATCATTTTAATATCTAAAAAAAACTTCACATGTTTATTGTCAACTACTGCAAGTCCTGCAAGTCACTTTTAGGTTTTAGGTGATAATGTAAGCGGCATCATAGATCCAAAAGAAGAGGCTTTATTACACTCTGTCGTGTTAAGAATTACCTCTATTTTATTATTGTTCAGCCTCCCTTATCAAGAGACCGTCAGAATGCTGCGATGAAGGTATTGTGAAACACAGACTGACATTATGAAACTTTATAAAGTGGCAACCAAAACCCCATGTTTATGCCTGAAAGTCTTTTAGAAATGGAAAGTTTAAATGATCAAAATGTTAAAATCTGTCTTCATCAGAGGTCTTTACTGTCAAGACTTACACAGCAAAATACCAATTTTATCATCTAAATCGACCAAAGATAAAATGGCTCAATATCAACACCCAGAATGTGTCAAAGGCTCATCCATGATGTAGACATGATCCTTTCAAAACAAAAAAGGTCGTATCACTGATCCATTTTCAAGAAAGATAGAAAATAGTCAGAGACTCAGAGGAAACAGAAAATCCAGCTCTTTTTTCTGATGTAGATCTGCATGAAGATTCTTTTCTTCATCATTTTTATTTCACTATCCAGTCTAAGCAAATCCATGTCTAACATGTTTTAAAACAATTTGTCTAAAAGACTTCCCTCTGATATGAAGTGATTTGTGTGCCAAACTATTGGAAGCAAAAATCACAATTTTGAGATTAAAGTTGCCTAAGTTGCAAGAAAAGTTAAAGTTTTAAAAATAAAACTTCATCATTTGCAAATGAAAATTTTCCGTGTTTTCTTTTTTTTTGCTTTCAGAAAATATTTTTGCGTTTACAACACAAATGTTTTCAGATGCGTTGTCTCTCATCTTGCTTTCGCTCTAGCTTTGATTGGTGTGAGAATGTGGCACCAAACAGCCTGCTGATTGGTCAAATCGTCGTATTTTCTAACATGGTGTCTGTTACTGAGGCTCAAACACAGAAAAGGATCTTTAATCCTCGATTTTGCTTCTATGGATGAAAAAAAAATCATTTTTCCATACTTTCTTTATTATATTTATTGAGTCAGATTAGTGAAATGATGGCTGAGGATCTCCTGAAACTGTAAAATAAACTGTAAAGTTTATCTAATGACATGACAGGCCTGTGTGATCTATAAATCCTCTGAAGCAAAATATGGGTAAAAAGTTTGATTTTCTTTAAGATCGGTTTGTTATTTAAAAGAAAAAATGAAGCAAATACTATCTTCTGCTGCACAACAGTGTTTTGAATTAGATTAACAGCAGTAGGAAAGAATCAAAAGAATGATGGCTCACCAAAGTAGACTTTCTGTATAAGCAGAAGAAATTGTATTTTTTTTCTTTTAACGTTTATTTTCAGTGTCTTATTTTTAAGAACAAGTGTTTGCTGTTGTCCAAAGTAAAAAAACAAAATTGTTTATATAAAAAAAGCTTATTATTTCAATGTTTTTATTTCAATGTTTTATTCAGGAAAAAAAAATTGTAAGATACAAATCGTAACAAAATGTAACGTTCGGCTGGACGGAGCTGAGATGGTTTTTCTGCTGCAGACATTTTAAACATTCTAATCAAATCTTCCAAGTTTTCCCATGTCACCCTGTTATTAATCCAGCTGCACTGGCTCAGCATCCGTTTCCGAGCGCATTTTAAAATCCTGGTTTTAACCAGAGCTCTTAATAACCAAGCACCGATCTATATAAAAGACCTCGTGCAGCCAAACACTCCCAGCAGGTCCCTGAGATCATGTGACCAGGGTCTGCTGGTTGGTAAGAGGATCTGGTTGAAGACTAAAGATTACAGAGCTTTTGCAGCAGTGGCTCCACCACTCTGGAACTCCTTTCCTCTCAGGCTCAGATCCGTGGACTCTGTGTTTTCTCTTAAATACAGCTCAAAAACACATCTTTTTAAAACTACTTTTTCTTGATTCTGTTTTACTTTGTGTTTTACACTTTGTGATTTTTATCTTGAAAGGTGCTAAAGGAATAAAGTTAGTGCCCAACCAAGTGTATATTTCCAGAAACTGACGCACGCCGTGGAAGCCTCAACCACACGACGCAAAGCAGAAGACGATCGCTTCTGACGTGTAATGGATCTGCAAAAAAATAAAACCTTTTTTTAAATCAATCGTGTGTGTTAACACGTTAATTAAGTATGGTTTCAGACTCTATTCTGGCTAGTTTATATAACACAGGTTTTTTTGTTTAAACAGGTTAAAACACGGTCAGAAGCACAGGACTGATCTGTTCAAAGAAAAAAATTCTACGAATGGAAATGATCATGTGGGAAAAATAGGCCCCCTTGTTACAGGGAATGTT
The DNA here is from genome assembly GCA_036245035.1 of Adrianichthys oophorus. NCBI lineage: Eukaryota > Metazoa > Chordata > Actinopteri > Beloniformes > Adrianichthyidae > Adrianichthys > Adrianichthys oophorus. Next base: position 16,103 of record BSAI01003487.1, on the reverse strand, counting down.
GGGAAAAAATAAAGAAAACATATGAGTTAGACAAACCTTTATTGAGTAAAACATAAAATATCTTAGAAAACTGATTAAACATAAAAAGAAAAGGACATGTTGTAACATGTAAACCTTTTTAAATAGTTGCCTTTTGGCATAAGCAACATAATAAGCACTAATGGCAACTAAGTTTACCTTCATCATGAAAATAGCTTACAGCTTCCAAATCCCAAAACAACTACAAGACCAAAGTCTACACAATTGAGATCATTTGCACTCCAAGGAAAATGAGTTCCAGGTGTTAGAGAACTGCACATGTATGAGTTTAGCTGGAAGACAAACTAAAATGGACTCGAAACATTGAGGTTGTTCAGAAATCTCACATCTTAGCTTGTATTTGCAGAAAGATGTTGCATGTTCTTTGGGTAGAGAATTTCATCATTTTGGCCTGCAGAGTCAGTGAAACCTGCATGAGGTGGTAAGGATGACTGGTTCGGTGCTGGAAGGGGTTAAGGAGCCACGCAGAAGATGCACAACACAATAGAAAGGACTGCCAACCTGCTGAATGGTCTGCTGTTGGAGATAACAGATAGTGTAGCTATGCATGCCTGGTAACCATGGATACACCATTGTTATCAGGATCATTTTAAAATAGTGATGCGGGATTGTCGAGTTTCAGGTGAATAAGTCATAGGGTGGGATGGGGCCACTGATAATCTGCAGATGCAGTAAGGCTCATTCACACAAACAAAGAAACTTCTGAAAGAACTGAGTTGTAGACCTAAAGACCTAACATTTTCTGTGCATTTGGGCAGAAACTGCCATACAGTTTTAAAAAATCTGGAGCCAAAACACTTTCTTAAAACAAGTTCTAATCTTTAAAGCAATAACTAGCAGATATAAATAAATATACATCCATGGCCATAAAAGGTCTAATTGTCTTTTCATTCAAAGAGCAAAACACAAAATTATAAACTTAAGTTTTAAATAAGAAAAAAAAAAGTGTCAGAATCCCATTAGCTGTTAGAGCGCAGGTAGAACAGAGTGCTTTATTATGTGTCCAGGACAGCAATGCAAACAACATATGCTGGTTAAAGAAAGAGCAAATTCCCTCAATAATAAAAATGTTGTATTGCAGTGGTTTGCAGTTTCCAACAGCACACTAATGAACTCATCGGAGGAGAAGAAGTGTGGATGAAAAATGGCTCCTTGTGGACGTTCATTCAACAGAAGCCTTACTCCATTCATTAAAGAGAGTCGGAAAAGATCCTTGTTATCAGTGTCATTGCTCTGATTCCACTTATTTGTTTCAATATTAAGCTTCTGACAATTATTAAACACAATAAAATATTTGCTTGCTAAACTAAAAGCTTGAAAAAATGTTTTGCTGCACAAAACTGTGTCGTTTATTAATTATATCTGCTGCAGAGCAGGTCTTTGACGCTGTGGCAGGGCTGTGAGAAGAACTTCGGCTAGAAATCTTTTCTGTTGTGGAGGCATACCAAAGTGGATTATCCTCAAAAAAAATTTGTGTCGTTCCTGTAACAAAAAACTGCAACGGACAAGATTCAAACCACAAAAAAGTACAGGCTGTATTTTGGAATTTGATGAAGATCCCCCAGGTTTTCAGGGATACATTTGACTGAATCGCAGAAGAATTTGCATAAAATTATGCACATATCTTTTTAGACACTGCAATTTGATTTAATGCTGCATCTTTGAAAACATGGTTTTGTGGGCATGAACCATTTAACTGTCAGCTTTTTACTCTGCAGATCCTAGAAAGTGCTGCAACAAGCAGATACTGATTGCACAAGGCACTCTGTCTTACTTGCAATACTGCCTTTAGAGATATCCTTTCTTTATAAATAAAACACGATTCAATGCAATATCCAGATAATAATGTGCCAGAATAAATAAACACATAAAAAACTAAAATAGAGCACAACAGTGTCATTGGAAGCCAAGCAGACACCTGAAATGACAGTCAAAGCTATTGGTTGACCTCATAGAAATAAATCAGGCTTTGCTGTCATACATCTGTGGGGCTTTGGAATACGCAGCGCTAATTCACATCTTAACCGACACTGTAAAAAAATGCACAATGTTATGGGAGGGAGAGTGCGAGCAGGTCTCTGGTGTTTTAGGTTATATCCCACTTCATAACCAGTGTTTGATTGAGTTATATCATGACACAGAGAAGGTTCATGTCACAAGCTCTTTAAATACAAGTTGCCTTACTATTGGTTTGAAAAGTAGATGGCAATTTGAAAACAGGCCAGATGCAAGGTTCAGGACTCAATCCAGACTAAATTAAGTGGACTTTCCCAGTCTAAATACACCCTTTGACAGCAAAATGTAGCCATGACCATGAACACCTGCAGATTTTTGCAGATGTCACAGGAAGCAGTCTCACCTTAGAATTCACACGCTCAGGTTTCAGTCTCCTTTCTATTCACTGAATTGAAAATCTTATTAAGAAGCAACACCCAGGAGCTTAGTCTTCATTCTGCTCACTGTCCTCTTGGTTTGTTATCAAGCTGTGACGGCTACTATTTGCAGGTTTTAGATACTGTTTCAAATTCCTCTCTTCTCTCCCACTTGTCTCCCTCAAATGTGTCACTGGCGCAATTTGCAACTTTTTGCAACTTTAGCAGGGCTGAAGCTATGACGAGTGAGTCTGTTCAATGATTTAAACTGCAGTGCAGCAAAGTCATTTGAAGAAGTGTTTTAAATCAGCAAACAGGCAGTCATGACAGAGAGTTTCACTATTTGCATGAAAGCCATTCAAGTTTCTGAAAACAACATCAAAATGACTTTAATGTAAATCTGAGAAGCTGTCAGGTTACTCTGTGGTTAGTCACATCTCAGCGGGCAGAGCCTGAAACGAACACATTTTGTGGTGAAAAAAATCAGTGCAGTTCAGTATGTGTTTGAGGAGGGAAACAAACAGTGAAAGAGGTAGAAAAATCCCTGCTTGATCATTATTTACTTTCAATTGAATGAATGAGTCTATATTGCCATAAATATCCTCAATGCTGAATATAAAGTGACCCCAAAAGGGACAAAACGAATAGAAGATGAATGAATAAAACAATATTGCCCCTTAAAACTGTTACTGATGTTGAAGCCTTTATGAGAAGTACACGGCACTCTGTCAACATGTCAATCTGTTTTACATGGGGGTGTTATTGTAAATACACTAACAGAGCTAATGAATTGCGGTGTCAAACTGTTTTTTTTTTTTCCATTTTACTAGCACAGTTTGGAGTTCACTGTTTAGAGCCATAAATATTTATTCAGTGTCCAACAGCCTTTAGGGATTTTACACAGCATAGAGAATAAAATACAGAACAGGAAGCTACACTATGGGCATGTTAAGTCCAGCAGACCTCCAGCAGCACGGCTTCCATTAACTCAAGGCAGGTTGAGTTCAAGAGCACATTTTCCAAAATGCACCTACTTTAAAAGTACAATAGATGACATTAGAGACTCAAACTTCCCACACTTTTCCTCTTATATTTTCACAGAAGGCAGTCCTCAAAGACTGCTGCTCCAGTCTAAATAAAAAAAGTTGCAATTCGAAGTGATGCAGTTATCCAGTCTTGATAGCTTAGCCATTACACGTCACACATGAATTTAATGGCTTTAACTGGTTTGGGAAATGTGTTGCGATCCACCATTAGTGGGGTTGAGCATAGAATTCTGTCCTACAGCATCCATGTTCTATTTTCTGTCACACTACTTCAAACCAGGTCAGTCAGAGTTCTTGTTGGAGCTACAAACAAACTCAACATAAAACCACTGCTTTTAGGTGAGTCACTTTTACATTTCAGTCAGGTTCAGTGAGCACAAACACTGTAATCCTCTTTATGTTTTAACAGAAACAGATCAGCGCCAGCTGCACTGCACTCTGTTCAAACAAGTTCAGTATTTAGACGTCAAAGAAAACTTCAAAAAGTCTTTCTGTTGTCATGCAGCATCATTGGTAAGGCACCTTGGACAGGAAAGTTTTTATAAAGTAGAAACAAACTTTGTAAAAGCACTTTTTTGTGAAGACAGATTAGGAGGACCCAGCATCTGCTCCTGCTCTTAAGGTTCTTATTTGTGACATTTTGATCATTTGTGCTTTATCAGAGAAAAACGGTGAAGCGAGCCACCTGCATGTGCCCTTCACAACCACATATCACGGATACTGTGCATTCACAATGCTGAAACATTGATGGTTCGGAGCCGCCAACTGGTAACTCTTCCCATCAAACACCACTGAACCTTGAACTCCTGTCTAACCAGGACAAAAGAAAAGAAGCAGTGAATCTTGTGAGTGTTGCTACTTCTGACATGAAAATACAGACTAATGATGGGAATAAACTCCACTCCTTAGTTAGTTTGATGTATGTTCAATTGAAACGGCCACTTAAATACAGAACTGAATAATTAAATTCCTTGATGTCTTCAGTACCAACATTTTTACATAATCAAAAAACTCTATCTTGAATCCATTTACTGAATTACATTTATTTACACAAATTGATTCCATGTTAATGCCACTGGCAGCTCTTTTCTTAAATTTTTTTCCGCTTTTTCATTGTCACTTTATGTAAATAATTGATTTTCTGTTGTGAAGAAAAAACCTATTACAAAAACTCAGATTTTGGTGCTTTGTTTCAGTCATGTCAGTCCCTTGTTTTCTATTCGGTTTTGCTGCTCAAAGGAAAACAATCAGACTGGCCAAAAGAAAAAAAAGGCCAACTGTGCCATTTTGTTTCTTTGAGGGGGTCTGGGCACTCAGAAAACCGGTGAGTATCTGGTGTGACCGCCGTTTGCCTCATGCAGTACAACAACACACCTCCATCACATAAAGTTTTTCAGGTTATGGACCGTGGAAAGTTGGTACGTTCCTCTTCAATGGCTGTACAAAGCTGCTGAATATTGGCCGGAACTGGAACACGCTGTCGTATACGCTGATCCAGAGCATCCCAAACATGCTCAATGGGTGACGTGTCCAGTGAGAATGCTGCCCATGTGAGAACTGGAATGTTTTCAGCTTCCAATAAGTGTGCACAGATCCATACAACATGGACCCATACATTATTATCATGCTGCAACGTGAGGGGATGTTCTTAGATGTACGGCACAACAATGGGCTGCAGGATCTCGTCACGGTATCTTTTTGCATTCAAAATGTTCTTCATCCTTAACATTTGTCTAACATTACCCCAACGCCAGCAAGGGCCACTGAATCCACAACACTGACATCGAAAAACCGCTTATCCACATAACAGCACAGGTGATGCTTTGCCATCTACCCTGAACGGTGTAAACCGAGATCCCCCTGTGAAGAGACCACCTGTCAAACATGCCAGACACAATTACTGTAATTGTGAACATTTTCCCTCTCAAATCAATTACAACTACAAATTAGAGTGTGGTCGAGACCCTGATGAGAATGATGGGCATGCAGATGAGCTTCCCAGAGACGCTTCTTTACAGTTACTGTGGAAATTCTTTGGTTACGCAAACCGATGGTTTCAGCAGCTGTCCGACTGGCTGGTCTCAGATGATTTTGGAGGTGATCATGCTGGATGTGGAGGTCTTTAGCTGGTATGGTTAGACGTGGTCTGCAGTAGTTGCATGCACTGCCAAGTTCTCTAAATGCCTTTGGAAATGGTTTGTGCTTAGAACAATCAATTCACAAGTAACAGCTCTGGTGGACATTCCTGCTCCCGTTGTGCTGTGTGATACAACCGAACATTGTGACCTTTTGTTGTGGCCAGTTTAAGGCACACCTGTGCAATAATCATGGTGTCTAATCAGCATCTTGAGATGGCACACCTGTGAGGTGGCATGGATTATCTCAGCAAAGGAGAAGTGCTTGCTATCACTGATTTAGACAGATTTGTGAAAAATGTTTCAGACAAATGGTTGCTTTGTGTTTGTAAAAGTGTTTTTGATTTTTGAGTTCATCTCATAAAAGGTGGAGGCAAAAAACAGTGGCATCTGTATTCTTCTTCAGCGTAAACTTGATCTTTTCTTTTACTTATCTTTGGTTCAACCCTCAGTGCTTAAAAAAGACCAAAGCCAAATGAAGTGTGGGCTTTATCAACAGTTGCAATGTATTCAAACAGAGTTAGCAAAACCATCCCAGTGTGAGAACAACCTAATTAACACTCCAACCAAAGCAGCAGCATATGGTGCAGAGAGTTTACATGAGAACTATATACACATGCTATTCTGTTGACACCAAACTTTGTTTGATTTCTTTTGGTTCTGTTTCTTTTGGTTCTAAAGAAAAAAAACTGCTTTTTTGAAGTTTGTTTTGGTAACTAATGAAACCCATGAAAATACAAAAAGGTACAAGGTCTTAAGAGTGATCCCTAATAAGTCAAGCGATCCCGTCTTTGCTGAAGGATGTTGGCTAGTCAGCAGTCCGCATAATAAGGAGCTGTACTCCGCACCAAGCTCAACTACTTAGACTCCTGCTGATGAGATTTTAGAGAAGAGTCATTGGAGCAAACTGGAGAAAGAGGCAGCAGCAGGTCTGGATGCAGATCTCATGTCCAATGAGGACAAACCTGCAATTCAGCACTTTTAGAGTTACAGTGTTTGCAGGCCGAGGAGGTTTAGTGTACAGAACTAAGAGTTCCACAAGATCTTTTCCTCAGAGCCCGCTCCCCTGATTTTACTCTTCTAAATGGCTCCAACGAAATGGGTTCTTTGTCAAGTCCATTATATCTTAGTGGACTCACTTAGTGGCACAAAAATCCAGCCGTTGTGTTTCTACAGATCCCTCAACTACGAACAAAAAATTCTAGTTTTTTTCTAAACAATACCGATTTCTGAACTAATATTTTCTGTTTATATACATTCTATCTGACACTGAAGTTTTAACATTCAATTCTTGAGTCCTGGAAGCTGCTAAATACTTGAGCCAGCTTGAGTGATGGTATTCATGTTTCCCAGTTTCTCTTTCATGGTGATTTGCAAGCTGCTCATTATCAGTCATTAATAATCTGTTATTAAACAAAGGACAACCCTTTACCAACCTTTAATTTAATTTATCTTAAAGTTAATCTAAAGTTTCGATGGTTTCCATTTCTTTTGGCTTATTAAACTGCTGCAGGTTCTCGTTTCAGTTTATTTGTCATGATCTTCCCATTGCAGAGTGTGACTTCTCTCATTGGCAGCACATTTTGATTCCTCCTAAAGCATCCAGCTCAGTCCAGTCTGCCCTGCTTCATGAGAGACTACTGGACATAGGAGACTTTTGAGTGGCATCTGAAGAAAGACTGCAGCAGTGGTGGAAAAATGTTGAAGCACTGCTGTGGAAATATCATTCTCTTGTGAGTATTAGATAGACAAATGAAGTGGTTGTTGATTTTAGGAGGAATAATATATTTCACAGAATTTTTACAGAAGTGTGAAACAATCTGTGCACTGTGTTTTACCAGGAAATGTGGGTGTTTTCATGTGTTCAGAGAAGTGTTAGAAACCTGTCACATCTCCGCAGTGAAGGGTGATGTTTTACATGCAGTTTCTGTTGGTGCTGCAGCAGAGGCTCAAGACTCAATGGGTTGATAAAACAGGATGGTTCCATGCTGGGTGGAGATTCTGAAACCTGTGGAGCTGATGCACAGAAGAATGTTATATGATATCCACATGAGAAAACGACACTCCATCTTCACAGCATGCTGTTGAAACGACAGCCTCATCAGCCAGGCCTGTCTTGGTTTCCCTGTTATCATAAAATGTCAAAATATTGGTACTACCTGCAGGGTTTGAACCTCTCAATACATCTCTGAAATATCCAACAGTTGAGTCCCCGTTAGGGCCATCAAACATGCTCAGTGAAAAAAAAAACATTGATCTTTAGACTGGATGAAGGTACAGTGCAAACATCCAGGCATTTTAACAAATAAAAAGACATACAGAAAAGTCAATAAGTAGGTTTGTGTTCCTGATGAACTGATCAAAGAGCTCAAAGTAAATGCCCCTTTGTAAATGAGGTAAATAGGGCAGTCCTGGGGAGCTTTCCCATTAAGACTCTGTGAGACGATTTATCAGTCTGGGTATTACCTTGGGGATACTCTTTGTGTCTGTTTAACAGACACGTTCTTACTGCAGACCTGCAAACCAAAAATCTCATGTATTTCATAAAGAACATCACTGTGTCGTAGTAGATGTGTGCTGTTCCTCTGAAATGTTATTTTCCTTTTTTTTAATAGCAAGTAAAACAAACATATTTCAATTTAGTACATAACATCCAAAAGTTTAAATGTGTATTTGTGTTGCATTGAAGCTGAGTCATGGTATCTGCACTTAACATCTTTCTTACAACGTTTCACCAGTTTTCCAAGTAGCTTCATCAGGTTGGACGATTATAAGTCCGGAAGCCATGACTCAACTCTAAGAGAACGCCACCTGGATGAATGAGAATCTTCACCATCATTTATTTGAAATGCCTTTTATTTCTTATTTTAGGATTTCTCATCTCTTTTATGTAAGGAAAACTCAGGGTTTTAAACTGTTCACAAACATTCTTGGTTGACTTGGCATTTTGCAGGCCTTAAGAGCCAAACTGCAGAGGAACTGAACGTAATTTTCTCATGTCCACCCGCTTCTTGCCTCCGGAGATGATTGAGTTTTTAGCTGCTCCTGGGGTTCATCTTTTAATTTGCACATCTGTGATCAAGCCAAGTGGAAAGGTGCCCCAAAGGGTTGGTAAATTAATGGAATTATGTTTCACCACTGATTACAAAAACATCTAAAACACAGCTAATGAAATAAACGGGGGGGGGGGGTGTTATAGGTAGCACAAGTGCACAGCTGCATGTAAATGTCCCAAGAAAATAAAAATAAAGCTAAAGTAAAGATAGGATTTTCCACTTTAGAAAACTAGACAAGAGACAGAAAAAAAACCTTCTGTGATCAGTTTGGATGACAGAATTACAGCTGTGACATAAGGTCAGTGAAAACAGGAACAAGTAGCGTTCAAAGAAAGGATTAAAAATGGAAAAAAGAAAGCTAACTTAGCTAAAAATTTCTCAAGTGGAGAAGATTGAGCTTTGAAGAATCCACATTCTGACTGTTGTTCGGCTGAGCTGACGCTGACCTCTCAGCGCCGTCCTCGTCTCTGTGGATGGTAAACGATGCCATGGTCAGCTCACTGCACCCCTCCTGACCACGCCGCGCCAAGCACAGCTGGATGTCAAACTACACCTTTCTGACGAGGCCAAGAGGCGTGTCGGGAAATAGATGAACATCTGACTCAGGAATACGAGGATGGTGGGAGCTGCTGTCTTTCCTGCTCTTTCTGTAGCGCTTCAATATTGCCTCAAAAACCGCATCGCTGCTCTTGAACACAGTGTCTCTAATGATGTTGAAGTCTCTTAAGTGGCGATTAATACCGGCTCTCACGCTCCTCAGACTGGCAACACTGTATTCTCCTTCTTCTTTAGTGGACTGAACAGACGCATGAAAAACTGCAAACTGTCATTGAGAGTGGTGGCAGTGCAGTTTTTGAAGTTAGTGTCCCTGTGTTTTTGAGCCAGAAAGTCTGGAAATATATGAACTGCCTAGTTTGTGGTTTTCTTTGTGAGTACCTCGTCCTCATCATCCTCCAAGTAGTTCAAGTCTTCCTTTTGTCTCATCTCCTCCTTTTTATTTTCTCTTCTGTTTTTCTTTTCAAAATTATAATTTTTTTTTATCCACACCCAGCAGCCAATCAGAAGTGATTATTCACCCTGACTATGGTATAATTGGTAAAAACACACAGATCAGTTTTATCATTCAACATTTCAACAGAGCACATCTGTGAAGTAGCTTCAACAATGTATTAAAATAGTGCAACTATTACCTTGTAAAAATTGTGATAATTAGTTTAAGGACAAAGCTGAGGCATGTGGATGCATATGCAAACAGAGTTTAATGAACAGCACAAGAGGACAAGGCAAGGCGTGGTCGAGACAAGCGAGGGTCAAAATAGGAAGCGAGGCAGGGAGGCCGGCCGGCCGGCCGGCCGGCCGGCCGGCCGGCCGACCGACCGACCGACCGACCGACCGACCGACCGACCGACCGACCGACCGACCGACCGACCGACCGACCGACCGACCGACCGACC
>BSAI01003482.1:900-16536 GCA_036245035.1 Adrianichthys oophorus | reverse complement strand
AGGAACCACTTCCTCTATGAGTTGTTTTTCTGATCACCTCTAGCTCCACGGGGAAAGTGTGTTTGTGTTAGCCTGGGGGCGGGGCTTGTAGCGCAGACTCTTCCTGGTCGGGGGTGTTCTCACTGGTCTACGTCACACGGTGAGGACCCGCTCATTTTCATGGCTATTACTCAAAAATGTGTGAATGGATCAAAACACCGCTTTGGGTTCTTTATAGTGAGGAATGAACAGTATAGTACACTTAAAAGCTCAAAAAGTTGGTTTATCATGGTACAGGCCCTTTAAGTAACCATGCAGGAAACACACACGTGACCCAAATCTGAAGCTCCATCACGTCAGACAGACAACTAGTGTAAGAAGAGACATTCTTAGAACAAAGACTGAACAATCAACTATCACAAAAGCTCCTATAAAGAAAATGCATTATTACTATTATCTGACTCTGTAAATTAGGAAGAATACAACCGTCAAATCTCATTTTCAGCCTTTGAGTTCACACATACAGACCGGTCCAATATGTAGAACCCTAAAATCACAGAGATTTTAATTCTTTAATCTCACCATCCTGCTGAATGATGATAATGAAGCTTTCTATTTCTATTTCTATTCTTATGTCCAGTCAGTTCTTTACATTCATCTGAACTGGTTTTCTTTGCTTGTATTTGAACTCTGTTGGCTGGACAGCAACAAGCTCATCACTGCAGCAAATCTATCTGTATCATTTAATTTCCTTATTTTGGCATGCGGCCTACAAGTAACTACAAGTGACTGTAACTGTAACGGGATTGCAGTACTGTCTGCTGGCCGCACTGCTGTCATTGACAGTGAACGTAACCACAGATCAGAGCAGAAGTTTCAGGTTTAGGCTGAAGGTTTCGTCCGCTCTGACTGGACCGTTTTCCATTGACTGGAATGAGACGAACTGATGCGTAACTCTCCCTCTAGCGGTTACGCGCTGAACGGACCCGTCTTAAAGAGGCGCGCTCTCCGAACTCGCTGGGTTCCGTTAGTGCGCTCGTCAGTCACGGAAAAATCCTCTGCTCCCTTTTTCGCCGTAAACATCCGCCCCTCCCCCGCGCTGTAGCGAACGCGCGCGCACACGCACGGGATCCTCCTCCGCAGAAGCTGGACGTTCATGCAGCCTCACCAGCGTCAGGACGCACGCGCGTGCCCGAAAAGATCCGTCCGCGTTTCTGTGGCGTGAAGCGGCAGATGAAACGTCACCGCAAAACAACACAGGAAAGGCGCTGGTAGGCCCTTTTAAACGTTCAATGAAATGGATGTATTTATTTTTGTGAGGTGGTGCAAAAATCTCCCCCCGCCCTGAAACGGTAAACAGATCGACAGCGCATCGCTTACCCGAACATCCCCCCCAGGAAGGATCCAGACGCCTTGACCTTCTTGTCCGCTTCAGCCATCAGCTGCATGGCCTCCTTCTCTTTGCCGGAGTTGTCCATGGCGGGCCGGGGGGGTGGCAGGAAAACGGGCCGCAGAGGTTCGGAGAGGAGCGGGTTGGTGCTGATGCTGAGGATCCTGACGATGAGGATGACTCTCTTCCTCGATGGCGAAGAAAATGTATTTTCATGCCTCACTTTCGCCCCCTGCTGAAGAAGAAAGGTTCATGCGTCGAACTTTTAAATAAAAAACTGAATAAAATAATTGTCTTTGAAAAACAAAATGGACTTCAATATTAATTTCAAAATAAATGTCTGTCTGTGAATCCTCAAGTGTTTCCTCAGAAGCAGTTTCTCTTTTTTCTGTTCTTCTGCACTTTATCTCCAGCAAATATGTAACTGGATCCCTTCTCCGTTGTGTTTAAGGGAATAAAGACCATTGAGACACAGCAGCACCCTTGGAGACCATCTCCATTTATTGCGGATCTCTCCAGCAGGACTGACAATTCTGACAATTTTCAAAAGGAAAAGAAACAGAAATCCGTGTTAGCTGCCCGTCTTAGCTCCTACATGACGGCGACAGGTGGAGGAAGATCAGCAAATTTTCACATCAAAATAAAATGTCACTATCGTTATAGTTTTCATTTTTTTCTGTAGCAGAACTCAAATAACAACAGGATATTGGGCATAACGGAGATCAAAATAATATTTGTATTGCTAACATTGCAGAACACCCACCTCTCCCATCGGACAACAAAACAGAATGGGGAGAGGGGAAAGCAAGCGCCAATTATATAAATGGAAAACCAGCGAAGAAGAACAGATCAAGGAGGGGGGCTACTAACCCAACACTGAATACAAGGGGGAAAGAAACTTAGGGACTTGTACTTTGTGTCATCTTTTTTGTGTGTAATTAAAAACATAGATCTTATCTCGTTACATTCACCCCCTTAGAATTACACAAAATACAAATATATATACAAAAGCATACAAGGCTTCAGCCACAGAAATCAATAAACAAAAGCCAAGCAAATCGGTAACATGGCTACCTACCTAAAGATTAGAGACTTGAGATGACAAAAAAAAAAAAAAATCCAGATAATGTAAGGTGCCTTTTACACCTTACCATTTAGCTACACAAAATACAGATTTCCAGGTTCATTTACCAGTAAACCACTTCAAAGAAACCCAAATAAAATCACTAAGAATTTTTCCAAAACAAAAGTTCATGCATAGGGAGAACATGTGCATTTAAAACAGGATGCTGTATGTTTCACACATCCAAAGGTAGTTCTATCTGAGCCATCGATTCAATAAGGCAGCCAACTGGTTTAATGACTCTCCCAAATCTAGATGTCAGTCGGTCTTCAATGTGTGGCTCTACAGGATGTGAAGTAGGGTGGATCGAGTCATCACAAGAATGCACTTCCTGTGATGTGGGGGTCTCTGCAACATGGTCAAGCACAGGAGGGGGCGATTGTCTGACCCACTCTGAGGTACGATTGTCAGCAGACTAAATAGTCCAGGTCAGAGATTCAGCAGAAGAAGAAAAAACTGTACCAGCCTCCGCATTCACAACTGATAATTCCATCTTTTCTTGGTCAATGTCTGCAATTTCGCTGACAGAGCAAGATGCTTTGTTATCTAAATCAACATTCAATGGTAAGAAGTTGATGTCAAGAAGGAGGTTCTGGTGTACCACTCGCTCATTTCCATGCGCACCTCTGATCCTGTAAACATGAATTGAAGGTTTTGATGCCACAACTGTGTAGATGACAGGCTCCCATTTATCGGATAGTTTCCAGCTGCCTCTGGCATTTTTATTCGCAACCAGCACCTGGTGAAAGAGGCAGACCCTTTACTCTCTTGTTATATTGGTCAGACTGATGCCTTTGCTCCTTTGGAATACTGCCCTGTGCATGGAGCAAGGCTGAACGGAGGTCATCAACAAGTGTTTTGACATAAATATTGTTGTCACAAATTGTGTCATCCTTTAGAACACTTTTAACATGTGGTCGACAGGTAGCACGGGGACTCTACCAGATAGAAAGGAGCAAAACCTGTGGTCTCATGGATGACACAGTTATAAACAAAGGTTAGAGTCTGAATCATTTGTGGCCATTTTTGCTTTGATCTTGGAGGGAAAGACCTCAACATGCTCCCCAGAGTACAAATAAATCTCTCTGTTGTACCCATAGGGTGATAAGGTGAAGTGTGAGATTTACAAACACCGCTCAACTGAAAGAGCTCCATCATCAGTTCACTTTCAATATTGGCCCCCTGATAAGAGTGACTACATTCTGGAAAACCATGAACGCAAAAGAAGCAGTCCCACAACTTTTTGGCAACACATTTGGCAGTTTAGTTCTGACATGGAAAAACCATGTGAAAGTTTAGTAAAATGATCAGTAATTACAAGAACATCCAGTGATTTATTGTTGTGATCTTCCGCAGACCAGAAGTCTTAATGCTCTCCTGGGGTCTTACTAAGGACACACCTGTGGCAGTTCCTGACATGCCCTCACACATCTCTCTTAATATCATGCCAGAAAAAGCGCTGATGGGCAAGCGATAATGTGCGTTGTTGCCTTTGGTGACCTGCATTGTCATGAACATCACGCAACACTGCAGCTATTAGTGAACCCGGGACGACAAACTGGAATCTCTTCTTTTTCGTTATTGCATCCTTTGTCACTCTGTAGAGAATGTCATCCCGAAGGGTACGTTTTTCCCATTGCTTGAGTAGTCTCAATGTTTGTCGGCCCTCATTAAAACATTCGCGTCTTGATGGTCGCTACTTACGTTCAACATAGTCACCCTAGAAATAACAGGATCCTGTTCTTGTCTAGAACGTAACTCAGCGAGGTCAAAGACAGTGGGGGTGTGCAGGTCTGGTTTATCCAGATGTGCTGCACACTGCTGGGAAGCAGAATCCCAATCATTTAGAGAAGTCAAGACAGATGAAACGTCCTCTTGTAACATGGACATGTTAGCATTACTGGTAACAGACAGACCACCCAACAGCTGAGTTTGACAAGTGAAAAGAAATTAGTCTTGCACAAAATCACCATTAATTTCACAGACTGTTCCAAAAGCTTAGAATATGGCTCTGCCAACAGACGCCTTGCTAAACGGCTCACAAAGGGAGTTCTGCTCAAAGTGTCGGCCACTACATTTTGCTTCCTAGGAAGTACTTGATGTCAAAAGAATATGGGGCAAGCTTAGAGACCCAACACTGCTCACAGGCATCAAGTTTGGGCTTAGGGGCGGCCGTGGTGCAGTGGAAAAGGCAGTTGGCTTGTGATCGAAGGATTGCAGGTTGCCACCTTGCCCGTCCATGTGTCGAAGGGTCCTTGGGCAAGACACTGAACCCCACATTGCCTCTGATGGAAGGTTGGCGCCAGTGTTCGGCAGCGGAGCCACCATCAGTGTATGAATGTGTGTGTGAATGGGTCTGTGACTGTAAAGCGCTTTGGGCCTTCAATAGGCTAGAAAAGTGCTATATAAGTAAATGCCATTCACCATTTCTTAGTGAGGATGCATGTTAGTGGATTGTTATCAGTCCAAACAGTAAAGCTATGATCCTTTAGCCAGTGAGAAAACTTATCACAAACAGCCAACTTCAATACCAAAAACTCGTCTGTGTGCGGGATATTTGGGTTGACTGCAACTGAGGGACTTGCTGGTAAAGGCTACAGGTCTAGCCTTCAATTCACCTGGTGGAACTTGGGATAATGCAGTGCCGAACTCATCCATGGATGCATCAGTTCAAAGAATAAAAGGGGAGTTAAAATCTGGGTGGGACAGCGTCACACAGCTCAGTAACGCAGCTTTATGCTCCTCAAATGCTCTCTCACAAACAGGTTTCCAATCATGAGGGGTGAGTGTACGATAAGTTCCAGTTTTGGTGCGGCCCTTTGCTTTTCTCTTCTGTCCTGCTGTCAAAGCATAAAGAGGCTTCGCTATGCGTGAGCAACCAGGAATAAAGTTTTGGTAAAACGTTGCCATCCCAAGGAATGATTTTATTTTCTGCTGAGATGGGGTGCAGCCATCAGGGTTCAGATAGTCATTCACAAAGGTAGAAATGTTACACGGCTAGAATGATGGGCCGACTCTCTCTCTGTGCAACATATTTAATTTTTCTGTGAAACATGTAAAAACACAATTACTGACTGGAGCACACTGGACCATGTTCTCTGCTCATGCTCACCACGTTCTGACTAAGCTTCTTCTTCATCACAGTTAATTGTAGTTTTACAGGCGACATAACCTTTATGAAATAACAATTTACAAAATGTGTTTTCTTCACTCTTAACAAACACAAGAATTCCAAACATATGAACTATATTTGTCTTTCACAGTTTTAAACATTTAAACATTTTACACTGCACTCAATTATCACCGCAATCTGCCACTGCGATCGGCACAGATCCACGTCAGCCATTTTTGCAAAAACATGTGGTGGCGAAAGTGAGTACTGACTCAGAAACCCTTCTGCAACACACCAACTATTGCAGTTCAGATGGGCATAACAGTAATGTCACTGGTTGCTTCTCCTTTTCACATAAAATTTAATGGGGGGGCAACTATTTTAAATGCCTGTTTCAATAACACATCAATAACACAGTGCCACACTCTCGCCCACAAAATTAAATGTCTCCTGACATTTCCACATGCACAGTCTCACCATATTGTTAACACCCTAGGACAGCCCAGGGTCTCCAAAAGGTTTTAGTCTCAATAACCTGAGTCTTTGTTACCTTAGAGTCTGTCTGAACTAAAGTCGGCTGACCCAGTGTGTGATAACTCAGCACCATCGGTGGTTGTCTCTGCCGTTGAGGTCGCTGTATGTGTGTCTCAGTCTGAGTCTTACCTTCCTCTGTGGCTGGAATGTCCGTATCTGACTCACCACTTTCTGGCCTGTCAAAGTCTAGTTCAGGGTCTTGGTTCTGCACTGGCAAATCCTCTTCGCTCTGTAGTGGCAAATCCTCTTCGCTCTGTAGTGGCAAATCCTCTTCTTGGTGCACTGCATCCTGTTGAGGCTGGAAGGGATCCGCCAAGGGATTGAGTGAAGTCTGCATCTTTTGCCTCCTTGGACGGGGTCTGAGGTACCAATGGTACGTGCCATTGCAGTCGTCATCCGATGTATCACCTTGCTCAGGCAGATGCTGCTGTGATCTGCATAGCTATCGGGGCTTCCTCTGCGTGAGTGTCTGAGTATCCACTGGTGGCTTCTCACAGGGTAGAAAGTCACAGGGCAACAGTAGATTCCTGTACACTACTCTGTCTCTTCCCTTTCCATTTTCAGGACTGATCTGATACACTGGACTGTTGTCAGCTTTTCTCTCCTTCACTTTGAAAACTTGGTCCTCCCAGTAGGACTGGATCTTCCCAGGGCCCCCTCTGGGAGTTAGGTTGCGGAGGAGGACTCTATCACCGGGTTGAAGATCTCTCCCTTTAACTCTCTTGTCGTAGTGGGCCTTTCCTCGTGCAGCTTCAGTTTCCGCTGTTTTTGCTGCGATTGCATAAGCCTCATGCATTCTCTTCTTCCAGCAACGAACATAGTCATCATAGCCTACGTGGGACTCTTCCTTCTTTAAGTCAAACAACAGGTCAATGGGTAAGCGCGGAGCGCGTCCAAAGATCAGATAATATGGTGCGTAACCCGTAGCTTCACTTTTTGTGCAGTTGCATGCGTGAACAACTTTAGCTAGAGACTCTTTCCAGTCCTCCTTTTCTTTGTCTTTCAGGGTGCGTAACATGGACAAAAGGGTGCGGTTGAATCTCTCTACCTGTCCATTACTCTGTGGGTGGTAGGGTGTTGTGTGTGAGGCCTGGATACCTGACAGTTCTTTTAATCTTGCCATGAGCTTGTTCTCGAACTCTTTGCCCATGTCATGATGTAGTCTAGTGGGGAACCCAAACTTTAGTGCAAAATCATTGAACAGCTTGTCTGCAACTGTTTTGGCTGCTTTGTTCCTCGTAGCATAGGCTTGAGCAAACCTTGTGAAGTGATCCATTACTACCAATATGTACTCATAGCCATTCTTGCACTTTTCCAAGTGGCGAAAGTCAATGGACACAAGCTGGAATGGGTATGTCGTGTGGATTGCTGTCAGAGGTGCTCGAGTTTGCTTACTTGGCTTTTTCTTTTTGAGGCACTCACATTCTTCTGTCACAAAGTGTTCCACCTCCTTACTCATTTGGGGCCAGTAGAACCGTTCTCTGATCAAATCCAGCGTCCTCTCCACCCCTAAGTGCCCCATATCTTGGTGCAGTTCTTTAAAAACCAATGGACGATAGGCACTAGGGATTAGGAGTTGCTCTCTGCGTGTAGTTCTGCGACGCAAGACACCATGTGGATCGACATGAAGCTTGAGCCATTGCTTGAGCAGTGCAGCAACAGCAGGATGCTCTGACTTGATGTCGGTTCTACAAGGTCTCCTGTTCTGCAATTTGAACGAGATCACTCTCGCCAGGACTTCATCTGCCTCCTGTGCTCTGCGGATCTGGTCTGGAGTGAAAGGCTGATTCATGTTAGTTTCTTTAACCAACTTTAAATCACTGACCTGGATCACTCCCACACCTTGACAAGGATCTCTCTGTTCCACTGCTACAGACTCCATTGACGCGCTTATTGCCTCTTGACTGACCTCGGCTGTGCAGCTGTTCATGTAGTCCTCAATATTCAGTGGCATCCGTGATAACCCATCAGCATCTGCATTGACCTTGCCTGGACGATAGCGTATGGTGAAGTTGTAATCGGCCAGCTCCGCGACCCATCGGTGACCTGTGGCGTTGAGTTTTGCAGTGGTGAGCACATAAGTCAGCGGGTTATTATCAGTATATACCATGAATGACGGGGCATGGTATAGGTAATCCTGGAAGCATTCACAGATAGCCCACTTCATTGCCAGGAACTCTAGCTTGCCAGAGTGGAGGTGGTACTTTTTCTCTGCAGGACTCAGGGTGCGGGAGCCATACGCTATCACTCTCATCTTTCCTTGCTGTCGCTGGTACAACACAGCACCCAAGCCGACTTGTGATGCATCACAATGCAACACGAAAGGCTGCGTGAAGTCAGGGTACCCAAGGATAGGAGGCCTTGTGAGTGCGTCGATGAGTTGGTTCAATATTGCCTGGTGGGCGCTGGTCCACTGAATGGGCGTGCGTGATGGTAAATGGCCTTTGTTCTTCTTTACCCTGCCTTTAGAATTTTCTGCTGATGAGGCCAGAGTGTCGTTCACTGGAGCTAAGGGACTAAGTAGGTTGTACAGTGGGTGGGCCACACGAGAGAAGTTGGGGATGAAGGGTCTGTAATAAGAGAGAAAACCAAGCATCTGACGTACCTCTCCAACAGTTGCAGGTGTCCTCTCTTTCAAAGCCCTCACTGGCGCCAACTCTGCTGGGTCCATGGTGCAACCTTCTCCCGTAACCAGCTTTCCGAAGAACCTAACATTACGCTTAAACAGCTCGCATTTCTTTGGGGTCAACTTCACGCCATGCTCCTTGTAGCGCTGGAGAACAAGACGAATGTGCTCCAAGTGTCCTTCAAAACTGCTACTGTGCACCAGGTTGTCATCTAGGTACGGTAGGCAAATCGTGTCCCTTAGGCCAGCCAAACAACGCTCCATGCTCCTCTGGAACTCTGCAGGTGCGGAGCTCAGGCCAAACCCATTCATAGAGGCCCCAAGGTGTGATGAAGGCTGTCAAAGGGCGTCTCTCTTCATCAAGGGAACCCTGGTGGTACGCCTTGCCCTGATCTAAAACTGAGAACCAGGAGCACCCACCCAGAGTGTCCAACATGTCCTGAATCCTGGGTATTGGATGGCGGTCTGGCACTGACTTACGATTGAGCTCTCTAAAATCACAACAGAGGCGAAGGCTGCCATCTTTCTTGCGAACACACACCACAGGCGAGGAGTAGGGGGACCGTGAGGGTGTGATCCAACCTTTGTTGAGCAGGTCCTGTAGATACTCCTTGACTTCTTTGTGGAGGACCTTTGGGACAGACATGTAGGTCTTTTGCACAGGACTCATGTCATGAAGGGTTATGTGCATCCTCAGAGAAGGCATGCAGCCCACATCAACACTATCCACTGCAAAGGCCTCACATTCTTCCCGCAGCACTTTCTTCACTGCTGCTTGTTGACTCTGCGTTAAGTGTTGAAGATCCACAGGTGGATCCCATGACTTTGGTCTCTTTAGATACTTGTTCTCTGATGGCAGGGTGTGACTTGGCTTTTTGACTTTAACTCTGAATTGTTCTTGATGTCTTGTTTCAGTTCGTTCACTTTTGTTTCAATGTCTGCTGAACACACTGTCTTTACTGGTTCAAGTTGTCCAATTATTTTAAAACTATCCAAATAAATAGTGTGGTCTGTAGTATTTGTTACAAGGATGGGCACATATGGCGTTTTTTTATCTGGAATATGTACCAACATCTCATGGTAGATTATGTCTTCTGGTGGCGGTTCAGGTGCGCTGGGTGAGAAGAGCATTTCCTGGCCTCTAGCTTGTGAACCAACGTGTGCCCGCATGTAGACTACTGTAACTTGTTTAGCCGGCAAGAGCACTGTTTTCCCTCCAGCACGTACAACGCCAGTTTCTAAATCTTCATTGCCGTTCTGCACTAGCTTGACAACATTGTGAGCAGTTTGTACAGTAATTTCAAAAGCTTTACTCAATTTGTGTGCAAGCTGTTTTTTTCCATATTTGGTCTTTCCCTCTTTCTTGTTAACAATGGCTTCAATAACGTAACCAATAATGGTATCACTGGCCACTGCTGGATCACTTGCAACCAATATTGGTACTTGCAACTCACTTGTGTTGAACAGATCGTTATCTAGTCGGAAGTTGACTTCGATCCAGCCGATGTAGGGAATGGATGTGTCATTGGCGGTAAACACTAAGTGTGTCATCTTCTAGCAGTTCCGAAATGGGCCAAATGACTGTATGGGGAAGATAGTTTTGTCTCCAGCTGTCATTTACTAAACTGGACTGTGCACCTGTGTCCCACAATACTTTGACTAGGTGATTGTCCATCAGACAATTCACTATGCATCTATTTCCAACAAGACTGATCAACTGTGACTTACGTTGGGGGGGTTAGGTAGTGAACTTAACTTACGGCTGAGAGGGCACGTGTTTCTGTGGAGGCTGGTACTGGATTCAGCTGCTTGCTTTGGGACTCTTGGCTCTGGACTACTGCTGGTCCCCTCTCAGTAGCCCCTCCCCGTTTCCCGGCAAGGATCTCTGTGCCCTGCATCCACGTGAGTAGTGACCTTCTCGTCCACATTTGAAACAGTGCAAACAGTTTTCTCCTTTCCCCTCGTCTCTGCACTTTTTACAGCCTTTTGCTCTTTGTCTTGGTCCCACTGGACGGGAACTCCATAACTGACATGAACATTTGTTTCATTTCTTTACGCAGTTCTTCTATAATCTGTTGAGTGTTTGTACTTTCAGACTTAGTCTCTTTACCTTTTACTGTTTCCACAACCACAGCACGATGGGGCTCTCTGCCATTGGCGGTGACCTGGACAGGTGCTGTGTCTTTCTGACTTTCTGTTTGGAGCTCTTGTACCCTGGGCATCTTGGCTGCAGTGAACCTTTTTCGTTTCTCCAATCTTTCACTTTCCAACTTTGATGCTTCATTGACTCTCTCACTTAGTTCTTCATCTGTCGTGCACAATTCATTGAGGAGGGGCATCAACTGATACTTTATTGCATCACTGAGCAGCCCAGTTTCAATGGAACGTAGGAACTTGCGCTGAATTGTGGCTCTGCTGTACAATTTATCAGTTTCCTCATTTGCAGCTTTCCATAGCAGCTTCTCTTTCAGCTCAATGGCATGAAATACAAAGTTTAGGG
Source organism: Adrianichthys oophorus (assembly GCA_036245035.1). Lineage (NCBI taxonomy): Eukaryota > Metazoa > Chordata > Actinopteri > Beloniformes > Adrianichthyidae > Adrianichthys > Adrianichthys oophorus. The sequence goes on along the minus strand of BSAI01003482.1, from coordinate 5,272 downwards.
CAGTTTCTCTGGGCTCTTGGGAGACATTAATCAGCTGATGGTATATTTCAGTAGAGCTGTCTACCTTGTAGTGTCCCTTTAAAATGGTGAGCAGTTTACTAAGGGTCAGCCCACGTTTTATCTCCAGCATATCTCTTAGGGGCAGGCCTGGACTAACAGCTCTAATTACTGCCTCTATTACTTCAGTCTCTGAGTATCCTTTTTCCATCCCCATCTCAATTTGACGGACTAGGCTGAGGTAGGATAACTTATCCTTCTGTCCATGCTCTCCAATCTGTCCACAGATTTTGAACTCCCTCCTCAAAGTCACCTCCTGCAGAGTATTTGTTGGCTCTGATCGTTTAAGTGGAGAGCTGATAGTTTTTAGTGGAGTGGCATGTACAGATATTTTCTTCAGTCCCTTCTTTGGAGTAGGCTCTTCTGCGACATGCTCTTCATCTGACTGGTACATGCCTTTACTGAGGCTCTCAATGTATGTAGTTATGTCTCTGAAAACTGTTCTGCTTCATCCTCTTGACTCTCCTCAATCTCATCAAACACATCCTCTGCCATTTTGATGAGTGTCCTCTTTGTCCTGCTGCAAGGCTCTCCACTGTCCAGGCCGGTACATTTCAGTCGCCTGCAGACGTCTATGAGAGGCTCTTGCTCCAGCTGCCACAAGGCTGCACTTACTTGGTCGCGCAGAGGCTGCATGAATTCCATCTCTGGTTGAAGAAGGTTCGTCTCTTGGGAAGGAGGGTGGTTGGTGATGGTTTTTCACTCATTAGCGCCCCCTCCTGGCTTGCTCGCCAAAATATGTTACACGGCTAGAATGATGGGCCGACTCTCTCTCTGTGCAACATATTTAATTTTTCTGTGAAACATGTAAAAACACAATTACTGACTGGAGCACACTGGACCATGTTCTCTGCTCATGCTCACCACGTTCTGACTAAGCTTCTTCTTTATCACAGTTAATTGTAGTTTTACAGGCGACATAACCTTTATGAAATAACAATTTACAAAATGTGCTCTTAACAAAGACAAGAATTCCAAACACATGAACTATCTTTGTCTTTTTACAGTTTTAAACGTTTAAACATTTTACACTGCACTCAATCATCACCCCAATCTGCCACCGCGGTCGGCACAGATCCACGTCCGCCATTTTAGCAACAACACGTGTTGTCCGCCTCCCACCAACTGGTCAAACAACGCATCACTCCAGCCCATGTCGCTCCCCAAAGCATTTAAAACAGATCGCCACAACTGCCTATCATTTGTGTGTTCCTTTCAGCCAACTTACCTGTGAAACATGTAAAAACACAATTACTGACTGGAGCACACTGGACCACGTTCTCTGCTCATGCTCACCACGTTCTGACTAAGATTCTTCTTCTAATGTCAGCTACTGATGCATGGAACTCCAAGCGCCCTCTGCTGGCGAAAGTTAGTACTGACTCAGAAACCCTTCTAGAAGCAACACACCAACTATTGCAGTTCAGATGGGCATAACAGTAATGTCACTGGTTGCTTCTCCTTTTCACATAAAATGTTATGGGGGGGCAACTATTTTAAATGCCTGTTTCAATAACACATCAATAACACAGTGCCACAGAAATAATCCTGACCTTTTCCTGGTCTACAGAGACTCCATCAGTATCTATTACATGTACCAAAAATCTCACAGAGCTCCAAAGAAAGTGACATTTCTTCTGTTACAGTTTAAGATTATTAGCTCTCAGGCGATTGAAAACAATCTGCAGTCTTATCAAAGCCTCATCTTCTGTAGGTGCAAAAATCAGGAGATCATCCAAATAACAGAGAAGCTTGGAGAAGTTAAGGTCACCAAAGATACTGAGCATCATCCTCATAAAGGAAGTGGGACTGTTACATAGACCTTGTGGTAGACGGTTGTATTCATAAGGGCCAAGAGGCGTTGTGAAAGCAGTGTAGTGTCGGTCGGATTCATGAAGGGGAATGTTGTAAAATCCTGATGTCAGATCTATGGTACTAAAAAGGGCATTACCACCAAGTGCAGCCAGGCAGTCGCCCTGATGAGGCAAAATTTGATCGTCCTTAACGGTCTTGGCGCTAAGCCAGCAAAAGTCTGTACATATCCTCAAATCTCCCGACTTTTTCCAGACCATTACAAGAGGTAAAGCATATTCACTGGCTGTGTCCAAATTCAGGTGCTGCATCCTTCCAAGGCCGCGGCCTTCGCTGTCGACGATGGCTGGGTCCTTTGTAAAGCTGGTAGACCAGATGTTGACTGTTGTGAATTTGGACGGTCTAGCCTTCAGAAAACTCTGGACATTACATCAGAGAATTTCCTGTCGCCTGGCATACGTGACGTTACATCACATCGGCGAATGTTCTGTCGCCTAGCAACCGTGAGGCGCGAACAGAGAAGTAGAAGTCCGCCTAAACTATGGAATGCCAAAATTTTTGAGTTTTTTGATTAAAATTGTAATCTTGGAAGAGTTGCATCGTAGCCGCAGGCACATGCTGTATTTCTGGCTGAGACGCAACGATATGCAGGTACTGTGAAAAAAAAGTCTCTTTGCTCTTAGGAATTACATATTAACTTTAGCTAGTTTTATGTACATATATTTTTAGCAAATTCATTATTGTAAAATATCAAATTACTGCTGCAAATGTGTGTGCTTGTAGAGTACACAAAGTGGTTTTGTAAAAATACTCCTTTTTAAAAAACTTGTACATAATAATACAAACTATTTTAAGTATGTTATTAATCAGACTACAATAGTGTTACATGTTCATTTCATCTTCTGACTTCTTTAATTGCAGACATTCATTTTTAAAATGTTCATGTTTACTCTACTCTTATTTGAAATCATTAAAAGTAGTATTTAAGTATTTTGTCATTCTCATATTCGCCTAAGTATGTTAATGTTTTTAAGTCTCATAAAAAAAACTAAGAACCACATATTTATACTAAAAATGTATTTCTTGTTAACCAGAATAGACATCTGTACTGCAAGGTCAACCTGAGTCTCCCAGTCCTGGATCGTTTTTTCAACCATGAAGATCCAAAACCTGATTTCAGAGTTACCAGGGAGTCTCTAGCTGTCCTCCTCAATCTCCTTGACCAGGATCAGCAACATGGGTGGGGTGCCATAATTGAGGGTTAGGGGGTTAGGGTTAGGGTTAGGGTTAGAGGGTTAGGGTTAGAGGGTTAGGGTTAGGGTTAGGGTAGGGTTAGGGGTTAGGGTTAGGGTTAGGGTTAGAGGGGTTAGGGGTTAGGGTTAGGGTTAGGTTAGGGTTAGAGGGTGTTAGGGTTAGGGTTAGGGTTTAGGGTTTAGGGTTAGGGGGTTAGGGTTAGCGGAAATTGATTGAAAATGCGCAGGCCATCTTGACACCCAGTCTGAGGGTCCTGTTCCAATTCCTATATCTTTATGATATGTGTGGAAGATGTGAGATTTTATTACGGTTAGGGCTCAGAAGTATTGTTAGGGTTAGAATTTAAAATGCTCAATTTGATTCAATTTTGTTTGAAAAGACATTTTCTTATTACGGTTAGTATAACCTGAGGGTGAGGGGATATGTATTAAAGAACGTATGAGGATGGGGCCAACAGGGTTCTAAAACCCTCATATTTGGAATGTTAATGGCCCTTCTCATCAAGGCACCATGGATGAATGGTTTCTAATTTTGAAATCCAATTACGTTCAGCTCTGCATCTCTGAGCTTTAGTCCAGTTGAGATTGGTCTCTATTATGGATGCATTCAAAGACTCCCAACCATGGGATATGAAATGTGAGACCAAATGTGTGTGGGTGTTTTTTTGCTTAAGTATGTTGTGCCTGTGCTGAGTGAACCTGACCAATAGGGTGTTTCCTGTTTCACCCACATACTGCATGCCACTTTTGTTGCAGGTAATGAAATAAACACAATTTTGGGAATGTGGAGTGCCCTTTGATGGCGATAGGAACGTATTGTGGTTATAGGAACTGCACAGCCACCTCTTGTGTTTAAAGAAGCTTGAATAACCTTGAGATTTGGGTTGAATTCTGGAAGAAATTTTTGCCTTGACTAATTGATCCCCCAGATTTTGATTCCTTCTGAAAGCTGAGATGATTCTATAGTCTTTCAGAGTTGTGGTCTCCTGAGTGAGGCTTTGAAAATTTCTGATGACCCTCAACAACTTCAAAGAAAATGGTGAGTATGTCACAATAACTGGCATCATTGGTGAAAGATTAATGGGTTTGGGTTAGGGTTAAGGGGTTAGGGTTAGTCCTGAAAAATCACGTTTTGAGATCCAAACACTAAGAATTAAGACTAAAATGACAACATTTAGCTTTTTTGTGCTTTTTAGGCTGATAAACTGATTTTTGCTAAAAACATTCATAAGCAAACTTTTTCACTTTTC